>JAOBSW010000032.1:0-110332 GCA_026214975.1 Gentiana macrophylla
ATTCTAAAATTTCACTATCTCTGTACAATAGAAAATTTATATCATCAACGACCAAAAGGGCACACACATATCTCCTCAAACAATATACAGTAGACTGTCCGCCGCGGCAGTTATTCTCTCAAGTTGATGTTGGAAGGCTGAAATTGCTCAAAGGAAGCTTCAGCAAACAGAATCTGCAACTGCAACAACAAGACCAAAAACGATCAGTTGTCTTCAGTAACTCAACTCGGTGAAACTACTGTTTTATCTTTTTACAGCTGTTGATTAATTTGATTACTTGGGAATGGAGAACAGAAGACCAAACCGATGAACGTCATAAGTGTAAAAAGGCAAGTGAAATCTTTTTGCCTCTTTATTTTTGTCCCATTTTCTTGAATTTAATCTGAGTGGAGAACAAGTGAAATGGGCTGGTGACTTTAATCCTTTTCTTGACTTCATATCAGGGATTTTGAAAACATCCATCCCCTAATACTGCTGATAAGAGGCACAGCCTCAAAACATACACTTCCATGTTCTGTTTTCTAAACAACATAATAGGACTGAATAAAATTCTAAGTCTGGTCTAGGAGACATAAAAGGGAAAAAAATAGGCTTTGAGAGTTGAGGGCAAATATATATCTCTCTTCCCTGGTTTGAGAATATAAGTATAACAACCTTAAAGAAAGTCCCATATCAAGCTGAGATCCATGAACAGAAAAACTCGAGAGATTTTGACAATCATGCAGCATATATGGAAAAGCTAGTAAAGAAAGCAGATCATAAAGACTACTATAACCAGAGCATTATGCTGAAATGACTGCTGATCACTTCACATTGACCACATGCAACTATATCACCATGTTCCTCGTCACGTGTTATGTTAATGAATATGCATATCAAGTTATCAACAAGAGTTTTTCTAAGTTTCATAGGGCTCGTAGGAAATGGGACAGGAAAAAACAAGTGACTGGAAGGAGAATGGGAGGAACAAATCTCTTTAACTTAAGCATGAAATCAATATAAAGAAAGGTGTGGGTGGATTTTGTTGAGGTATATAAAATGTTAATTGTTCACTTCCCCATTAACTTAAGATTTTGGGAGAGATGATAATTCAACAGATTTAAGACCAGTCAAGGACGTAATGGAAGACTTATGAGAAACCATAAAGCGAAAACAAATACATGTGCCCCCAAAATAAGATGTGAAGATGTATCACTAAATAGATAAGCACAGAGACAGGCGAAACAAATAAACACGATACAAATGACACATGCAAGTAACATCGGAGAGTAAGAAATTAGGATACTATTGACTAAATAGGTACCATATAGGGAGAATATGATATTACCAGACAATAATAAAGGCTTAATCAGCAAAGATTTGGGGTGATCCATACTGGACATAGAAGCTTGGAATCTAAGTTGCTTGGACTGCAAGGCGGTTGAACAAATCTCCAATCATCCAAATCAAAGCGTGATGACTTCTACATTGACCACATGCAACAATATCACCATGCTCTATCGTGTTAATTTCCTGAATATGCTAATCAACATTAGAACCTTTCTATGTCTCACAGGAATTGTAGAAGGCTTGGTTTATTGCCAGTGGTGTCCTATAGTTTCAGGTCAAGTAATGCCCCACATTGTCACATTCTTTCTACCATCTACTGATCTACCCAACCACAAAAGGTAGAGATATAGGGAAAAGGGGTGAGTGATAGGAAATTGGGAGGAAGAAACCTCTCTTTTCACTTACTGCCTGCCTTCCTTTCCTAAGCTTTGTAAAACCAGTCTAAGGGTGTGGGTGGATTTAAAACCAAACAAGGATATATATAAGCACCTAATGGAAGGCTTATCAGAAACCATAATCGAAAACAAATACACTAAAATAAGAAATCAAGATGCACAGAGACAGGCAAAAGTAATACTACCAACAATAAATAGATATCATAAACAAAGAACACAATACAAATGACACCACAGAGTAAGAAATTAGGATACTATTAAGTAAACTAGTACATAAAAGGAGAATATGAAATTACCAGGTAATGCAGGCATAATCAGCAAGGATTTGGGGTGATCCATACCGGAGGAGGCCAGAGAAGACGAGAATCTGAGTTGGTTAAACAACAAGTCAGCTGATCAAGACTACGATCATTCAAATCAAAAACTCCCACGTCCTCATGCGCATTACAATAGTCAGCATCAAAATGACTATCTAAAAGTAGATTTTGTTCCCCTTGCATCCTGGAAAATCTGAAGATTTTAGTGCTAAAGACGAAACATTCCTAGAAACAGCACCCTATTACCCAGACTCATCATCTCCTCCCACCTATGCTGGGAAAATCCAGCAAACAAGCGGAAATCGCTAGTTTTCATTACCTGATCAAAACCCTAAAACCTGTAAAAACCGTGTAACCAACAGCAGTTTACCCTTCGAACTCACCAGATATTGTATATCCGGGAAAAACATCCGCTCAGGAGTATGAACTAACTCCACAACTGGCGAATCACCGCTAAGGTCGCAAACAGCGATTTCTCAGATTTATTAATAGCATAAAACAATCCATTCAAATAAGTGACATCTTCCGTGAAAAACCTTGTTTCTTCTATATACTTCCAACAGTTGTCACCTCTTTTACAGTAGGCTAAAACGTTCAATTGACGAATAAGTGCTACAGCCACAAAACTGCCAGATACAGGGTCCCAGAAAGAACGATTTTATCAATAAACGAGACGCACATCTCCTTGTACTTGCATAGTAGACGGAACCAGGAAAGTGGATGAGATACTCCCTACCGAGCCTAGCGAAATCAAAGCTAACGACATTGGGGAATGAAGAAAGGGGCGGAGATCTACTCTTTCACTGGTAAGAGGGTTGAAGAGGAAAATTGAAGGGGACGCTTCAGGATGACCACCCAACCATGAAAAGAGCCGCAAAGGCGGTGGAGTCAGTTCAGGAGAGATAACTCAGGTAAGTTGAGGTGGTGAATTTTGTTGTTGGCGATATCAAAGAAGGCGCGACGGTAGCTGTCCTTGTCGCTCAGAGGAAGCATTAACCATGGAAATTGGCAAGGCAGATGTTTTGGAATACGGAGGGTAGAAGATCGCCATGCTCCGCAAACGGCTCGGAATCGAATGTAGTCGACGTGGAGTGTGAGTTTTTCGCCGATAGCTTCAACTAGTTCCGCCGGGAGAGAACGCCAGTCGACCGGCGACATGTGATCCATACGACAGTTAGTTGTTGCCCGGCTAATAAAAATTAATCGGCACTGGCTTGAAATTTAGTACGAGTATATATTCACGCAAATGCTAAGTCATTGATTGCCCGGCGAATGTTTTTAGAAATACTACCGACAATGAATCCAGACCATTGATTGGTTGGATGCAACTAATAAAAAATAATAATAATAATTGCGAAAATTTTATTGTAGTGCTTGGGATGAAGTATGAGCAGTGATCAGGGCCAAATAGAAAAATAACTAAATCTGTGAGGCGTAGTGTAAAATATATATCCAGTGTTTTACGTTTTACCCTTTTTATAAAAATTTTATTGGTGAATGAGTATGGCGTGGTGATCATGGGCCATAATAAAGCATGGCTTTAATAATTGAATGGTGATGGTGAGTAGTCGGTAATGTTTCGGCAAAGGAATTTGTTTTTCCTTTTTTTTTTTGAAAGAATTTTTATTATTGTTAAAAGTGAAATGTCGCGATTTATAAAGAAAATAGCAAATTTTTCGCGATAAGCAGAAATTTGTCTAAGTTTACCGGCGGTTTATCTTTAAGTCTTCGTAGAAAATTAAGGTTGATGAGGTATTTAGGAGTGTTGGTCTCGCGGCTTGAACAATGGATTCAACTGAGATTTTTGCGGAAATCTGCTGGTTGTAGCCGGCCTGTCCAAAGTCCGGCGGATGAGTCTTGATATGGTCTACGGATTCTTTGGGGTGGCGTCATGGAATCAGCGTTAATAAGTCAGCATGCATAACTTTATCTCTGGGTGCAGCGGCCTCTTGGGGCGTTGGACATGTCGGATAAAGCGGTTTTCTTTGATGAAGTCTTTCTTGCGGTGGAAGTTCGTTTCATCTGCTTTGTCACTGAACTCGGCTCGGTGGTCGGACCCTTTTCTTGCTTGAATCATGTGCATTGTGCACCAAACTACCGCCTCCATAAGATTCTTATTTCTTTGCCCTCTCTACTCTCTGCTATACATCTCAGATTGCTTGTTCTTACTAATAGTCTGTTGGGGCGTGGATTTATGAAACTTGAATTGGAAGATGAAACTTCCACTTTCTTTGTTTAGAATTAATTTGTGAAGGAAAGGCGCCATAAGGGTATTTGATCAATACGTTGTTTCAATTCGAAACCATCGGTAAAATGGTGTCGGGACTAACCTCGTCTACCAATACCGAAAAATGGGACCGGCTCCATGGTTATGTTCTTCATGATCTTATTTGAAAGATCGGGTTCATTTACTACATCGGTGGTACGATTTTGCCTATTTGATCGCCCGGTTGTGCGGCGTTTTCGGCGTCAGTGCGAGCAATCATCCAGCCAGCCCATCGTCGCTTTTGGTTTTGGGCCTTCCGGTTGCTTATTGCGGTTGTAGTAGAATCCGTAGCATTTGGTTCGAGGATTCAAAGGACAATTTTCTTTTCGGTGGCCAAACTTGCCTGATCCACGACAAACCAAGGCAATCCCTCCCGTTCAACCATTTTCTTCCTTCCGTTGATGAAGATGTGGAGGTGTGAGAGGTTTAGAAAGATATACCTCGCGCCTTAAGCAGCGTGCAAAGCGACCTCTGCTATTGAAGCGGTAGTAGGGTCTACTTTGATAGCTTTACAAACCATATTTCCCAGTGTCTTGAGATAGTGGTCACAAAAGCCTTTACCGGGAATCGGCGGAATCGGACCCAAACCAAGGTGGTTTTAATAGCTCCTTCAATTGGGTGAAGAATGGTTTCCATTTGGTGACGGTGAGATAATGACCTTGAATTACCCAAGGCCCGTTCTCCAAAGGCACATTTAGTAATCTTCTTTTCGAGTGAATCGAACAATATAGTAGCCATTGTGCAGATCGGTGAATTCAATCGCCCACTGCTTGCCATAGATTGGACAATCGTTGAGAGATAGGCAATGAAGAGCAGATTTCACTAGAAGCTTGATTATCGAGGCGCGCTTCCATGGCCGCATACAAATCTAAGCATTCGTCGAGAGGATGATCGATTCATCCTCACCGTGCTCATCGCCCGTGAGATTATCAATCACGTCGGCATAATCATTGATTCATTCTCATGCCCGTCTTCGCCCGTATAAATGGCGGATTTGCGTATCTACCTCGGACGGCGTCGGCTCCTCCGGCACCCACGCATTCGATTGATTATTGGGTGATTCATTAGGGCGATGCGCGCAGCGTCGACAAATCTTGTTCTTGGATAGCGGCTCCGTGGGAGTCCTCATTTTGGATATTACGGGGAGAGGCTTCCGGTGGCGGAAACCTAATTAGAGTGAAATCGTGAACCTGGTTGTTTGAGGAAAGTATTTTAGGTGAATAGTGACTTATATATTCATGTTGGAATTTTGACACTTTGATCGTTCGGTTTTAATTTTGTTTCAAAAATAATTTTTATATTTTGAAAAATATTTTTGGTCTTAAGTTTGTATCTTTTAATTTTAGAACATGTTCATCTGGCGGTGGTTTCTTCAAAGATGTTCGATCCGAGCACGATGCCGCTTCCACGGCTGAGGTGGCGGGTTACGGTACTTTCCGGGTTGGACCAGCGGTTCTCAGTTCGAACCGGCGGGTCTACGAGTCGGCCGGGTCCACGGGTCCGAGAACAGCGGTTCCACGGTTCTACCGGTTCTAGGTTCCACGGTTCGGACCGGCCCGAACCGACCTTTTAAGGAACCCGAGCGAAAAACCGTGATCGAAGCCGGCCGGGAGGACCCGAACGGCGATTTTCTATTTATTTATTTTAAAAAAAAATTCCCCTACAAGTGGACCAAGTCCACACTCCAATGTATATATTTTCAAAATTTTTGAATAATTTTTATTTATTTTAAGATATCAGCACATTTCATATGTATTATAAATCATATCAATTTCATCACTTTTTATCCACAATTCTACTCTACAACTCTCGTATTATAATATTATATCTACCTTTATAATATATTTGGATAGTGATTTGAAGTTGTTACGAATAAATTTGTTTACTTTATCACATTGAAACATATTTGGCGATCTGAGGGTTTCACCCTCCAAGTGTGCATGTCGATGCCGGACTCGAGCCACGACGATCGACTCTTGGCGGTGTAGGGCGATGGTCCCGGATCGACCACCATAAGTCTGTTGAGTCGGCGTAGAGGATAGAGTCCGCTTTGACTCGAAGGCCCACCATCAGCATGATAACTTGGGCAAGGGGCAAGGCACATGAAGGTTAAATATGACAATAGCTTAGACCGACCTATTATTAGGGTTATGGCATGCATTATCATTATAAATACCATGTTCCGGGAACTACGTAAGACTTGATTCCTGGACTAAGACAGGATACGTAGGCAATCTAAGACAAGTTCTTAGACTCAGCCGTAAATCTTATAATCCGAAAACACGTTCTTAAGGCATTAGGGTTTTGTGTATTCATCATTAGATTCATTCAGGCCAGGATTAATTATGTGACATAATTTGTCATCATCATTGGCGCTAGAAGGATGGCCTTCTCTTTGTTGAATACAACAAGATCACGATGCCTCACAAGGAACAAACGCCAAGAAAGTTAATTCCAAAACCCGCAGATCAGCAGGGTTCGCAAATCAATGAGCACGTAGATCCGGATCCGCCAAGAGACAAGGGATCCGTTGTTGGATCCTATCCATGAAGATTCCCCAAAGGAGAAACAAGGCCTTGCTCCGGAGCATCAGGTTATCGTAGATCAATTGGCTGCAGCTGATCACGAATTGATGTCCAGAATCGTAGCGGAGGCTTTCATGGCTCGAGAGTCGTGAAGCAGCGGCAAGAAAGGCGCCCATGGCATAAGCAAGTACCTAAGGAAGAAATCGGTGGGTCGTCGGCTCTGTGGAGAAAAAGAGAGCGTGAAATTCAGCGAAACATCAAAGGTTTGATGAGGATAAGCGTTAGGCGGAGGTGGAGCGTTATTTTGGGCAAAAATTCGGTCTCATTTGTGGTTGGAATTGCCCTTCTCAAAGGAAATTGAAAATTTTCCCAAACCCAAGGGGTTTAAAATGCCAAAGATAGAACCTTATGATGGCACCACCGATCCAGAAGACCATCTACATAGGTATACATCTCGAGATGAGGCTAGGCGGCGCACACGATGCAATGCGGTGTCGGGCCTTGAGACATTGCTCATCGGTCAAGCAGTGGTTCACCAAGCTTTGACCGAGGTTCGATCTCTAGTTTCGCTATGTTAGCTCGCAACTTTGAGATCGTTCATTGTAAATAAAAAAGTTCTATTTAAGTGCTACGCACCTCGTGAATATGAAGCGACAAAAGATGAAAGCGTGATAAATTATTTGAAGAGATTTAATCTTGAGGCCATGCAAGTCAAGGGCCTTGGTGATTGACCGACGACCACGTCGATTGTGGGAGGGTTGCGTAATACAAAGTTGCATATGAAGTTGGCGAAGATGTCCCTCGTACCATGGGTGAATGTGTTAATGTGGTGCATAGATTTTTGTCAAGGAAGAGGCGGTGCGTAGGCACACCAATCATTGGATGGATTCAAGAAGGACACTCGAGGTCCAAATAAGAATCAATCAAAGAATGACACCGAAAGCAAGTCGGCGGATGCAGGATCGTATCACGGCGCCCGTCTCGGACCGTTTGGGAAAGAAATGAGCCCTACATGATAATGATTTCATCTCCTCAATCGGTCTCGGGAAGTGTTATCCATTATGATCTCGAAAAACATAGCGAAGACACGAGACCACTAAAAGGCATCGAGAAAAAGAAATCCAAGAGAGTATTGTGAGTATCAGCGATATAGGTCATAGAGCGGAGGATTGTCATCCAAGCTAGATGAAGTGGTCGATAGGTCTCGATGCAATGAGCCCAAAAGGCGTAGAGAGTATAAAAGAAAAATTACGATCAAGATCGAGATTGTTGTCGTCGAGGGGGCGACAACTTCAAAACTATTTAAAACATTTGGTCTTAAAACCAATGGCGTACTCTTTTCCCTTTGACCAAGTTTTTCCCACGAGGGTTTTCTTAGTTAAAGGTTTTAACGAAGGCGATCGGTGTAACTACATAAAAGCGAATATGACATGAACTATTTTCCTTGTCTAGTTTTTTCCCTTTGAGTTTTTCTAGCAAAGTTAATAGTACATGACATATACGTTATGAAACTCCGATCGAGAAATTAATTGACCATATAATAGACTTGCAAAAGAATGAGGAAAATTGATGTGTATGATCCGATCATTCGACAACTGGCGATTATTTACCAAGACATTGCCATTGCAACATTTAAGAGACATGTGAAGAGCATCGTGATGCAATTGATGGGTATAAATAATTCCACCACCTCAGGTTTTGATGAGGACAACCCAGCTGTTATAAAAGGCCACCCTCGGCATTGGGAGGAGAGATCGCTATAAAGGCGGCCATTGTGTCTTTCCTCTTGACACTTTGCGACCAAGGCATTTGCGGTCCAGGCAAGTAATCAGCGAGATCTGTGAATCATCATGAGGCAAGTCAGAGAGAATCACCGCCGCGACGAGGCGAGGCGAGAGAGGGCTTGCTGCGACCTCGAGAGATGGCGACCCCGGAGAGATTGATTGATCGAGATCTTTTCCCACTTGTAGCTTAGATATTTCGTCTTGCTTAGTATCTAAGTAAGACCTAGCTATTAGTAAAATATCTAATAGATTACTTATTCACTAAGTTATCCACCTACATAAAAGGGTGGTCATTGTAAACTAAAGAGAGATGAGATATATATGAAATACACTTATACTTGCAAGCCAAAGCTCTCTCCATTCTAACTCTCTCCATACCACCACCCTTGAGTAACACCACACCTTAAATCTGACCGGATATCCACCATCTATACACATAAGGACACCCGTGTGATTTAGACATCTTGATTGGCTCCGTTACGGGAAGCGATTGTGTAAAAAATCACCTAGAACTCTTATCAAGGAGGAGATAATCTTACAAAGAAAGTCCTCAAAGCGCCTTTATTTCTTCCACTTTACCAAAGAAATCGCTCAAAAAGCCACCCCTTGAGAGATGGCGGAGTAAAGGACATCAACACCCCAACCCACTGCAAAGGTACTATGCTACATCAAGCTCGTGGGGAAAGCGCGGGAGAAGCGCTAGACAATCTCCTGCGAAGAGAAGGATCGAGAGAGGGTCTTAGCACTAGCGGCCTTTCGAAATGTCATTAATCAAAAAACCAAGTCGAAAGAGAATTTGTTGTTGCCCTGGATGGAACTCATGAGAGAGAGTCACAGCAAAGCCAAAGATCGATCGAGAAATACAACCGGGCTTCGGGAGGACCCAGTCGCGCGAAATGAGGGAATCGCCGAGTCTGCATTTGAAACTATATATCACCAATTCCCTTTGGTGGCTAAGGGCCAGGCCTATGGCGGTCGACCCCAAAATCCTCTCGAAGCGAAATCCCTCTTGCGATCGCGAGACGGGGGCCATGAGCCAAATTCAATGGTCGGCGTAGAGGAGGCGTGCACTCTTCAGTCGCTATGGACCGAGGAAAGAAATTCCACGAACCTCGGCCCCGAGATCGCGACCATCAAAAGGAAGAGGATCGACAAAGGGTCGCGTTTAATAGGTTGGGTGAGAAGGACAAGGCCTTAGCCCCAGTCGTCTCGGCCTTCAGAGAAGAGATGCCCGTCAGCGGGATAGACACGCACAAGATGCGCGCATAGTGCTCGAGAAAAAGAGGCCCGCCAGAGAGGATCACGAGATCATAGGGAATCAGGCGTAGAAGCGGAGGGCGGCGTCACATAAGCACGATCGCGACCGAGAATCGACCCTATTTTGGCGGAGCAGATGGAGGTAATGAGAAAGAGCTTGCGAGAATTAAAAAGTCGAGGCCCGTCGAGAAAGTCGCCCCAATTTCGAGGATCGGCGTACTCGCTAAAGGATTACGAAACATTGCCTCGCGAGAGAAAAGGTTAGTTATCGATTACAACTATTACAATGGAAATTCATGCCCAAGCAGTGGCTCACGCGTTCGGTCGCATCACCCTTGCTACACAAAATAAATCCGCTGGTGCATCGCATTGGTTGGCGACATGCGAGGATAGAGGCTGCGTCTGGATCGCGGGCTTCGCCGCGGCTCAGTTGAAAGTTGGGAGGATTTGTCGGGAAAAGTTTGTCGAGAGAGTTTGAATCGGCAAGCGAGGCCAAAGAAAACCATTGAGGACTATATGAGGTTCGTATGGGAGGCATGAATCGGGAAAGAGTATTCTGAGCGGTTCGTCGAGAATATATGATCAAACAAGGAACATCCAGGCGATGCGGTCATAACATGTTTCCTCACGGAATCGCCAAAGGCCCGATGGCGAATTCAATCTGCGGCCCCCAAGCGGGTCTCGAGGAGATGTTAGAAAGGGCGAGAATGATGAAAGTCGGCGGCGCCATCTGGGAAAGCAAAGCCTAAGGCGAGCCACGTTCGCGAAGGAGGATCGCGTAGATGACCGTAAAAGGAAAAGGGGCGAGATACTAATCGCGATCGTGAGGTAAAAAGCCGTACAAATTTAGCGAGGATAATTTTACCCGCTCAACACCAAAGCATCCCAAATCTTTGTTTGAAATTCGTGAACATTTACGACAAACCAAAGCCTATGAGGCGATCACGATAGCGCGATAAATCCAAATCTGCGACTATCACAAGGACCATGGCCACATCACCGATGAATGCTTCACCCTGGCGCGAGATAGAAAAGGTGATCCGTGAGGACCGGCCAATAAATATAAGCGAGGAACAACACTCCCGGTCGGGGGCGCCAACCTCGCGTCTATCGAGAGAGAGGTTCGAGGTCATCACGGGAATATTCGGCAACCATCAGCTGAAATCTCGAGATAAATCAAATCAATACCCGCGGCAGCGATTGTGTTGGGAGAGAATGAGAAGGAATCATATTCACAAAAGCGGTGACAGCGATCGGTGGCCTATGGAGATACCCCTCATTAAAGGTGGGGGTGAGCGACAAGCGCGGCGTCAACGAGTAATGAGTCGACCACGAGGGGCGGCGCGGCGTCATCTATTTATTTGTTTAAAGCGGATCGGATTCGGGAGGCCAAGTTAAAACCCTACCTTGCAGGGTCCTCGAAGGTTTACCAACGACGATGCGGGTCAAAGGCACGATCGACCTCGATATCATTTTGGCGACTATGAGCCCTGTAGAGCGGAGATAATAACTTTCTTGGTAATCGACACGCCCTCTTACTACAACATGATTTTGGGAATCGGCTATGAAGAAGTTCCAAATGGTGGCGTCCGTTCCCCCAGCGGGTCAAATTTCACGTGGGGAAGAAGTTGGGGTCGCCATCGGCCGACACTGGAGCTTTCCTCGACTATATGACCAAAAGCGAGAGTCGATTCTAGCGACCCGGTGGATGGTCTTAACTGCGGCTACGGATCAGTTGCTATGATGAAAGAAATCCCGGAGAAGGCCGTAGAGGTAGAAACATTGCAAGTTCGGGGCGAGCCCGACTTCCTTTGCCGAAGGCGAGTTGATCGAGGTTATAATAAGCGACAAATATCGATCAAAAGATAAAAATAGGATCGAGGACTACCGAGGAAGAAAGGAGGAAGCGGTCGAGCTTACGAAAGCAAACTTGGGCGCGTTCGCTGGGAGGTAAGCGATATGAGAGGTGTGGAGTCGGAGGTCGCCTTGCATAACTGAGTGTCGATCCCAACCAGGCCAATACAACAAAGGCGCGTCAATTCTCTGAGAAAGGAAGTCGCAATAAAAATTGAGGTCGAGAAACTTTTAGCGGCGAGGCATAATCAAAAAGCTTGATATCCCACTGGTGGCAAATGTAGTAATGGTGAAAAAACACAGCGGCAAGTGGCGGATGTGCGTCGACTTCACCGATCTAAACAAAGCTTGCCCCGAGGACCCTACGCGCTCCCTCGAATCGATAAAATGGTGGATGGGATCGCGGGTTTTGAAACCTTAAGCTTTACGGGCGCTATTCCGGCTACCACCAGGTCAAAATGGCGATGAAGATAAAGGTGGCGGCGCCCGGGGCGCGGCGAGCTATATTACTATGAGATGATGCCGTTTGGCCTAAAACGCTTGAGCTCAACCTATCGAGAGAATGGTAAGCGAGAGTTTTAGCGCCTTGAGATAGGCAAGAACATGGAGGCTACATTGATGACATGGTCGTGAAATCAAGTCGCCAAGATCACTGGAGGACCTTGCGAAACCTTTGCAAGCGTGAAGAATCACTCAATGAAACTAAACCTACGAAATGCACTTTTGGGGTCGAGCGGGAAATTTACAGGCTTTATGGTAAGTCAAAGGGGATCGAGGCAAATCCGAAAAATCGAGAGGCCCTGGTCAACATGGCGAGCCTACCGGTATTAAAAAATCTGGCTCAGCGGCGGGATCACGACTCAGGTAGGTTTGTCTCGAAATCTGCGAGAAAGAAGTCGCCTTTCTTCAAAATTACGAAAAAGTGATACCTTGGCTTTGGCGGCGGAATGCTCCCAGGCATTTAAAGACCTCAAAGAATACTTGTCAAGACCGCCGTTGCTAACTTGACCCGAGGCTCGGGGATACTCTGTTTTATATTTGGCGACCTCGAGATAGGGCGTAGCGCGACACTTGTAAAAGAGGAGGAAGGCTCGCGAAGCCGATTTTATGTTTCCAAAGCTCTAAGCCCGTTGAAAGTCGTTATTTTAATATAGAAAAGTTGGCTTATTGTGTTGTTATATTGCCCGCAAATTAAGGGCTTACTTTTCATCGCACACCATCGTAGTATTATCAAATGCATCGCTAAGGCAGGTTCTTCACAAACCGGACTGTCCGGTCGATTTGCTCGATGGGCCATCGAGCTTCTTGAGTTCGATATCGATATGAGCCCGGAAGGCTGTAAAGGCCCAGGCTCTCCCGATTTCATAAGCGAAACAAGCTTCAGCGAAGAGGTGAAAGAAGCGGCTCTGCTCGAGCGCGACCAAGATAGGGTCACCACGGAGGGCGAGCCCATCAGGCCAAGTCTTTGTTGGCGACTCTACGTTGATGGGTCAGCTAATCACAAAAGGTGTGGCGGCGGGAATAATCTGTTAGAACCGGGCACATCGAAGAAAATTGGCGAGGCTCACGAGATTTGATTTCACCGCCTCTAACAACCAGGGCGAGAATCTGAGGCCGTCATTCTTTGAGTTGAAACTTCGCCAAAGCCATGAAAGTCGAAAATATACAAGTATTTTGCGATTCACGGTTGGTGGTGAATCAAATCAATGGGTCATTTGGCATTCATTGCGAAATTTTACAAAGGTATATTAACCTCGTCAAAAGACTAAAGCGACTTCACATATTGTCAATTCAAAAACATCCCTCGAGAGGACAATCATAGAGCGGACTACTTATCCAAATTAACGCGAAGGCGGCGTCGTGCGATCTAGCATCATGGTGAACACCTATCGGAACCCGCCATCTCCCGGGGCGAGATCATGGATTTCCAACCCGATAACACTTGTTGGGTCGACATCATGAAGTCTTATATTGAGTTAGGAGAGCTTCCGGCGACCCTTGCAAAGCTAAGGCCTTAGTAAGAAGGGCGCGCAAGATATCACGATTATGGGCGGCGTGCTTTACCGTCATTCATTCTCGAAACCCCCTGCGTCGTCACGACCTGAGGAGGTAGCGGGAATCTAACGAGCTACATGAGGAATGTGCGGCGGCCATCTCTCAATCGAACACTATACGAAGGTACTTGGCGGATATTATTGGCGAAATTAGCGAAGGCGCCAAATCTTATACGAGCATGTGATGCTTGCCGGAGGTTATAAGTATCCCAGGCTACCCTCGGTCGAACAAAGCATAGTGGTATTTGCTGGCCTTTCGACATGTGGGCGTCGACCTCATCGGACCCGAAGAAGAAGGGTCGCTCGGGTTCTTGCGAATCGTGGTAAATCGCGGTGGATTATTTTACTAAATGGGTGAGGCTAAGGCCTTGGTAAAAACCAATACCAGGGACATAACATACTTTTTGCTCGATCAAATATGGACAAGATTTGGTGTTCCAAAGTGATGGTTTCCGATCACGGACCTCGGTCGAGAGGCAATTCGGCCAGTTACGTGAGAGAACAATGTTAAACATTGGCAATCATCCGTGTGCTACCCATGAGAAATGGGCAAGCCGAAAATGCCAACAAGCAGGTCTAAGTGTGTTGAAGAAGAGCACTGGGTGAAGCGGGCCCTTGGCGGATCACCTCCGGCGACTCTATGGGCACTCGGGGCGTCGCGAAAAATCACAATGAGGAAACTCCTTTTGCTTTAACATATGGATGCGAGGCTATGGCGCTGTGGAAATGGCCTTACCAAGCCCTAAGGTCGTTTTTCTGGTGAGATCAATAATCTGGCGCGTAAACTCGAGCTTGATCTAGTAGAGGCGGCGCATCCAAGCATCTGATCGTCTAGTCAATTATAAGCAGTGACAAAGCGTCATCACGACAAGCGTATTGAAATCATCACTTGCGTCGGGATTACGTTACGCAAAAAAAAGACAAGCCCACAGGCCCAGCGAAAAAAAAAAAAGCTATCGGAGAAAAGCGGGAGGGCCCTGCAGTTTGTGAGTTATCAAAAGGGGCGTACATGCTAAGTGACAAGGAGGGCGCATGAGTATAATAGGCCATGGCATCTGAGACAATCTGAAAAAATACTATATGTAACAAGCCAATTCAAATAAAATTTGTTCTTCCAAATTGTATTTACATTCTTGTCTTTTCGTCATCATCAAAAAAAAAAAAAAAAAAAAAAAAAAAAAAAAAAAAAGCGATGAAAAGTTTTTTCAAACATATCGATCAAACTGGACAAACTTCCATCAAGCTGCAGAATGGTTATCTTCCTCCGATCACATGTGTGGAGGTCCAAAAGCGACACCACGCTTGCAAAGGGCTCCGCGGATAAGTTTTTCAAACATATCGGTCGAGTATGGAAGGAACCCCTGGCGCCCGCTGCATAATTTGGTTATCGGCGAAAGGCATGCGGCGACGAGTACCTCGGCGATCTTGACTCACGAGCACGCATATCTTAGTGCCTCGCGATGGATCGGCTCCTCCAGTCTATATCCACTCGATGGTCGCGAATGGCGTGCGAAGGAGCGCTCAAGCTCGCTAACAACATCGGCATCGGCAAAGATAAGCGCGGGAATTTATAAACTTCTTCCACTCACGGTCGGCTGCGAGAGAGGTCGGACCGTGATCCTCTAAAGACCAAACCCGATTCTCGGGAGCAGCTCTTACATTGCAATACAAGCGAATCTGCGCCTATTTTCCTCATCCGCAAGGTCGAGGCGATCTCGTAATGGGAGGAGGGATTTATAAGCGGGTATGTTAAAAACTTGGTTAATTCTCTCGGAGTAAAGATAGCGGGGACACCCGGAGAGAAATCTTTGCTCTGAGTCCGCTTGAGGCTACCTCGAGACAACACGGAATAAAATTCCCGTATCATGGTAACATTAACGCTCCGGAGGCTCGGCAATAAATTCCCACGGCCCGAGGAAAGCGAGCAGCGCGGCATGGAGCCGTCTTATTCGTTGTTCATTTAAGCCCCTCTCCTCGTAATATCACGCCACTTAAAATAATCCCGAAATAATCCCAGCTACGGGGAGGCGGTGGTGAAAAAGGAGAAACATCCGGATAGGGCGAGCTTTCCATATCGAACACATTTGCTTTCCCTGGATGAGACATAAGTCGGAGGATAAGCGGTAAAGAGGATAATGAGCGATTGAGGAGAAAAAAGCAAATTCGGTATGAGGCAAGAGGTAGAGTGAGTTCAAAGTAACCCCTTTTTATACGAGAGAAGGGTATAATCAGCGGTTGGGATTAAGCTGGATCTAGGGGCGGATATGCAAAGCGACCCGAAAACCAAGGCAGCGAGGCGCGGACCATAAAGAGACCGAAATTTATAGCTCTGATTACAAGCGACACCTAGTCATTAGGGTCATAACTCTGCGTTAATAACCACGAGTCAAAGGTGCTCTAACGAGGCTCTATCTTACGGCAAAAGCACTTTGCTCTCAATAAGGCATTTGAAACTTTGAAAAATTAGCGTCGCGTAGCGACTATGGTTAGAAACGAGGCAGCGGCGTTTCATATTTGCTTGTATTTGCCAAATTATTAAGCAACCTCGCCTTACGAATCAAGAGGGCGACCTGAGAGAATAAAATAACTTTATCACGACCTCGCGAAGGGCGCGGATCGAATCAATGACAGGAAAAGCCAAGTTTTATAAATTGAAAAAATGCGAGAAAATAAATTGTCAAGATATTACAAATCAAGATTGAGTCAAATCACAAAAGTAAATAGTCAAAGTTACAAATCAAATTTTCAAAGAGCTCGCGAGAAAAGTCCAAGAAATCTAGAGAGCATGCGGAGTAAGGCGGAGTCTTTAGTAAACTCGTCGCCTTGCTCGGAGGCGGAGGCTTCTTCAACATCTCAAAGTTCACGGGATTAACGGAGGCGGGATCCCAAGCAGGCTCGCGCGTTTAAGGGTATTCGATCTGAATCGAGAGTAACGAGCTCGCTTGCATAAGGGATTTCGGGTGAAAGACCACTAAATCGGGATGACCTTGATGCGTGTTCACCCACGCGACATATCTTCAGAGTGATGTGCCCCTGCCTCGATCGGCCCGGATCTCTGAGCTAGGTGACTAAAGCCCTGGTCAAAGCTATTCTCTATAAGGTCGAAGAAGTCATCCGAATTCTTGTAGGCGGCGGCCCCGGACTTAGCCTCGCTCGGCGACCTCGGCCGTTTTCTTGCGGCTTCCTCAATAGCTTTCTCGTGACCTCTTTGGCGGCCGTCTCCGCCTCGGCAAGCTTAACCCTCAGCGTGGCGATCTCTCCTGCGCCCCGCGTGATCCTTTGTCAAAGATGCAACTTTCTCATTGATCTCGGCGTCAATTTAGAGTGCTCCTCCATGATTGCTTTCATCTTCTCCACCTCGCCTTGACCCGCGTGCTTAGCCTTCTTTCCGGCGGTAACCCTGCGCCTTATCAGTCGCCCCAGTTTGCCGTCACTTTCCTCACCTCACCTCTGCCTCGCGCCTCTCAGTGACCTCAAGTACCCTGTTTAAGCGAGCACCGGTATCGTCAGCAGAGGGCGATCGACAAAAAAAAAAAAAAAAAAAAAAAAAAAAAAGCGGTCTTACGAGAGAAGCGGCAAGCCCAAAGCGGCGCCTTTGAGATCTCTAATTTGGCAATCTCATCTTGAGGCGGAGAGTTGTCTTGAGCATAAAGCGGGCTAATATGCCCGGCCAATCTCCACTTGAAACGATGTCGGGGGCGGTCGTAGGAAGTGGCCTAGAGAGGAATCACATCGGCAATTGCCGCCAATCTGGCGAGCTTTGGACAGTCGAGACCACAGGTGAAGCTCGGATCAACGAGGGCCTCTTTCCCGGTATAACCTCGAGGCAAAGTTTTTTGTGGCGGCGTCTCGGTAGTGCGCTCTTCTCACGGAGTTTCAACCTCTTGAATGCGCCGGGTGGGGCGGACCGTTTGGGTGGGCGATCATCCTTCGCCTTCTCTGGTTGAGTCGCTTCACTCCGTGCGACTCTTTAATAGGGGATGAGTCTTTTTGAGGCACCGGCTGACTGGGCCATAACAAGAGGCGGAGGAAGTCGCAACAAGAGGCGAGAAGAAGTCGCGACTTCCGGGTTATGTGTCTCTTCGACAATCGGCGTCTGATTCGGGGCACCATCCACAGAGCTTTCTTCAAAGCCTCGCATCGAGCATTGGGCGCCTTATGCGCCTCGCATTAAGCTTGTTTGGTGAGCCTGCGAGCATTTGGATCCATACTACAAAAAAGCGATTTAGAGCCCAACAAAACAAAATGAGCATTTACAAATAAATACAAGTGGACAAAGAAAGTTACAAAGCGGCTAAGTATAGGATCGCCCCACATTCAGACACTCGGAGAAACATTTGTTGATATGACAACCCCAATCGAGTCCGGATCGCGGCTCTCAGGACCCATTCGTACCAAAGCGCGGCATTCCCCACGCCCGCTAGGCCCGCCATACATACAAAAGGCTCGGCGAGATCAAAAGTTCAACCGAAACATTTCTCGAGATGGCGCCGCCCGTCCGGCCCAGATGCGTCATCACCCCCGCTACGTGGCGCGCTCACTCACGGGTCAAAGATTAAAAGTGTGGATTTGCCTCCGCGGACTTCCGCCCTAGGAAAAAGCCAACCTACCCGACTCGACTTTCGGTACCAGCGCCCCGTTTATGAAACTTATTGGGAAGCGGGAATAGTAAGCGAAGGGAGTCTGCGACCTCGAGAGAGACTTGTCGAGGAATAGGCGTCCACGAAGGAATAAAATTGCCCGAGTAAAGTTAACGTCGGCTCGATCTTGAGAATCCGGCGCATAACGATGAAGGCCATCAAGCTGGATAATAGCCCGGCGGCAAAATCGGAGAGAGCGCCTCCGACTCTTGCGAGATCTTCACAAAGAAAGGATCGAAAAGCGGTCTCGGACCCGCACACAAATGATGGAAGTGGAGGATAAGGGTGTCCTCGGGGCGGCGGCAGCGCGCTTACGTAATCCTTGTGGTCCCGGGTTTAAATTTATCGGACTCTTTCTTATAATCGAAAAAAGAAAACCGATACTGCGCGGTGTCGATTCGAATATGCTATTAATGGTCTGTTGAGATCGTTGCTCTTGCTGATCGGGACCATTTCTTATCAACGTCCTTCTCATACGCGCCCCACGATCGCAAACTCTCGCATAGCTTGAGATTGTTTGGGGCGAGAGCTCTTCGGTTGGTGTCGGCGCGGCGGCCTCACCAAGCTGTCATGGTTTGGCTCATAATTTTCCTTTTCTTACGCTTCTTTGCGAGGCCTCGAGATATCCTTCGAGGCAATTCCGCATTTTCATCCTCACTGGACCCCATTAACTCATGAAGCTGCGGCGTCACGAACATAAGCCGTCGTGGTCGGGGCGCGCTAGTACTCAGGACATGATTTGTCCGCCCGGCCGGGGGCGCGATCTTTTCGACCCGTGAGCAGTTGGAGACTTTTGAGCCCGCGCCTTCTCCTTAAGGCTCACTCTCTGCGGCGGATTTCTAGCGGCGACAAAGGCCTCCAACTCAAAAAGGTCGGCACCCGTAGTAGCGACCTCGTCGGCGATAATCTGCGCCAATATCTGCGAGTGCGAGTGCCGCTTGACCTCGTCAGGTAAATCGCCAAGCGAGAGGCGCTTGAGATAATATGGGGTCATCCTCGGCATAATCGTAAATCTCCCTTTCCGTAGAATCATCGCCCGAATGATCATTCCCGACATCTGCAAAAACAAGGGAGGAAAAAGGTGGAGCTTTCGGACTGGTATAATAATAAATTAGCCAGGAAGGTGATCGCACCCACTTCGATACCGCCTCCTCCGTTTTTGCAAGAGAGATCATAAATAAAATTCTGAGAGGATAGCGAGGGGCGGGTGAAACCCCAATTTTCCCAGGAAAGCTATAAACTCTCCCGGGAAAAACCCCATTATTAATCGGAAACAAGGCAATGTTGCATCTCCGTAGCAAAAGAATGACAAAATTGATATGTATGGAAAAACAAAGCGGGGATGGATGAGTAAGCGAGTTAATGAAAGGATTTCTTACGATTTCTTGAGAAAGATTGGAAAACCGCGTAAAAGCGGGAAATACTCAAGGAGGTGGCGGAATCTTCAAAAGAAACGCCGTGAAATCCTAGAACCACCGCGAGAGCGCCGTTGAACCTTCAAAGCTCTGCCAAAAACTTGAGAATTCTAAAACAACAAACAACGGAGAAAATAAGAAACACTAAAAGTGTGAGGGGTGAAGCGAAAGCTTTATATAGGCAAGGGCCCACGATAAATGCGGTTGGGAGCGCTTCGTCAGCAGTTGATTAAGCGGCGGTTATCGGTTTTGAAATCTGGCGTCCATCGGTACCCACGTACAACTACCTGGCGATTCTTTGAAAGCGGCGCATCGTTCATGAGAGGAAAACCTGAGAGGGCGGCGTCGACCACGATTTGGCGACAAGGTCGCAAAGCAGGCCCAAAGTTACTTTGAGGTCGCTTGCTTTGAAAGCACGGCCCCTTAGAGAACAAGTCGCATCAGGCGACAAGGTCGCAAAAGCAGGCCCAAAGTTACTTTGAGGTCGCTTGCTTTGAAAGCACGGCCGCCAGAGAACAAGTCGCATCAGGCGACAAGGTCGCAAAAGCAGGCCCAAAGTTACTTTGAGGTCGCTTGCTTTGAAACCACGGCCGCCAGAGAACAAGTCGCATCAGGCGACAAGGTCGCAAAAGCAGGCCCAAAGTTACTTTGAGGTCGCTTACTTTGAAAGCCACGGCCTTAGAGAACAAGTCGCATCAGGCGACAAGGTCGCAAAAGCAGGCCCAAAGTTACTTTGAGGTCGCTTGCTTTGAAAGCACGGCCGCCAGAGAACAAGTCGCATCAGGACGACAAGGTCAAAAGCAGGCCCAAAGTTACTTTGAGGTCGCTTGCTTTGAAAGCACGGCCGCCAGAGAACAAGTCGCATCAGGCGACAAGGTCGCAAAAGCAGGCCCAAAGTTACTTTAAGGTCGCTTGCTTTGAAAGCACGGCCGCTTAGAGAACAAGTCGCATCAGACGATAAGGTCGCAAAAGCAGGCCCAAAGTTACTTTGAGGTCGCTTGCTTTGAAAGCCACGGCCCCAGAGAACAAGTCGCATCAGGCGATAAGGTCGCAAAAGCAGGCCCAAAGTTACTTTGAGGTCGCTTGCTTTGAAAGCACGGCCCCAGAGAACAAGTCGCATCAGGCGACAAGGTGCAAAAGCAGGCCCAAAGTTACTCTGAGGTCGCTTGCTTTGAAAGCACGGCCACTAAGTGTACAAGTCGCATCCGACGATGAGGTCATAAAGGTGTTGATAATTACTCCATCCTTCATATCCTCGGGGAATATCATTAAAGCGCGGAGTAGGGGCCATTGATGGGTATAAATAATTCCACCACCTCAGCGATGAGGACAACCCACTGCGGCCACCCTCCGGCATGACGGAGAGATCGCGCAAAGGCGGCCATTGTGTCTCACCTCGCGCGCGACCAAGGCATTTGCGGTCCAGGCAAGTGCAGCAGATCCTGTGAATCTCATCGAGGCAAGTCAAGAAGAGTCGCGCGAGAGGCGAGGCGAGAGAGGGCTTGCTCGCTTGCGACCTCGAGAGAGATGGCGCCGATTGATCGAGATCTTTTCCCCACTTGTAGCTTAGATATTTCGTCTTGCTTGCTTAGTATCAAGTAAGACCTAGCTATTAGTAAAATATCTAATAGATTACTTATTCACTAAGTTATCCACCTCATAAAGGGGTGGTCATTGTAAACTAAAGGAGAGATGAGATATATGAAATACACACTTATACTTGCAAGCCAAAGCTCTCTCCATTCTAACTCTCTCCATACCACACCCCCCGGAGTAACACCACACCTTAAATCTGACCGGATATCCACCATCTATACACATAAGGACACCGTGACGATTTAGACATCTTCACTATCTATACTATATAATAAGGGGGATTGATGAACACTTTTAACTTAATTACCCGTAATTTTACCCAAAGTCCTGACCCAAACCCGAAAAAAACACCCAGCACCTTAGAAACCTACGGCTCGCAATACCTCTGAAGTTTCGATAATCACTCCCCAATTTTCGAAAACAGAATCCACCATCTTTACGCTATCTTACCTAATCCTCTTTATCTCCAATTCATGATTTTCTGTTTTTTTTTTCTTGCCGTTTTCTTCTTCAAGAAAATGGCGATGAAAGGTGAAAGCTCACACGTTGTTGGGAGGCAGATGAAGAATAATAATAAGAAAGTTGCTTACTTAAAGCTTTTTTCTTTTGCAGATAGGGTGGTTGTTGTGTTGATGATTCTTGGGTCAAAGGTTAGTTTACGTTGCAGATAAATTGTCTAGGTGGATATCATTACTATAATAACTTAATTACCAGTCAATCTCTAACAATTATCTTTCATCTACATTATCTCAGTCAATCTCCTTCATTCTCATACGCTAATTGCAAAGCGGTGAATCATTTCTTGCAGTTGTCACGTTGCGGATCGTAAAAAAATAATGGCGGTAGAGAAGGTTTTGTCACACGATTCTCGCCGTGGATGATTTTACAGGAGGTAGGTTTCTCTTTCAAATCATTAGTGTATTTTGTGTAAAAAACAAAACAAAACCTATAGTTTCGTATTCTTTTACTTGCTATTTCTCTTTGATATAATATCCATGAGTAGCTAATCGACATAATTGATGGAATTTCAGCACTCCCAAGACCAGAATGATTCGTTCTGAGTGTTCTGAGATTATTTTGTGATTACAGATTTTTAATTTTTATATTTCATTGCAAGTTAATTTATCAATTTAGTGGAGTTGTAATTATTCGATCCTTCTTATGACGTTTTACCTCGCTATTTCTCTTTCAAATCACTTATTTTCCTTTCTTCAGATGGAATCTCATGTGGGTTTGAGGTAAACATATAGACTTTCGATTTATCATTTGCTGTATGTACATATTTCGCTTGAATTTTGATTAATGTTTATACTCTTGAATTAGTTGTGATTGAATGTACTCTTCAAACTTGCTGATCCGTCTTGTGTCTTTTATTTGATATTGCTGTTCATAATTTGTTTCTTTGTGGTTTGAAGGCTTGGTTACGATTATCAATGCAGCTACATGTGCTCCAAGCGGCTTTACGGGTATGTATTATTCATTGCAGTGGATTGTGCGTGGTTTAGAATATAGATACATTTTTTTTCTCTGAAAACTTAGTGACTTCATAGTTCATAGTATTGTGCTTTACTATATAAGACACTGTAGCTATTTATATTTTTCATTTTCTATTTTGTGTGGAAGAGGTTACTATTGAAATAACTGAGGTTATTGTTGGAGCAAGAATGTGTTGCCTTTAGGGTGGTGAGTTTATTTTGTTACGTGGCTCATTTTTTCATCCTTAACTAATTGCCTGGGGTGAATTAGACATGGTGAAATTCAAATGTTTTTCTTTTTAACTAGTGATGGTGAACTTAAAAAAAAAAACATTGCTCGGCTTTTCAGAACATTTTTTGAATTGACATTGTGATACGCATTGGTGTATATATCCACACATATGACGGGAAGAGCAATGGTGTCTTTGTATACCCATTTTATATTTTCACAGAATAAGAATTGAGGGATATATGTATACATGGGATGTTAATATTGATCCTAATTCATCATTCTTGGTAGGTACTTTTATCCGGATTTAGTGCAATGGTTATAAACATTAATTCCGTTGAATGCATTGATTAGTTCGAAGAAATCATGATGATGACGGACAAGCTTCGGAGCCTATTATGAGTTGTAATTTTTTAACAGTGTTGCTATGATTTTAGGGGCAAATGCAACTAGGTGTTAATCTTTTAGAATTTTGTTGTGTACTTCTCACTTTCTTATATTCTCATCAAAGTTCAAAGTTTTGCGCTA
Source organism: Gentiana macrophylla (assembly GCA_026214975.1). Taxonomy (NCBI): domain Eukaryota; kingdom Viridiplantae; phylum Streptophyta; class Magnoliopsida; order Gentianales; family Gentianaceae; genus Gentiana; species Gentiana macrophylla. The sequence continues at coordinate 23,665 of JAOBSW010000032.1, forward strand.
GGGTGTTTCTCTCCCTGGTTCAAATCGTTCTGCTGGAAATGAAGCTCGGGTCCAGTGTGATGGTTGGTTTCTCAGGTCATTTGGATTGAACATAATATTGATACCATCTCCTAGCACGCCGGCGTCATCCATCTTTGTCGACGCAACCTCCGCCTGCCGTTGCATAAACTACGCAGCACTGTACTTGCTGCAACTATACTTGAGCTATATCGATAGTATTAGGATCTGCATTTTTACATTGCTTTCGAATCTCTGACTGATTTTGCTTCTCTCAGATAAGAAACGGTAATGAATTCTTTTCCTTTATTGTATTTTGATGCAGAAATGTATGATAATCTAAGACCACAGCCTGGGGTGCAGTCTGGTATGCCTAAACCACCGACTGCTACGAATGCGCCGCAACCAAATCCATTTGGGAATGCGTTCTATGGTGCTAGCTCGGGACTCATTCGAGCTGGATTGAGAGCGTACGGGAAGAAAATCTTTGGATCAAGCTCTGAATATGTGCAAAGCAATGTGAGTGTATTGTAGTGACTTACAATTTGAATTGCCTAACTAATTGTTTGAGTAAGGACTTTTGTTTGGTGTAATCATGGTACGGATGTTATGAATTAATGATTGCTTTTTTATGGTGCTGGATGTGTTGGAAATTCAGATTCGGCACAACTGGTAATCTTTTGATGGAATTGAGATGGTAATCTTTCGAAAATTTCATAACAATGAGGACGGACGTATTCTAAAGTTACAGTACTTAGACCTGCTGCGATAAATATTGAATTGAGGGAAAATCATAGGTTTTTTTCTTCTTTCCTTTAGACGTTAGACATTCATCAAAAGATTTTATATTTTCCTTTTTAACTTAATTATAGCCATGTTTCATCCATGTTTTACGTTGAATATGTTTAATGTATAGTTGTAAGTCTAGATTTTATTTATTTCAAACTCATTTTATCCTGTGCATAATACATAGGTCATCAATCGACTTGCTTTAATGTCCAAAAATTTGTTTGTGGCGGATTCATATAACACAATTTTGGGGTATGGTGATGGAGTTAAGGGTTATAGAATTTAGTCATCAGCAGAAAACAGAGTTATTCTCAGCAGAGATACAGTTTTCGATGAAAATTCTATGCTCAGCAGAGATACAGTTTTCGATGAAGAAGTGGATGGTTTTGAACCTTCTACTTACAGGGAAGTAGTGACAACCACTGAAGCATCTCAATGGCTTCTTTGCCATGGGAGATGAAATGGAGTCATTACTGAAGAATCAGACTTGGGATCTAGTTAAACATCCAGCTGATAGGAGAGTTGTTACTTGCAAATGGATCTTCAAGAAGAAGGAAAGGATAAGCGAAGCGCGAAGGAGTTAAGTATAAGGCATGTTTGGTTGCAAGAGGGTTGATCAGGAAAGAAAGGGTGGACTTTGATGAGATATTCTCACCAGTAGTCAGACATGCTTCAATCAGAGTATTACTAGCAATGGTGGCACATCAAGACCTTGAACTTGAGCAGTTAGATGTGAAGACAACTTTTCTACATGGTGAGGTAGACAAAGTGATCTACATGACTCGGCCAGAGGGTTTCCAAATTTCTGGTAAGGAAGATTTTGTGTGTAAGTTGAAGAAGTCCTTGTATGGACTGAAGCAAGCTCCTAGACAATGGTATAAAATGTTTGACAATTATATGATCCAGTTGGGTTACAACATAAGTCCTTACGATTGTTGTGTTTATAACAGTCAGCTGGAAGATGGATCATACATCTATTTTGTGTTATATGTGGATGACATGCTGATAGCTGCAAGAAAGAAATCTGATGTTCAGTATCTGAAACACCTTCTCAATGCTGAGTTTGAAATGAAAGATTTGGGTGCAACCAAGAAAATTTTGGGGATGGAGATCTGGAGAGGTAGAAATCAGAAAAACTGTTTTTATCTCAGCAGGGCTATATATAGAAGATTTTGGCAAAGTTTGGCATGTCAGCTGCTAAGCCAATAGATACTCTTATGGCATCAAATGTTCATTTATCAGTTTTTGCTTCACAATCAGTAGAGGAGAAGGAAATTATGTCAAGAGTTCCCTATGCTAGTGCAGTTGACAGTCTGATGTATGCCATGATGTGCACTAGGCCTGATCTGGCTCAGGCAGCCGGTGTTGATAGCAGGTTTATGGCTCACCCTGGAAAGGAACACTGGAAAGCTGTGAAAAGAATGTTCTACCTTAGGGGTACAGCTGATAATGGTCTCATTTATGGAGGTGATACTCAAGAACCGATCACGGGGATCTTGTGATCTCGATTATGCAGTGATGTGGGACGGATGAAAATTAATGAATGGTTATGTTTTCACATTAGGAATTCAATTGTCATCACGGAAAGAAAATTTTCAGGAAAAAGTGGCTTTATCAACTACTGATGAATTTGAGTATATGGCTCATCTGAAAGCGGTGATAACGGAAAAATTCACCGTTATTTTATAACTTTTCAACCCACTTTTGATATCATTTTGAGCACTTTTATATCAATTAAAGTCATTAATTCCTAAATTTCATAAAAATATATAAGTAGTAACTATTATGTAAAATATCGTGTTTTTAGAAGTTTTATTAGTTTTGTACCGGTTTAATGAACCGGAGTGTAAATGTCGGAGTTACGTTTGGTATTTTGGTGGTTTATTGCGAGAATCATAAGTAGACCAAGATCCTACGTAACGACATGTTTTGAGCCCTAAAAGAGGTGTTTAGAGGGTTAGAAGAAGGTGCCACGAACTACGAGTTCAAAAAAGGTCATTTTTCCTAAAATCTTGAATCGATTTCACATATTTTCGACGGAGATTTGACCCAGCTTAGAGGCATTTTCAGGGGATGACTTCTTAATGAAAGTTGTAGATATTCACATAAGCTTTCCAACGCACTTTGAATCACGTCAATTGGAGGTCTACAACTCAAGTTATGGTCAATTTACTAATCAATTCGGATTAGTAGAAATCCCGAAATATCTTCGTAATACGAATGGCTCATCAAAACGACATTTTCTGAAGAAGTGTCCTTCATAAAAGTTGTATATCTTCCAGAACTCTTTCCAATGGATTTTGAATCAAGTCAATCGGACTTCTACAACTCAAATGGTGGTCAAGTGGCTAATTGATTCAATTTCGTAAAAATCCCGAAATATCTTCGGAGGAACACGAGGTCATCAAAAAGGCGTTTTCTGAAAACATGTCCTTCATGAAAGTTGTAGAGTTTCTCGAGACCTTAATTTTGGCATTTCATTTGAAATTTTGGAGGTCTATTTCGAGATCTGAATTTTACAAGTTTTAATTGCGTAATTATCATATCGAAGGATCCAGAAACAAGCTGATTCATCTGGCAATGATGGTACCCGGACTGGTCCGGCTATGACCGGCCTGGGCCGGCCTTCAACCTTTTTCTATATATATGAGGCCATCAGCAGAGCGAAGGAGGCACCATTTTTTATATATACACTCTTTGTATATATATATATATATATCTATCTCCTCGCTTTTTTTTAATGTAAGAACACTTATGCCAGAAATAAATTTAGTAATAGTAGTATCGTTGTAATGCTCAAGGAAATTATCGGTAGCTCGGTGTGCATTTGTAGTCGTTGTAATGTCAGGAAGAATACGAGATCTGAATCAAAGAATTTTATGTCGGGTAATTTTATATATATATGGATCTAGTTCCTTTCATCTTCTTCATCTCTTTTCTTTTGTATTTTCATCTCGTTTGGGCCGTATACATATATATATAGATATATATATATGTCTACGTATATATATATATATATATATATATATGTTTTATATAAATTAATTAAAATACCGTTGTAATAGTATAATTATCAGTAGTTCGTTGTTTCGATCTTTTATTTACTTTTACGCATTTTACTTACGCATTTTATTTACGCACTTATATATATATATATATTTACTTTTACGCATTTACTTACGTATTTACTTTTACGCACTTATATATATATATATAGTATATTTACTTTTATGCACTTATATATATTATTAGCTATATAACTATATATCTATATATATATATATAAATATATATATGTACTTATAAAAAAATGAATTCGCTTTTACTTTTCATCGTTAATATAATTTCCGTTAATCATTCCGTTATTATCGCCAAAATGAATAGCTAAGCGTCACGTATAGTCGAATTATGTAAGCAGTAAAAAGCATACTAAGGGGATTAAGCGGGAGTTGTGTAGCGCGTAAAATAATGTTTTAATGAGTAATCCACGTCCTAAAACTTAATGAACGTCTTTGAATTAAGCGATCATTTAGTTCAATGTCACACATATCGAACCTATAAATGTATTTTGCGGTGAGATGTGGGAAAAAAGGGTTTTAGGATCGTTGCGTAGATTCGGCCTAGTTGTTAGGACCGTTTCCAATCTGAGGTTTGTCATCATTGTTCGAGCGACTCTAAGAGCGTAATCATGTTAGGTTAATCGGGTTTCTAAAGGAAAATTAATTAACTTCACATAGGGTGTCGAGTGAGAGTTGTTCAGATCTTAACACTTAAGTAGGAGTTGGCACCCGTGGATGTCGTTAAAATTTACGTGGAAAGGAAGGTTGGTTAATACACGCTCCTTGTCAAGTTTTCCCCAGGGGTAAAAATAACTCGTTGGATCATAATTCGCTATACCTTTTAATAACTAGAGGCGCAACCGTTAGCTAATTTTTACTTTCGCACTAGTGTAATATCTCTCCACCGCAATCTTGACCTAAACCAAGTTTCTACGTCGACTTTGGTACTTAAGCGTTGTTCCCTGTGGATTCGACCTTGCTATCACTATACTCTCTTGTTGATTCGATACTCAGCCGGTTAAAGTTAGCGATTAGTTATTTTGCTATCAAGAAATTTTTGGCGCCGTTGCGGGAACTAACGTTTGATATCTTGTAAGTTGACCGAAAGCCTGGCTTAGTCGTTTTATTTTGTTTTCGTGTTGTTTCTTGTTAAATCGCTGAATGACTCAAGCTCTAAAGAACCTCTCATTGAACCCATCGAAGAAATCGAAGCTTACGCACGTCATAAAGCGATCGGCGCCGAGGAGAAATCCTAGTCGCTAGTCCGAACCCTTTGTTTGAAGAAAAGAGACATTAGAAAGATCACTTTCTAATTCCTCTGCAGAAATGGACGATATAATAACTAGAAAAAGCGGTAAGGATCCCGGTGATGATGATGGACTCTCACAGGGGCAAACCTCAACCACTCTGGTGGTAATGCACTTGATACTTTGCAAACTCCACCGAGGACCCTCGTCATGAACCACCGAGAGAAGACAACACAGGGCTACGTCGGTTGGGATCTGCACGCAGTTTAATCGAGAGGCCGGGATTGGACAATACAGTAGGACAAGATGCTCGGGATACAGGACTTGGACCGAATTAGACCAAGAAGCGGTAAATCGAGTACTTGGATGCTAGAGATGCAAGGAAATCAACGGGGTTCCAAAACCCGTATAACCCGTATAATCCACCTCCTCGCCGACCGATGGCTCGGCAAGCACATGGGTGAGGTTTGTCGAGATTATGTCACTACCCCACGAAGTTATAGGACACAACCCAATTAGGGTACCCCAATTAATGCAAATAACATGGATATTAAGCAAAATATTTTGAACATGTTAGGGAACATGCCTTGTTCCATGGGAAGTCGATCGAGAACCCGAGCGACTTTACGGATCACTTTCTCCGGATCTGTGGGACAATGAAATATAACGGGGTGAGTGACGAGGCGGTAAAATTAATAGTTTTTCCGTTTGCTTTAAGAGGAAGCGGCTAAGGATTGGTGCGACTCTTTACCAAATGACTCGTTACATCGTGGTGGCGTAACAGAGTATTCTGAAAAAGTACTTCCCTCCGGCAAAGATTTTAGATCGAAGAAGAAATCTCTTCGTTTGATGGTCTCGAGGGAGAGACACTAAAAGAGACTTATGAGAGATTTAGGGGGTTGCTTAAGAGATGCCCTCCACACGGTTTTTCTACGGTGGAGCAAGTTATTATATTATTCAGGGCCTTAGAGCCGATGGACCAAAACAAGTGAATCGAATCAAGCGGCGGAGATATTATGAATCCACCACGGAACAAGCAATGAGACAGAGATAGAAAATGCGGCGGATGAGAAGGACAATGGGGATCGAAGCAGAAAGAAGAAGAAAGCCCCAATGGAAAGTGTAAAGTCATTTGAAAGAGGAACTCGATCGAGAATCGCCATGCATGACAAGATGCAAGAAATGGTACTAAAGATGGACCGAATGGAGTCGAGAAGAAAGAAGACACATCGAGTGCCAACTCTGTGGAAGTGGACATTACGCCATAGAATGTGCATCATTGAAAAAATCCACTTATCCACAACACTGACACCTACTCCAAGTACAACAACGATCGGCAATCGGAATGACCAACAGCGAATGAATGTCATGCGATGGGGACGGATGGATATGAATCGACAAGAGGTTGGCGACAACAGTGGAATCAAAACTTTAATAATCATCAAGGCCACAATTGGATTATGGTATGAATGATGGTTCACAACAATATGATGTGAATTATGTTGGACAAGGTTGGAATCGAAGCGTAATCGAGTGGAATAGAAACAATAATCGAATCAAGACTTTAGGCAAAACCAAAGCTCATACAACCGACCTTGGAATCGTAATCCCCAGGAACCGAGTTCATACGTAATCAAAACCGAGGCTATTATCGAGAATAATCGGAATCCACAGTCTCGATCCACAAGGACAAAGCGACAAAATCGAGTTCATATTGGAATCAAAATCAAAATTTGGAATCGAGAATCGTGGTCGACAAAACAATCGAGAATCGACAAGTGAGCCGACCATCATCTTTGAGAAGTAATAATTCGGCACCTATCAACATCCAAGCGCTCATCTCGCACGAGAATAATCAAAGCAATCAAACAACCAAACAATTCGGTGTTCAAAAGATGGCCACCGAGATACTCCCGGAGAAATTAGGCAGGAATGTTTACGAGTTAAATAAGAATGCTATAGAGCAAAAAGTGGTCACACATTACGCCATTCGAAACTTGGAGACCCAAGTAGGTCAAATAACCGACACTCGAAGACAAATCTAAGTGGTGGACTCCCGAGTAACACCGAAAGGAACCCAAAGGATGTGAATCTTTGTGTTCACACGAAGTGGTAAAGAGGTCGGGCTGAGTGACAAAAGAAAGAATTGTGGTCAAGAGGCAGAAACCGAGAAAGCCGAGAAAGAGAAAGCGGTTGGTTGTGAAGGAGCTATGTATGGTGAAGTCGAGATCGAAGATTTAGAGACGGCAATATCAAGCGAGAGAATGGAAGCAATGAGGAAAGAATTGGAAGCCACGAAAAGGCTTTGGGTGAGGCAAATAAGAAAGCATTGGAAGGGGCATCACCGAAGAAAGACTATGTGGTCTTGGACATCAAAGAAGAAGAAGCCTCACCGCCTAAAGAAAGAGGTAAGAAAAACCGAATTCCTCCTCCTCCCCCTGATTTTGATGTTAATACTTTACCCTATCCTCCTAAGGGAACCAGAAAGGACATCCTGACCCAAGGTCAGGCAAAATTTCTGAATCTTTTAAGAAAGTTAGAGGTGAATATTCCCCTATTAGAGGCAATTTCGAGCATTCCCCCATACTTTAAGTTTTTGAAAGGAATGTTGTCAAGTAAGGAGAAGATGCAACAGATGGTGCAATTGAGTGAAGAATGTTCTGCAATCTTTGAAAATAAGATACCTCCCAAGTTACAGGATAGAGGTAGCTTTACCATCCCAATTACCATTGGAGAAACTGTGTTTAAAAATGTGCTATGTGATCACAGGGGCTTCTGTGAGCCTGATGCACAGAAGGAGTTTATGAGAAATTGGGATTGGGGGCGTTAGAGCCAAGCTGGAATGACCTTCTGGATGGCGGATAGTCTGTTAGGAAACCTCACAGGGGTAGTGAAGATGTGTTGAGTACAGTAGACAAGTTTGTTTTCCCGTTGACTTTGTAGTCTTAGATATGGATATGGATTCTAAAACCCCACTTTTGTTAGGTCGGCCTTTCTTGAACACAGGAGAGACCTTGATAGGCGTTAAGAGGGAGAGATTATACTACAGTCGGAAAGAGAGTGTAGCCATAAATGTGTATAAGGCGATGAAGCATCCTAATGATGAAAAGAGTGATTGTTTTTCTCTGTTGATGCTATATATCCTTGTATTGTGGAGCACACTAACTGCAGGATACCAAGAACCAATGGAAGAATGCTTGATGAAGTCAAGCACCATGCAGAGATGATGATCCACAAATGAGAGTTCGGGTATATCATTTGGAGGCAACTCCTTTTGTCGACGCAAGTGGAATAAGAAGCTAGAGCTCGGTTTGGACTTGGCAAGCCGCCAAAGCCATCAATCGAGGAACCACCTGCGATCTGAGTGAAGCCACTTCCTAAGCATTTAAAGTATGTGTTTTAGAACACGATGAATTACTTCCTCTTATTGTTTCATACGCACTAACCGTTTTGCGGGAAGCTAAGTTGATCCACGTTCGAAAAAAACAAAAAGGCCTTCGGATGGAAGATGGTTGACATAAAAGGGATCGAGTCTTGATATCTCGCAAGCACAAGATCATTCGGAAGAAGATGCCAAGCCGGTCGAGCGGTTTGAGAGACGACTAAACCCACATATGCAAGAAGTGGTGAGGAAAGCGTGGTAAAGATGCTTGAGTTAGGGATAATCACGCAATCTCCGGCGGTGAATGGGTGAGCCCCACGCAAGTCGTGCCTAAGAAAGGAGGCATTACTGAGTTGAGCTTAATGAAAAAGGTGTGCCTATTCCTACTCGGTTAATTCTTCGGTCACGTGGTTTGTATTGATTTTCGCATGCTAAATGATAAGACTAGGAAAGATCATTTTCCCTACCCTTTATTGATCAAATGCTAGAGCGTCTAAGTGGTCATGCATTTCTTGCTTTTGGATGGTTTTAGTGGCTATTATCAAATTCACATCGATATACATGACCAGGATAAAACTACTTTCACGTGTCCGTATGGCACCTTTGCATTTAGAAGAATGCCGTTTGGGTTGTGTAATGCACTGCGACATTCCAACGATGCATGATGGCCATCTTTCTTTGATATGATAGAGCATTTCATGGAAGTTTTTATGGATGACTTTAGTGTTTTTGGTGATACTTTTGATGAGTGTTTGTCGAACATTGATAAGGTGCTTTGCGTTGTGAAGAGACAAACTTGGTTTTAAATTGGGAAAAGTGTCATTTCATGGTAATCGAGGGAATTGTTTTAGGACATAAGGTATCGGGAAAGGAATAGAGGTCGATAGAGCAAAAATAGAGGTAATTTCTAAGCTTCCTATGCCTACTAATCAAGACTCTACGTTCATTCTTGGGACATGCGAGTTTTATCGTAGATTCATTCCAGTTTTTCCCACATTGCTAGACCTCTTACTCTTCAATTGATGAAGGAGCCCCTGTGTTTTTGATGCGGCATGCCTAGATGCTTTTCGAACCCTTAAGAAACTTCTTACTTCGGCTCCTATCTTAGTAGCTTTGATTGGTCTAAGGGGTTCAAGTGATGTGTGATGCAGTGATTATCTTTGTAGGAGTCGCCCTAGGTCGAGAAGATTGACAAGTTGTTTCGCCCTATCTACTATGCGAGTCATACCATGAACTCGGCTCAACAAAAGTATGCCACAACCGAAAAAGAACTTTTTAATTTGTTGTTTTTGCTTTCGACAAGTTCGGTCATACTTGGTTGGATCGAAAGTGATAGTTCACATGACCATCTTTGCGTTGAGATATCTATTTGCCAAGAAGGATGCAAAACCACGCTTGTTGAGGTGGATATTGCTTCTTCAAGAATTTGACGTAGAAATTAAGAATCGAAAGGGGTGTGAGAGCGTAGTGGTGACCACCTCAAGTAGGGATGGAGCAGGAGACAAGAAACACTCTATTAGGGTTGAAATTGATGATCATTTTCGGGATGAGCGGTTGTTCAGTAGTGGATACGATGCTCCCGGTTAAGCGAGGAAATTTCTCGCAGAGAGGAAAGAATGGGAACCCTTGGTATGCACCTTTTGTTAATTATTACGAGTGTGGATTTGTAGATCCCGAGTTTGATGAAAAACCGAAAAAAAGTTTTTAGTGAGGTAAACCGATATGTGTGGGAAGATCCCTTAATTTTTAGGCTATGTCTTTGATGGAATCTGAGGAGATGTGTTGATGCAGTGAGATAGTGAGTATTCTCTCGTTTTGCCATGATAAAGAGGCGGTGGCCACTTCTCGGCGAGAGAAGCAGCGTTAAAGGTGTTACAAAGTGGATTCTCATCGGCCTACTATTTTCAAGGATGCATATGCTTATGTTAAGATGTGTGGACTTTGTCAACGCTCGGGAAGGATTTCAGGAGAAATGAGATGCCCGAAACCGATATTAGTGTGTGAAGTATTTGATATATGGGGATTAGACTTCATGGGACCATATCCGTCTTCTTTTGGGAATCGAAGTACATTCTTGTCGCTTGTGATTACGTTTCAAAGTGGGTTGAGGCAATTGCTTCACCTACTAACGACAAACATGTAGTCATAAAATTTCTTAAGAAACATATTATATCCGGTATGGAATACCTCGAGCAATAATCAGTGATAATGGAAGTCACTTTGCTAATAGAGATTTCAATAAGCTTTTAATGAAGTGCGGGTCACTCATAAGTTAGGAAGCGCTACCATCCCCAGGACTAGTGGCCAAGTAGAGGTGTCCAATAGAGGAATTAAAAGAATCTTGGAGAAGGCAGGTAAATTCTAACCTTAAGGATTGGTCAAAGAAGTTAGATGATGCACTTTGGGCACACCGAACTGCGTTCAAGACACCAATAGGTATGTCACCCTACATGCTTATTTTTGGCAAAGCCTGCCATCTCCCCGTAGAGTTAGAGCATAAGGCCTATTGGGCGATTAAGAATCTAAATATGGATGACGCATTAATCGGTGAAAGAAGGATGGCCCAGTTAAACGAGTTAGATGAGTTTCGCCTTCAAGCTTACGATTGTTCGGCGAAATATAAGGAAAAGACCAAATTGCTTCATGATAAGTTGATCAAACCTCGTATTTTCAGCGTAGGTGATGAGGTCCTTTTCTATAATACTCGCCTCCATTTATTTCAAGGCAAACTTAAGTCAAGGTGGTCAGGACCATATACAGTATTACGAGTTTTCGACTCAGGAGCCATCGAGGTAACACATCCGAAGCATGGAACGTTCATCACGAACGGCCTTCGTCTAAAAAAGTATAAGAAGTTACCATTCGATGAGGCTCTTGAGATTGTGCATTTGGTGATCCGAGCCTTAATAAATCGTTTTGAGTCTCCGTCGAGCTAACGACGTTAAACAAAAGCGCTACCGGGAGGCGACCCGTTAATAATAATAATAATGATAATTTGAATAAGCCTAGTCTTAATGAAATGTAGAATCTGTATGAAAGATGAACACAAAGCACAACCAAGTCTCGGGATGAATGTTTGAATTTCACAAGAGAGGAATGATTAGGTGGTTATCCGAAAATCCCGATGGAGAAAAAGATAAAAATTCAAATGTATCATTTCTTGGACTTAGGTTATAGAACCTCGAGGATCTGCGGGTATAAAAGAATCAATACTCTTTCACCACATTTCATTTTATGATCTAGTCTGTTTCAAATTTCTAGTCGTTGTAGTGTAGTGGTGAGTATTCCCGCTTTAATAAAACTGTGTGTAATAAAAAAAATGAAACTAGGAATAGCTGACATGACTACGATAAATGATTATGTGATACTCTCTATGATACGTATATGCTTAGATGTTCTCGTGCTTTACCCGTGTGGGTTATTTTTTTCCATCTAAAGCTATTATATTGCCTATCGAATTTTTCGACGTGATGAGGGCCATTATCTTATTATTCCCATATCCCTATTGCATACTTTGGCACGAGGACCATGTCCCGTGTTGGCTTTGTTTTGTTTGTTTTGTTACTGAGGATTAGGGACGTGCTTTCATGGTCAGCATTACGGGATTTGATAGCATCTTTACGCCAAGTTTATAAGCTAAGTTATCTTCTATCTCACTCAATATGTTTAAGGATAATGCAAAATCGTAAGTGGGGGTAGAGTCGAGGATGGTCTAGAAATGGCGTAAGTGTTTAAACCCTTAGTTGTTGATCTTTTGAGCATTATTTAGTTGATTAAAATAATTTTTATAAGGTATATATTTCATGGATTTAAAGATGTAATGATCAAATTGGATATGTATAACCAACGTGAACCGTAAGTGCATTGTAATTCCAAATATATTTGTGTAACATGAATTCCTTGTTCACGTAAGCACTGTGATATTGAGCGAAAATTTTAAAGCTGTATCCATTCAATTATCTAGTGGTTATTCTAGAGACAATAGCGATAACTTAGTACCTAACTTTTGAACATGTACATCGTGAATATCGAAGGTTTGAATGTGATAGAAAGAATGTCAAAATAAGATAAACTATATATATGTCGGTTGTAGCTACCAATGATTTGAGTGCGGTAGGCGTTATCAATAAGCGTCCTATACCACTATGAGGTTTAAAAGCTCCCATTGCTCGATGATTAGTCCAATTGCTAGGGTGTTATCACGAAACATCCTATTGCTTTGGGAATGAGGCATAAGCTACATAAAAAAAAAAAAAAAAAAAAAAAAAAAAAAAAAAAATAGATAGGTATTAATGTATTCGATCTCACCCTCATGACGCTTGCAAGATAGTCGATTTTGGCAATGAGTTCGGATATGTTAGTATTCTATGAAAAAAAAAAAAAAAATAATAGAAAAGAAAAGAAAAAGTTGGTTGAAAACTTAGTTATCTTACGACTATCAAATTATAAACTAAATGATATGCATTAGGGATTATCCTAATAAGTACACGGGAGGATTTGTGTGTGGAATTATTACCGCTATACCTAGGAAAGTTGTTAGGATTATGCGAATGGATACTAGTGCGTTTGCTTGATTTATTCAAGAGAGGATAGTGGAAATTGAAAGGCATGTCACACACACACTCTGTTATCTGATTATATTGAGGTTAACGCTTTGGTTATAATTCTAAAGGTTATATCATTTGGTTGTTCCTTACATCTTATCTTTTATGAATTTTTCCTTCATTCATTTTTATTTTATCGCTTTTTTTCGAGGGACGACCAAAAGCTAAGTGGGGGTTGTGATAACGGAAAAATTCACCGTTATTTTTATAACTTTTCAACCCACTTTTGATATCATTTGAGCACTTTTATATCAATTAAAGTCATTAATTCCTAAATTTCATAAAAATATATAAGTAATTATTATTATGTAAAATATCGTGTTTTTAGAAGTTTTATTAGTTTTGTACGGTTTAGTAACCGGAGTGTAAATGTCGGATTTACGTTTGGTATTTTGGTGGTTTATTGCGAGAATCATAAGTAGACCAAGATCCTACGTAACGACATGTTTTGAGCCCTAAAAGAGGTGTTTAGAGGTTAGAAGAAGGCCTGTGAACTTTACGAGTTCAAAAAGGTCATTTTTCCTAAGACTTGAATCGTTACATATTTTCGACGGAGATTTGACCCAGCTTAGAGGCATTTTCAGGGGATGACTTCTTAATGAAAGTTGTAGATATTCACATAAGCTTTCCAACGCACTTTGAATCACGTCAATTGGAGGTCTACAACTCAAGTTATGGTCAATTTACTAATCAATTCGGATTAGTAGAAATCGAAATATCTTCGTAATACTGAATGGCTCATCAAAACGACATTTTCTGAAGAAGTGTCCTTCATAAAAGTTGTATATCTTCCAGAACTCTTTCCAATGGATTTTGAATCAAGTCAATCGGACTTCTACAACTCAAATGGTGGTCAAGTGGCTAATTGATTCAATTTCGTAAAAATCCCGAAATATCTTCGGAGGAACACGAGGTCATCAAAAAGGCGTTTTCTGAAAACATGTCCTTCATGAAAGTTGTAGAGTTTCTCGAGACCTTAATTTTGGCATTTCATTTGAAATTTTTGGAGGTCTACAACTCAAGATACGAATTTTACAAGTTTTAATTGCATAATTATCATATCGAAGGATCCAGAAACAAGCTGATTCATCTGGCAATGATGGTACCCGGACTGGTCCGGCTATGACCCGGCCTGGGCCGGCCTTCAACCTTTTTCTATATATATGAGGCCATCAGCAGAGCGAAGGAGGCACCATTTTTTATATATACACTCTTTGTATATATATATATATATATCTATCTCCCTCGTTTTTTTAAGAATTGACCTTATGCGAAATAAATTTAGTAATAGTAGTATCGTTGTAATGCTCAAAGGAAATTATCGGTAGCTCGGTGTGGTTTGTAGTCGATTTGTAATGTCAGGAAGAATCGAGATCTGAATCAAGCATTTGTAATCGGGTAATTTTATATATATATGGATCTAGTTCCTTTCATCTTCTTCATCTCTTTTCTTTTGTATTTTCATCTCGTTTGGGCAGTATACATATATATATAGATATATATATATGTCTCACGTATATATATATATATATATATATGTTTTATATAAATTAATTAAAATAATTTGTAATAGTATAATTATCGGTAGTTCGTTGTTTCGATCTTTTATTTACTTTTACGCATTTTACTTACGCATTTTATTTACGCACTTATATATATATATATATTTACTTTTACGCATTTACTTACGTATTTACTTTTACGCACTTATATATATATATATAGTATATTTACTTTTATGCACTTATATATATTATTAGCTATATAACTATATATCTATATATATATATATAAATATATATATGTACTTATAAAAAAATGAATTCGCTTTTACTTTTCATCGTTAATATAATTTCCGTTAATCATTCCGTTATTATCGCCAAAATGAATAGCTAAGCGTACGTATAGTCGAATTATGTAAAAGAGTAAAAAGCATACAAGGGATTAAGCGGGAGTTGTGTAGCGCGTAAAATAATGTTTTAATGAGTAATCCACGCCCTAAAACTTAATCGAACGTCTTTGAATTAAACTGATCATTTAGTTCAATGTCACACATATCGAACCTATAAATGTATTTTGCGGTGAGATGTGGGAAAAGGGGTTTTGGGATCGTTGCGTAGATTCGGCCTAGTTGTTAGGACCGTTTCCAATCTGAGAGGTTTGTCATCATTGTTCGGCGACTCAGAAGCGTAATCATGTTAGGTTAATCGGTTTTCTAAAGGAAAATTAATTAACTTCACATAGGGTGTTAGTGAGAGTTGTTCGAGATCTTAACACCGTAAGTAGGAGTTGGCACCCGTGGATGTCGTTAAAATTACTTGTGGAAAGGAAGGTTGGTTAATACACGCTCCTTGTCAAGTTTTCCCCAGGGGTAAAAATAACTCGTTGGATCATAATTCGGCTATACCTTTTAATAACTAGAAGCGCAACCGTTAGCTAATTTTTACTTCACTTTAGTGTAATATCTCTCCACCGCAATCTTGACCTAAACCAAGTTCTACGTCGACTTTGGTACTTAAACGTTGTTCCTCGTGGATTCGACCTTGCTATCACTATACTCATCGTTGATTCGATACTCGCCGGTTAAAGTTAGCGATTAGTTATTTTGCTATCGTGACCAAGGAGGTATACGGTTGAAGGACTAGTCGGTGATTTTGGGCTACATCATGATCAAGTTGAGATTTATTGTGACAGTTTGAGTGCAATTTGTCTAGCTAAGGATCAAGTTCATCATAAGAGAACCAAGTATATTGATGTGAGATATCATTTTCTGAGAAATGAGAAGAGGGTTGTAGTGAAGAAGATCATCACCAAGGATAATCCTGCTGATATGTTCACTAAACCAGTTCAGCAGAGCAAGTTTCAATTGTGTCTGGACTTGCTGAATATTCAAAGCTTGTAAACTGAAATCTGGATACTCAGTTGAGGGCAGATCAACTGAGTGGATTTTGAGGAGAAGTCTGGTACAATACATCCTGGCATTGACGAATGCATCTGAACAAGTACATCTGATTATGCAATCTGATTGACTGTGAATGAGAGTTCAAGTCAAGGTGGAGATTTGTCAGTTTTGGTGGCTTAATCTTTAAACTGATGAATAAACTGGTGGAACTAATCTGGAAAACTTAGACTAAGAATGATGGTCATTTTCAGTAAAGTATATTCAGTTCTGTGAAAGTCAGTTTGGTGAAGTGCAACTGAGTTTCTTCTGAAGTCAGCAATCAGTTTTTGGTCTTCTAAGTTTTGCTGAGTATAACTGAGTTCTACATCTGGGCAGTTGATTACAAGTCTGGAAAGTCATTCTGAAGCTGAGTTTTGTCTGGTGGATAACAGCTGGAATTGGGGTCCACATCTGGGGCATTTATGGCAGTTCCGACAAAGATCTTTGACGGTTAGGGTTTGAGATTTGTGCCTATAAATACCAATGATGTAATCAATGCAATGTGTGTTTTTCAAGAGTGTTAATTTCACAAGTGTGTGAAATACCTTGTAACTTTGTGCGTAATAAAATATCTTCTTTTTTGTCCGTGGAGTAGTCGGCACAACGCCGGAAACCACGTTAAATTACTATGTTCTCTTTGTTTCTATGTTTTATCAATTTCGCCATACTTTATGTTTGCAACATAGATAAAATGGTCAAAATAAATACTCCCTCCGTCCCATTTTATTTGTCCATGTTTCCTTTTTGGTTTGTCCCAAAATAAGTGTCCACTTTGTACATTAATTGTTAAATTTCTTCAAATACCCTTCTCTCTTCACAATATTTACAATAAAAAAATGTGTAGCATTAAATGCTCCAACAACAACTTAAAGGGCATAAGTGTAAAAATATTGGATCATTTAATGTGATTGAAAGCATTAACTACACTTTTCTTAATCTGTGTGAAAAGTCAAACAAGACAAATAAAATGGGACGGAGGGAGTATATTGTTTCAAGTTCATGATAACTTGTTTGATTAAAGAAAATTCATATATAAGTTCATGATAATGAAACTCATGAAGAGTAAGAAACATAATACAATATGAGTATATCATTTGTGTTATAAAGATGATTATGGTCTTGAGGTATTAAATGTTGATGAAATTTATGTCCGATTGTGGTTACTTGGCATTTCTTTTGTTATATTATGAATTTATAAGACATATTCAGCTATGGTCAAACGACGAAGCATTAGAACAGTGTATTGGCAAGCATATATGCCCCTTGAACAAACATTAAATGAATGAAAAATAAAACAACAACATCATTGTTTTTATATACAACCAAAATTATTTCTCCTCGCTGCAGAACCTCCAGAATTATCCGGGAGAACTTGCTCCCCATGAGATATTGGAACACATTCTTTGCCCACTGTACAACCAAGGAGTGGATCAGCCGCAACCTACAAGACACCAGAAACGGCCATATCAGTTCAAACACATGACCTATTGCGTTTGGTACCGGAGAAATCAGATTCAACATGGACATTGCAATCTACACCCTCCTATTAATGTTGTATTATATATATCAGTAAACTGTCATAAATCCGTAAAGAATAATCTCAACCGGCAATGCTAGGGGCACAACCTAGAATGCCACAACCAAATCACAACTCGAATTGGCGCCATACTATGTGGCGGTGAAGGCGATGTGAGACCAGGAATTTAGTTAAGTGGGGTCAAATTAATTCCCACTAAAATAAGGTAGCGAATTTTTTTTACACACTAGAAATGATATAATAAAACATACAATACAAACCGTAGAAATGAGAAAATAAAAAAAAAAATAAAAAAAGAAAAGGGGAAAACATAAGGTCAATGAATTAGCACTTTACCAATTGAGCAATAAGGAGAATTTTGTTAAAAAAAGTTCGAAAAAATATACAAACATAGAATTTTTATATTATTAGAGAGTTATCCTAGTAAATTTATACCGAGTTTTGAATAGGACCATTGACCTCTGCGCCCATGCGGGTCTGCCCCATCAGTGGGGCCTCTTTCATTTAAAAAAAAAAATCCACATGACAATAGGATGAAAAATGCCCTAATTTCAGAACGGTAAGCTTGAACACCGTAAATGATCGTTGTGTTGCTCGTTTTAACACAACGGTTTTACCTGAATTGAAAATCATTTGTGAGCATAGGATCCAATTCCAATAAATCGGTCACTTTTCACAGAATCTGATAAGTGATAATGCATGCGTGAAGAAAAAACAAAAACATTCACAGACACAAATCTTCAACGAATCTTGACTACTAGTATAATTTTCAAATTCACAAAGAATCTTAAGAGAAACAATAGGACCCGTGACACAAAAGAATCAAATTACCCACTCCCACAATCCCACTCCCACTCCCACTCCCACTCCCACTCATGCATACCTTCAATAATTTCATTCATTCACCCTCCCTCTATATATGATATATGTTGCATGCTTCTTCCATGTATCACACACAGTATTAGATGTGGAGAACAACCACACACACACACACACACACACACACAAAAATTCATATAAATTTCGAGGAAGGAGGCCAGCTGCTCAAAACACATAGTTGCAGAATCAGGGACAACAGACAAGAGAGGTTAGTGTCTCTGCGCGCACCTTTTTTCTTACCTACCTTGAATTTCTCTGATTTTCGTTGAATTTGAAAGTCTCGCCAACGTTCCTCTTCGAATTATTTGTTCTGATTTCTGTCTGATTGAATCAAAATCTTGTATCTTTTAAGCTCTGATTTGCTCTTTTAATTTCAATTTTCTTAGAAATTTGAAAAACTCTTTTAATCTCCCAACATTCCGGCCATTACAAATTACTACATCTTTTGATCTGAATCTTCTTTAAAAAGCTCCGACTTTTCCCCACCTTTTCTTCAAACGTTGATACAGCAGATCCCAATCTGTTGAATTCCCCGAAGAATGTTCTCTCTTGTTGATTCATATCTCAGGTTTTGAGTCGTTTGGCCTTTGAGTTTTGAGAGTTGAGAGAGTTCGTGTATCTCAAGTCTAGCTCCGATCTGTTTTGAGTATCTGCTAGCTTGGCAAAATGGCACAACGTATATATTATTTCCACACTTTAATCAATCATAAATTTTAGGTCGGTCAACCAAATACTACTTCGTGTACCGTTTCTAATGAGATTTATTAATTTTAAAGTGGGCCCCTACTTCTAATAAACATCTACTAATGAATTTCTTTCAAAGTACGTGATGACATATCAAAATGTATTGTGATAATATATTCTGGTGTAAAAATACTTTCAAGCAGCTCATGGGGCCTCGAGATATATGTCAAACAATCGCTTTACCAGAATGTTAAATCCTCAATGACGTGCTTCTTTTAAAACCAAAAAAATAGCCTTTATGTGATATCCCACATCGGTAAATTAAGTGAACGCCACCCATATAAGTGTGAGACATAAATGTCTCATTAACTCAGGCAATTTCTTTTACACCAAAAGCGAGGACCAGGTCAAGCGATTGACCGGACATTTACGACTCATTTAGCGCCATGCGCCCGAGTGCAGGGCGTTCTGAGAATGGTATCGTGAAATCGACTATCGACGAGCCATGCTATCGCGACCGCATGCTAAGAAAGCAGTGTAAGGATGGCTCTAATTACTCTGGTAGAGGACGATCCGGGACAAAGCTTGCTTGGCCGTCTGCTGGAGACGCCACCCCTTATAAGGGAGAATGTGATATCCCACATCAGTAAATTAAGTGAACGCTCACCCCCATATAAGTGTGAGGCGGCATAAGTGCTCATTAATTCGGGCAATTTTTGCACCAAGCCAGCGAGGGCTGGTCTCAGCGATTGACCAGGACATTTACGACTCATTTAACGCCATGCGCTACCGGCTAAGTGCAGGGGCGTTACACTTTAGTTCCATATATTCCATCGATTGCTATGGTGTAAAAATATCTTAGATGTCTATCGATATCAATTATAGAGCTTTTGTCTTTTGATTTTTTTGTCTTTTGATTCATAAGTCACTAAAACTTCATTACTTTAGTTCTCAAATATATATTACTATCATTTAATAATATCTGCTCGGAGAAATTTTCTCTTGCTTTAAAAAAAAGATACAATTTCAACATGCACTAAAAGAAAGCGATATAAGAAGATGATCAAAAAAGATGATCAAGTGGAGAGTATGAGATGAAATAAGAAGTCCAATGACCAAAAAAGGACATCAATTCATACATGTTTCCAACAAAGCAAAAAAGTGAGAAGAGTGTTTTAATCTCAAGATATCAAAAAAAAAAAAAAAAAAAAAAAAAAGGTTGGTAAGACAATCTCTAAGTTTTTTTTAATTTTATTTTAATTAATGCTATTCAATTCAATGTAGCGAGTAGTAGTCCTTAATTATTATCAGTCAATGATTGATGAGATTGCTAAACGAGCCGAGTAGCTGATGTTCAAGCTCGAGCTCGTTTGTAATCGGGTAGGCTCGGCTCGGCACGGCTCGTTAACACTAACGAGCCTAAAAGCCTGTTCGAGCTCGGCTCGATAAGTATAAAAAATGTTCTAGCTCGATATGAAGCTCATGAACAGGCTCGAACTCAAGCTCGGCTCGTTCAATAGTATGTTTTTTTAAAGGGAATGATTTGTTTATATCCAATATATCCATTATTCAATCCAAAATACTGATTTAATGTAAAATGATATTGGAAAGATGAATTATGTAAAGTCAATTAAGATGACAACAAGACCATAACTAGCTTCATCTATAATAGTGACAAAGTAGTAAATCTTATGAAAGTGTATACCAAAGATAAACAAATTCTCCGACCAGAATATGCTTTAGAATTCATTGCCATCGAAAGTCTTATTCGTCATTCCATTAAGCTAGCTTAAACGTATGTGTATATCGAGTGAATGGATAGAGTGCAATAATACTTCAAAAAGAAGAAAGCAAGGTGAAAAGGTATTTGGCCTTGTTTGAGAAATTTTGGAGGAAAAGCAAGGAAAGTTTCTACACCATGAAGCTATTTGTGAGAGTTTCAAAAGTTGTGCATCAAGACAAAAAAACCCCAATTGAGCTTAAGCTCATACCCTAATGGTTACCACTAGGGTCTATGCTGGCCTTCAGTGGGAGGTTCAGGGTTCGATTCCCCCCTCCCCTCTGTAGTTTAGTTAAAATGATATTGGAAAGATGAATTATGTAAAGTCAATTAAGATGACAAAATCTCTCGTGATCGTGAATTTGTGAGAGAATGCGGGAGGCAAGAACTGGAGTTTATGAAATGTTTTCCTACACGCGCGTCACTATCAAGGTGGGCAGCATCCACGGTTCCTGGACCATGGGTTGAGCGGAACAGAGTGCCCAGGGCCTCGTAGATAAGGAGACTCATGTTCTCAGGGATATCAAGTTCCCATAAGCGCTCGTAGGGAGCCATAGGCTCGACAAGAGTCTCGGAGAGATGAAAAACAGTATTGATGACGCTTGGGTTAAAAGGAACCTGCACACCACGCATAGCAATTGCATTCGTGCCAGTTACGGATCCTGCTCCGTAAAGAACAGAATAGAACTCGCGGACCATAGAAACATTGACACGACCCCTAGGAGCCCTAACAAACCTGGACCATCCACCCCAATCGATTCTCACTTTGGAAAACTCGTTGAGTTTGCTCCGATTCAATCCTTTCTCATACTGGATCGGGGCATGGCTGAAACAGAGGTAAAACGATTTATTGCCAACTCAGAGCCATACTGGAAGATGCGTGGAGGAGAACGAGGGTTGGTATACACGGGAGAAGAGTCGGGAGAATCTGGAGGTGTTAGGGATGGTGAAGGTGGTGGAATGAGCTCGTTGTTAGAAGACATGGTAGGAGATAAAGTGATAAAAGGGAGAAGGGTGGTATTTTTATTGTGAAGGAATGAGAAGAAATGGTGAATATTATATAGGAAAGAGGAGAAAGCAACGAAAGGAGTGCAAAACTCCTCTGATAAGCAATAGTGCAAGATGGAGCACGCCACCAAGGTCATGGCGCACGCCACTTGACCGAAAAGTCACAAAGAGTCTCGCAATTTTGGATGTAAAGTCTTTGGGGAAAATTCGTAAAAGTGGTGCACTAACATTTCCTTATATCAACGCCACTAATCTATCTCGAAATAATCGCCATTGTCTATTTTATTTATCGCTTAATGCAAAGCTACCTAGTTCTTCCAAAGAACTTAGCTTTTGAGAAAATTGCTAAGGATGCATTGGTCGTTGATCCGAAATCACTTTCTTTATCCTCTAATTTCCAATTTATTAATTTTCTGGTTTAGCCTTAAAACTACTTAGTTTAGATTACTAACACGTATAAACATCTTTTCCCATTATCGAATTTCCTTAAATGGAAACAGTCTTGAACTAGCTGTTCGTTTGAGTAGACACTACTCTTGAACTGTGGGATGCCTAATGACAGAGTTACTAGCTTGGACTATTCGATTTTCTAATCGACAAATCATAAGAGCAAAGCTCCCACTAGTTTATCGGTTCCAAATACCGTCTAACTAGCAACACTTTGTATTTATGATTTTTCAAAGATTACAACATCACCTAGAACTAAGCTCCCACTAGTTTATCAGTTCCAAATACTGTCTAACTAGTAATGCTTTATTCTTGTTTTTCCGATAAATGGAGAAACTCCTGTGCAGTCTATTACACATTTCTAATGATTCAGAAAAACAACAAATCATAAGGCTAAGGCTCCCACTAGTTTATCGGTTCCAAATACCGTCTAACTAGCAACGCCTTATGTATATGATTTTCCAATTTTTCAATTTAGAAATTTGTTGTGTAATTACACTTTTAAAATTCATTAAATGAATTTGTCTGATAGTCCTATATCATCTTTTGTAAACTAAGTGTGGTCGTCTCTCGTTCAACACGAATGATAGAAATGACATACCTATACTATGTCACTTAAAATTTAAAGGCTCAAGAGAATAAATCTCTTCCGAAAAATTAAATGCATTGTTTGATAATTTACAACATACTTGTTACTTTCACATTTTTAATGAAGTCCTATTATTACATTTAGTAGCCTAGAGATTTAGTTGTAAGAAATATGACAGAAAGTTAAATTCAAAAAATAAATTTTCACTACTAGATTTTTATTTTAGGAATTATAAACTATAAAAAGTTTATCCTACCATTCCAAGGATTTAACCTCGCATAAGATCTTGTCGAGAGGGTCGATATTAGCACTATGACGGTTAAACTGAGACAATCTCTCTCAATTATTAAGCTTCGAGAATCGAACATCTCACGGGAATCAGACATCCCGGACCTTAATCATTGATTACCTTCCTTTTTCTAGCCTAGATATTTCGAAAATATCCATAAAGAGTGTGACCTACTATATCAGATCTCAGGGTACGCCCCGAGTATGCCTACGAGGGGCAGGTCAGATCTAAGAGGTGAGTACCCGATATCATATCCTTTCGGAGACCAAGCCTTGAATTTTGATAGTGGTGAACACCATCTGAAGGGGGCCGAAATCAAAGCGGCATGAGGTGTCACCATTCTCTCACGTGCTTGCATCTATAGTAGAGGCCGTGGGGTTGGCTGTCGCCTTCCCCGCTCCCACTCAATAATTTGAAAAAGTGGTGGGTTTACTAATTACGGTTTCGGTCTTGACAATAAGAAATAATGAATCAAAGTACTCCGAACAGGGTCGGTTAAGTAGGCAAGCCTACGCCGTCTTATTCGTTGGAACATATGTGGATCGCCGGTCGGATCCGGCAAGAGAAGTCCCGTTTAGCCCGGCGCTTATCGGATATGCTAAGTCTTGTTGAACCCCGTGCAAACGCTCACACGTGGAGGAGTCAATCAAGCCGTAGCTCGATTGAACTTGCCCAACCATGGTCGACCATTTCGAACCCGTACTATGATTTTTCGATTTTTAAATCATCAACCAAAGTGTAATCTCGCTTCGCATTTAAGGTAGGTTAACCAAAACTCAACGATTTATCTAAGTGGGATTCACCGAGAATCCATCACTAAAATCCTAACGATTGACAAAACCCGGTTCCTCGGTTTTAATAATTAGTTACTTAATTAATTAACTACCACATATTAATTAAAAAAGCTTTTAACTAATTATACGAGTTATACATGCCTAATTTATTCCAAATAAACTAGCTACATGTATGCATTGGAGTGGAATCATGATATGATGCATGTCATGGCAATTTTCCGGTTTCTATCACATAATTTCGATCATACACGAAAAAATAACGGAAAAAATAAACACTGAGATGGACCGATTTGCACTTCGACTAACCTATTTTCTAAGGAAAAGTAAAACTTATACTATGTCTTCGAGTCTTGATCTTCGAATCTTGAACTCGAACCGCCGGATCACGAACCACGAACACCCGAGAGGAGAAAGACTTTTTAATTAAATAAACAATTTTATTATAATTATCAAACCCTTTAAAGTTTTTTTTTAATTTTTAATATTAAAACTCGGCTGTTTTTTTTTGTTTTCTATTTATTTATTTAATTGATATGTGGATTAATTGTTTAATGACTAAATAATTAAATACATTAAAAGAAATTTTTATGACTTACTTAATGTGATGGAAAATTGTGTGGCCCTATACTTGCTAGGGTTTGGCTTAATTTTGTATTATTTAATTGTAGAGAAATTAGTTTTCTTGGATAATTATTTAATATATGATTTAATTATTTATTTGTTAAATGATAATTCATGGAATATTGGATAATATATTTATTTATCCTAATTTGTTTGGGATATATATTATATTTATCTTTTATTTAAAATAAGGATTAACATAATAATTATCTCTTAATTATTAAATCCTTGGAGGACAAGGATTACTCTCCTATATAAAGAGAGTTCTCCCAAGCCTATTATCACCACAATTCTCGGTTTTGGTGTAAGTATTAGAGCAAGAATTTTCGGCTCTTTTACTTAGGGTTCGAGTTTTGGAAAACTTCGGGTTTTCTAAGGTAGCATATCGAGGAGGTCCGGCGGCTTGAAACACCATCCACCTGGTGGTGCTTGGAGACACACGTTGGAAGACTTTGGCTTCTCAACTAGGATCTCAACTAGCTTGGATTGCCCTTTTGATCTTGGAGTAATTGCACCATAAAAGGTTGGTAATCTAAACCCTCTCGTAGGTTTAGATCTATTATTTTATGTATTTTGGTTGACTAGATCTAGATCTTATTCTTTCCGCTGCATAATCGGGTGGATCTTGATCCATCCGGTGATATTACATCCTACAAGTGGTATCGGAGCCAAGTCGGGGACCATGGACCCATATTCAGTAGCTACAATAAATTAAACAAAATTATTCGTCAGACCGAACAATAATATTCAATCTATTAAATCCGGGATTACACCACCAAAAATCTGAAACTGAACTCTGCCGAATATAGATAATTTACACTCAACCATGAGTTGATAAGGTGTCCACTGATATAATCATTACATACGGATAAATCCTCCATAGACTATTCGCTTCGATTCGGGATCTCTCCTTAAACCCTTCTCAAGCCTCTTATCATAATTTACCATTAACCCCTAGTGATCAATTAGTTCATAACTAATATAATATGAACTCCCGGATCGATCGGTTTCAGGATTAACAAATAAGTGGAATCTGTCTCGTCTACTTCCCGAGGAAGGAATGGATTCCATATTCGTGATAGCAATGTACTACTCACTCATTCCGAATAGAGCCAACGAGAAGTGTTGGACCACATACAACAAGTGATCCTTACTAACACATCAAACTCTACCTAGTCTAAGCAGCTTGTCCGTGATCACCTCAGATTGAGATTAATCCATATATGATCATCTTGTGATTCGATAAGACTTCTCGATCACGGAATTATATCGAGAACTCAAATCAAATCGGTCCAAATTTCTATATGATTATCATCATATATAAAGGCCCCATTAGTATTCTATTACCGACAATCCGGATAAGATCGTCACACCTAAAGTGTTCAGGCGATTATTAACAAATTAATCTTGAGACTGTGACTCAGATTAATAAACGCTACGGACTAAGTTAATTTTAAGTACATCTCACTAACTCAATCCTCTTGTGTATAGCTATACACTGAGTTATGTGATTACATGAACAAGGTACTTAGGGTTTTCAGTAGTGTCTTAATTACAAGCATACATGCATATAATAAGATGAATTATTAATTCTGTCCTAAAACAATTATATAATTGTCTTTCAGGTACTACACCTAACACCACTCCCCACTTAGCTTTTGCTCGCCCTCGAGCAAACAAGCGATAAAATAACTAGAGTTACGGCTAAGATAATGCAATGTCGGAGACTGGATGTCAACTAGGTGATGTAACCAATCAGAATTATAAATATATGTTTATCGTGACCCAAGACAATAGCGGAGTGTGTGTGTGTGAATATTTCTCATATTTGTTATCATGCAATCAAAATATGAAAATCATGCATGCAAACTTGTAAAAATACAATCCATAGGCTTAGGAATGATACCAATCTCCACTAATCGAGGCATTCAGAGTCAAGGAGATAGATCGGGCAGGACTTGCAGGCTTGTAACGTTAGGCTCGGGAATTGGCTTATCGAAGGAATAAAAAGGATATATCAAAAGAAAATAAGCAAGATAGTAAGCATTCTACACCTTCGACTCCAATAAAATGTGAACCGATACTTCTACTCTCATAAAGCTACTCAAGTCGTCTCCCTCATAACAGTCACGAGAATAAACGCACCATATCAACTTCCCAACCCACATTACTTGATTTTGATAATCTATCTTCCCGCATTTTTCTTTGAACTACAATCATTATTTGATCATATTTACACTAGAAATGAAAACGTTTTTTTTTTTCAAACAACAAATTTGATAATATGTACAATAGCTCCGAACTCAATAAAATAACATCTCAGTCACATGCCACTAATGCTATCCAACTCTCGACTTCCAAATTCGTCACCGCACAATCCATAGAAGCTTACTACGCTTGCGGGAAAACAAGGAAAGACCAAGATTTGGTTAAGGGCCGGATTATAACGAGGTTAATCACGAATGGCTGCTTCGAGTGGGGTCTCGCCACTCTACAAGGCTGAGATGGGGACAGGTGGAAATTCATGTTCGGGTAGGCCATTTGGCTCTAGCTAAATCAAAGAAATGCCAGGTCCGTCATCCCTAACTCTGACTCTGAACACCTTTCTATTTCGCCTCGATACGATATCAAAAGTAAGTTCTAGTTCCTAAAGGGGCATGCTTGCATGATCACATAAAAGTTTACTTGTTAACAAAAATTTGAAATATACGTACTCTAAGGGTTCACACTATAGTCACGGAATCACGATAAAATACATCTATAACTCATTAAAGTTACTCACTTTGTTAAAACATTTATTCAATTAATTACATATCTTAACTCGTACCAGAATTTATTTTATCCACTTAGGTGTTCTAGTTTGACTAAAAGTTAAGCGTTTCTTAAGTATATAGTGAAATAATTCTGTGTTTTCCTTCCCTACTACGGCTCCACTCCCCACTTACGATCTAGCATTGTCCTCAATGACTAGTGAGGGTAGAAGTAGTCGGAGGGAAGAGCATAAAATCAATTATAGAAACGAGTAATGAATCGAATAGAGCCTAGCATGCAATATAAATCAAAATTATGGACATAAAGTGGCGCAGGCCACAAATATCATGGCGCAGGCCAAACGTAAATGCATGCATGCAAAGAAGGTAAAAGTATGGACAGAAAATTTAGAACTAGAAAGAAAATGCATTAAACAAACATAATATATTATACAGGGTTAAAAAGAAAAACAAGAACATAGGGAGAGGTGCTAAGCACCAATTTATTCAAACCAATCAAGACAAGCTAAAAATAAAGTAGCAAGCATGGCAACTTATTTAAACTAAAAACTCAAACACCAACCAACAATAGAACCGACCAAATGTAACACCATCATTATCAATCATCAGAAGCAGAAGAGGACGTGGAAAAGGGTGGAGTCGAGGAACCATCAGGGAGATTTACTGGTAAGAACCCGGAGCGGGTAGCGCAGATGGGCATAAGCTCATCACCAAACTGGTTGGGAAGGCCAGCAACATGAGTGCAAAGGTACGTAATGAACCATGCATACGGAAGCGGCTGGCAAGGGCGATGTTGAGCTCTAGCGAAGTTGATAGCAGTCCTGTGGATGATGGTGCCCCAGTTGACCAATGCACCAACCCGAATAGCGTGAATGAGGACAAGCTCCTCATCAATAAGATGTGAGAATTATACGGAGGGCAGAACTCTGGAGTTGATGAAATGTTTCCATGCGCGCGCGTCAGTGTCATGGTGGGCAGCATCTATGGCTCCTGGACCACGGGTTGAGCGGAACAGAGTGCCGAGGGCCTCGTAAACACGGATACTCATGTTCTCCGGGATATGAAGTTCCCACAACTGTTCATAGGGGGCCATGGGCTCAACAAAGGTTTCCGAGAGGTGAAAAGCGGCATTGATGACACTTAGGGTTAAAAGTGCGGACGCGAGTACACGCATTGGCACTTCATTCGTGCCAACCACCGATCCGCTCCGTAAAGAATGGAATAGAACACTGCACCATAGAAACATTGATACGAATTCTTGGAGCCCTAACAAATCGGTCCATCCACCCCAATCGACTCTCACTTTGGAAAAGTCATTGAGTTTGCTCGATTCAATCCTTTTTCATCATCGAATCGGGCATGGTTGAAACAAAGAGGTATAACGATTTATAGCCAACTCAGAGCCATCTTGGATGATGTGTGGAGGAGAACGAGGGTTGGTATTTTCGGGAATAGAGTCGGGATAGTCTGGAGGTGTTAGGGATGGTGAAGGTGGTGGAGTGAGCTCATTGTTAGAAGACATGGTAAGAGATAAAGTGATAAAAGAGAGGAGGGTGGTATTTTTGGTGTGAAGGAATGAGAAGAAATGGTGAATATTATATAGAAAAAGAGGGGAAAGCAACGGAAAGGAGTGCAAAACTCTCTGATAAGCAATAGTGCATAATGGCGTATGCCACCAATGGCAGGGCTCACGCCACTTTGAAAAGTCGTCAAAGAGTCGCAAATGGGACAGTAAATTGGAGTGGAAATTAAAGGTAAATGGCGCCGCCACCATTGTAAGTGGCGCAAGCCACTACCTTCAACAATTTGGCTAAAAGATATAATTGACTCAAACTTTAGATAAATATTACACTAAAACATATCAAACATACATCAAGAAAACAAAATCAAGTGCATCTGTCTTTCAATTTGACTCCAAATAGGGAATACTCTGACATATTCCAATCACAAAATAGTCACAAGCCATACAGTGTAAGATTCGTTGACACAAAAATAAAATAAGCCAAGTAGTCAAAAGTGAAATGATGAGGATGTTTGAAAATAAAAACAATAACAGATAATTGAATTAAGCATCGTCCTCGTGCTCGTCCGAGTCATGATAAGTGTCGTCGTACTCAACACCAGCCAAAGAAAAAGTCATCCGACTAAGAATATCTTCTCCTGGAAATCCAGCTGCGCGTGGATTACTGAGCATCTCGATCGGCTCGGAAGAAGTACAAAGAACAGATCGACGTAACTAGCACCGAACGTAGTCATGTGCATTGAACTCTCTAGACCCATTGTACTTAGACCGGAACTGAGAAAATCCACTGAAGAAGGCATAGTCACGCCGACCGAGGAAAGCTCCAGATCTATACCGTAAAGCCGACTCACACACCACGACGCATTACTGAGATGGATATGGAGGATATGGAGTATAAACGGAACGGCGCAGAATCCGGTCCAGAAGCGGTGTAGGAGTTTCGTAACACCGGGATAAGATTTGGACTGCTCGGTCATAGAAGGGTTGACGTTGGCAAGAAAATCACGCTGGCCGCGAATACCAACTCGGATATCGTTGGCCCACAGACACATCCGCTCAAAACCTAAGGTCATGTTGGCACTGGAGGAAGCCTGACTACCACGGAGGAAAGCCAGCTCAGTATCTTGAAAATTTAAACGGGCAGTTAGGGCTGGGTCCAGAGTGGAAGGTCCTGAACGAGGAGCAGACCGACTATATGAAGGGGCAAACGATGGCGGAAAGCGAGACGGCTGAGACTGAGACACAATAGGGACTGAAGATGAACGAGGAGGGGTCTTAGGGAGATTAGGGCCAATCGAAACAGAGGATGGGGCAATCATCGTATCACTCGGAAGTGGAGTGACTTGATGAAGCGTACAGAGACCCATGATAAGATTAGGGAAAGGCATGTTACCATCCTTGCGACACGTTTCGGCAAACAACACGGCCTTGGCATGAATAATGCCTCCTAAATCGACTGGAAGACCCTCTAGGATAGCGGAGGCGGTGCAAGCCTCCTCAACGTTAAAGGTCGAAAGGTGACGAGACGGGCAAGCGTTGTGGCTCAGAAAGTGCTTAAGGGCCCTAATTTCACGCGTGGTATTCCCAAAAGGGAATCTACCCTTAACCCATTCAAAGATCGATCGGTCAACTTTCTTTTAAAAGCCTCACTGCTCTCACAACTTAGTTGGATTATCTAACTCCCAAACGGTGTTAAACTCAACGCTTCTTGGTACTTCGGGAATACGATAAAACTCGTTAATGGCTTTAGGGTGAAATGGACTTTGGTTTTGCGAATCGTGATGTAATCGACTACACCATCCTCAAACTCCTCTGGATTAACATCGACAACACAGAATAAAATTCCTCCACCATTGTAAAATTAATGGGTGCGATTCGTTCGCCGCCAAGGCTCTCAACTACGGTCATTAACGATTTTCGCAAGCCTCCAGAGTGATATGTGAAATGCCGAGACTACGCTCGACAAGACAGACTCGACTAAAGATTCTGGCATAATTTTGACGTGCTTCGCAGATGTGGTCCTATCGAACAGGACATCTCGCCGCTTGTGTTAGAGCTCGCGCAATCAACTAAAGTGCGAGGGACGGTGACAATTTTATGCTTTATTCCCGACGGGTTTTTACTACTACGAGTAGAGAGTCCGCCGGACATCTATGGTAATGGTGGTGGTGACAACAACAACACAGCAACAACAACAACACATCGTTCATCCAACTAAATTAAATCCCATCCTCCGGTTTGATATTAAAACTAAATACAATTGAAGAGGGCTAGATAAATTTATTGGAATAAAATAACAAAAAAGTTTGTTACCGTGTTGTTGAAGCTTGCTGCCGGAAATTAAGAGGGTGGCCGGAATTAATGGTGCTCCACTCCTTAAAGCACGGTAACTGAACACATTACTTCTATCACCAAGCATACTAAACACATTACTTCTATCCCTAGAATTTCCGGCAGCCATCTTCAACAACATGGTAACAAACTTTTTTATTTTATTCCAATAAATTTATCTAGCCATCTTCAATTGTATTTAGTTTTAATATCAAACCAGAGGATGGGATTTAATTTAGTTGGATGAACTGTGTGTTGTTGTTGTCACAACCACCATTACTATAGATGTCCGCGCACTTCTCTCGTAGTAGTAAAACCCGCCGGAAAAAACGTAAAATTGTCACCGTCCCTGCACCCTAGTTGCGAGCTCTAACACAAGCCGAGCCGGATGTCCTGTTCGATAGGACCGCATCTGCAGCAGCACGTCAAAATTATGCCAAATCTTTAGTCAGAGTCCTGTCTTGTCGAGCGTAGTCTCAACATTTCACATATCACTCCTAGGCTTTATAAAATCGTTAATGACCGTAGTTGGGAGCCTTGGCAACGAACGAATCGCACTATTAATTTTACAATGGTGGCGGAATTTTATTCTGTGTTGTCCAGTGTTAATCCAGCGGAGTTTGAGGATGGTGTAGTCAGTTCTGTCACGATTCACAAAACCAAAGTCCCTTTCACCCCTAAAGCCATTAACGAGTTTTATCGTATTCCCGAAGTACCAAGAAGCGTTGAGTTTAACACCGTTTGGGAGTTAAATAATCCAACTAAGTTGTGGGAACGAGCTGAGGCTTTTAAAAAGAAAGTTGACACGACTGCTGAATGGGTTAAGGGTAGATTCCCTTTTGGGAATACCACGCGTGAAATTAGGGTCCTTAAGCACTTTCGAATCACAACGCTTGCCTATCTTGTCACCTTTCGACCTTTAACGTTGAGGAGGCTTGCACCGCCCCGCTATCCTGCAGGTCTTCCACCAATTTAGGAAGCATTATTCATGCCAAGGCCGTGTTGTTTGTCAAAGCGTGTCGCAAGGATGGTAACATGCCTTTCCCAAATCTTATCACGGGTCTCTGTACGCTTCATCAATTCACTCCACTTACGAGTGATACGATGATTGCCCCATCCTCAGTTTCGATTGGCCCTAATCTCCCTAAGACCCCTCCTCATTCATCTTCAGTCCCTCTTGTGTCTCAGTCTCAGCCGTCTCGCTTTCCGCCATCGTTTGCCCCTTCATCTAGTCGGTCTGCTTCTCGTTCAGAACCTTTCACTCTGGACCCAGCCCTAACTACCCGTTTAAATTTTCAAGATACTAAGCTGGCTTTCCTCCGTGGTAGTCAGGCTGCCTCCAGTGCCAACATGACCTTAGGTTTTGAGCGGATGTGTCTGTGGGCCAACGATATCTGAGTTGGTATTCGGCGCGCCGTGATTTTCTTGCCAACGCCAACCCTTCTATGACCGAGCAGCCCAAATCTTATCCCCAGTGTTCTGAAACTCCCTACACCATTCCTGTCTGGCTTCCTGCCGTTCCCGTTTATACTCCATATCCGCCATATACATCTGTGTCTGTTTGTGGTGTGTTAGAGTCGGCTTTTACAGGTACAGGTCCTGGAGCTTTCCCTCAGCCTGGCGTGACTATGCCTTCTTCTGGGTGGATTTTCTCGGCCTGGTCCAAGTAACGATGGGTCAGAGAGTTCGATTGCACATGACTACGCTCGTGCTAGTTCGTCGGCCATTGTCGGTACTTTTCCGAGCCGATCGAGATGCTCAGTAATCCACGCGCAGCTGGATTTCCAGGAGATGATATTCTTAGTCGGATGACTTTTTCTTTGGCTGGTGTTAAGTACGACGACACTTATCATGACTCGGACGAGCACGAGGACGGTGCTTAATTCAATTATCTGTTATTGTTTTTATTTTCAAACATCCTCATCATTTCACTTTTGACTACTTGGCTTATTTTATTTTTGTGTCAGCGAATCTTACACTGTATGGCTTGTGACTATTTTGTGATTGGAATATGTCAGAGTATTCCCTATTTGGAGTCAAATTGAAAGACAGATGCACTTGATTTTGTTTTCTTGATGTATGTTTGATATGTTTTAGTGTAATATTTATCTAAAGTTTGAGTCAATTATATCTTTTTAGCCAGATTGTTGAAGGTAGTGGCTTGCGCCACTTTCAATGGTGGCCTGTGCCATTTACCTTTAATTTCCACTCCACTTTCTGTCCCATTTGCAGACTCTTTGATAGCTTTCAGTCAAGTGGCGTGAGCCATGCCATTGGTGGCCTGCGCCATTCTGCACTATTGCTTATCAGAGAGTTTTGCACTCCTTTCTGTTGCATCCCCTCTTTTTCTATATAATATTCACCCTTTCTTCTCATTCCTTCACACCAAAAATACCACCCTCATCTCTTTTATCAATTTATCTCCTACCATGTCTTCTAACAATGAGCTCACTCCACCACCTTCACCATCCCTAACACCTCCAGACTCTCCCGACTCTTTTCCCGAAATTACCAACCCTCGTTCTCCTCCACACATCATCCAGTATGGCTCTGAGTTGGCTATAAATCGTTATACCCATCAAGTTTCAACCATGCCCGATTCAAGATATGAAAGGATTGAATCGGAGCAAACTCAATGACTTTTCCAAAGTGAGAGTCGATTGGGGTGGATGGACTAGATTTGTTAGGGCTCTTATGGGTCGTATCAATGTTTCTATGGTCCGCGAGTTCTATTCCATTCTTTACGGAGCCGGATCGGTGGATGGCATGAATGAAGTGCCAATGCATGGTGTTCGCGTCCCTTTTAACCCTAGTGTCATCAATGCCGCTTTTCACCTCTCTGAAACCTTTGTTGAGCCCATGGGCCCCTACGAATAGTTATGGGAACTTCATATCCCGGAGAACATGAGTCTCCGTGTTTACGAGGCCCTCGGCACTCTGTTCCGCTCAACCCATGGTCCAGGAGCCATAGATACTGCCCACCTCGACACTGACGCGCGTGTATGGAAACATTTCATCAACTCCAGAGTTCTGCCCTCCGCGCAATTCTCGCAGCTTACTAATGAGGAGCTTGTCCTCATTAATGCTATTTGGGTTGGTGCATTGGTCAACTGGGGCACCATCATCCACAGGACTGCTA
Source organism: Gentiana macrophylla (assembly GCA_026214975.1). Taxonomy (NCBI): domain Eukaryota; kingdom Viridiplantae; phylum Streptophyta; class Magnoliopsida; order Gentianales; family Gentianaceae; genus Gentiana; species Gentiana macrophylla. Next base: position 58,075 of record JAOBSW010000032.1, read on the forward strand.
TCAACTTCGCTAGATCTCAACATCGCCCTTGCTAGCCGCTTCCGTATGCATGGCTCATTACGTACCTTTGCACTCATGTTGCTGGCCTTCCCAACCAGTTTGGTGATGAGCTTATGAAAAGAGTAGAATGAGTTCGGTATTGCATGATTTCGTTCAAAAGCAGAAAATAGGGGTGATTCCCTGAGACTTTCTTGCCAAACAAACGGAGTCTGGATTCATTCAAAGCAGAAGGGTATTGACTTATGAACTTATGATAGGATGGTATCAAGGCTTATGTCCTTTGTGGATAAAAAGCAAACCTCTCGGTCATTGGAAGTCATATATTTCTACAATATGTGGATTTGACGAGAATATTGAAAAGTCTTTTGTAGATGGATATCAATTTTAGTATAGTAGTGAATATATAAATATATATTAGTGTTTGTGAAGGATAACACCGCACGGTTGGAATCAACATGGGTGTGTTATCCAAGTCGAACCGACAATACCACAACTCTCTCGCAGCAGAGATTTGGACAACATTCTTAAGAGTTTGACTCGGTCGAATTCATTAGAATCGACCACCGGTTTCCCATCCATCTTATTGGTTAAGATGATGCATCTGTGTATGCAACATTCAACGAGGAAGTTCTACCCTATGCCTCAGAATGACTCTCTAAATCTTCGGATCAAGAGAAATGGGATAGATTCTCTTTCTAGTAAGAGATGGTCGAGTTATTGAACGTCAACTTTGATCGAATCTTAGATTCGGCGGTTAACAAAGCAAGTTTAGTATGTCCTTTAGTATCTTGAGAGAACGAGGAATAATATGCGGACATATTCATGTATGAACTTGGATATGTGTGATACATCGATTTTGACTTTAAGTCGATTGAGGATGATCGTTAAGTCGATCTCGAGCTCGAGTGTTTACTCAGCACCACATGATTAGATGGACCGGTAACGTTCGATTCTACGGATCGTCTCAAGCCGACAACCCGACTAATCATTAAGACCCATGACATTTAGATGTAGGTACTCCCGAGTCACCGACCTATCCTACGACGGCATACTCGGAGTGTACTTTGGAATCGAAATGGTTATGATATGCTTAGTGGGTACTAGCATACGGATGAGTCTCCATTGCTTTTAGAGCAAGTGGGAGATGTAGTTTGTTGTATTTTAAATAATAGGGTGTGCTCTAAAACAATTAATCACATGCTTTCGTGCAAGTGGGAGATTGTTAGGTGTGATGCCCGAAAGACAATTTTGTAATTGTTTTATTTAATAAATGAAATGATATTATTATTCATATTTATTATTCTCATAATCACCGATGTGACAATAGTATTTACACTACGTGAAAACCCTAAAGTATATCGTTTATGTAATCACTTAACTCAGTGTATGGTATATACACGGGAGGATTGAGTTAGTGAAGATGTACTTAAAATACAATTAGCCCGTAGTGAAGTTAATCGAGAGTATCGGGTCTCTCCTTTAACGTGCTATTAATGTGCCCATAACACAATAGGTGTGATTGTCTTATCCGGACTTTCGGTTAAGAGAACCTAATGGGGCATTTATATATGATAGATATATCATATAAATATTGGACCGATTTGATTAGAGTTCACGATATAATTCCGTAATCGAAGTCTTATCGAATCAATGGATGATCATATTTATGGATATATCTTAATCTCGAGGTGATCACGACCAACCGCTTGAATCGCATGAAGTTTGACTTGACGGTTAAGGATTACATCGAGTCCGTGGTCCGAATTACCCCATCTTGGCATTGTCTTTGGATTGAGTGAGTAGTACGTGTTATCACAGATACGGAATCCATTCCTTCCATTTATGGAAGTAGATAGACAGATTCCACTTATTTGTTAATCCTAGAAGCGATCGATCCGTGGAGTTCATATTACATCGATTAGCTACCGGTGAGTTGTATGAATTAATTGATCACTGTAGGGGTTAATGGTAAATAAGGATAAGAGGTTCTAGAAAGGGTTAACGGTAACTTCCGATTTAGAATGAGCGATGCATGGAGGATTAATCCATATGTAATGATTATATCAATGGGACGCTTATTATTATTCTCGTGAGGAGATAAATATAATCTCATAATCGGAGGAGTGCGATCACGGGATTATGGTGGCATATTCTCGTGATTGATTTATCGAATATAATTATTCGTTCGTAAGATAATTATTTATTTGATTTATCTGAGTCACGATTATTAGTCCATTGGTCCCCCGACGCGTCTCCTAATATAAAGATAGCTATTCTCGGACGTCGAATCCTAATAATATTAATTTAGTTCTTGTTGGACTTTATTAAACGATATGTGAATTAATTGTTTAGTTGGACTAAATAATTAAATACACTGAAAAAGACATTTTTCGTGACTTTACTGAATCGTGGTGTGTTGACCAATTTTGACCCAAATTGGTCAAATATGCGTGGACTTTGAATTTGAAGGAAAAGGTGCGCATGTTATATTATTTAATTATTAAGGAATTTTTTTCTTGAATAATTATTTAATGTATGATTTATCTTTTATTTGTTAAATGATAAATCATGGAATATGGATAATATATTTATTTATCCTAATTTGTTTGGGATAAATATTATATTTATCTTTTATTTGGAAAAGGATTAATGTAATAATTATCTCTTAATTATTTAATCCTTGGAGGTTAAGTTTTACTCTCCTATATAAAGAGAGTTCTCTAAAGCCTTTTAACACACATAAATTTCGACTTCTCAGAGAGAAGGAGCAAATTTTCGCCAAGGGAATATGGGGAAAATCTTGGAGATTTTTAAGAAAGATATCGGAAGGATTCGAGACGAGGATTTCCTTCCACCGGGAGTTGCTTGGATCACACGTCACGTAAGATCGTGGTGCTCTTCACATCTTCTTTCTATTGCGGTTCTCCAACTTGGATTTTGAGATCCAAGAGGTATGTTCTACAACCCCTTGTAGAATAGATCTACAGTTGTTTTATTACGTGTATTATATAGATCAGATCCATAAATCGCCTCGTTGCGGATGGTATACTAACAGGTGGTAGAGAGTAGGGTTGATCTATATTTATACGTATAAAATGTTAGATCTGGTGAGTGGAAAACATGTAGTTTTCTTTTGTCCCAAATTTTTTTAACGGGCCGAAAATTTTTTTTTTTTTTATGTTATGAATGTCTTGGTTGAAGAGATGGATTGGGGTTGAGTGATTTCTTACTCGTTAGATCTATCAGCCTTTGTTTAAGAACAATTGAAAGATGTGAATTATATTTTATTTATGTCAAATTTCAAATTTATGTAAAACTAGCATCTTTTATTATAATTTTGATGTTCGGGTTCGAGGCAGCGAAGATGGTGTATTGAAGATCACAGATTGAAGATCATGAAGGTAAAACAGGAGGAGGCCGAATTGTTTAATTATTTTCCGTCGGCAATCATTTTTTCGGCGGCAGCAAATTTTTTTTTGTTGTAACCTAATGTTAGAACATGGCCGCAAGTTTTGACCAAAAAAAAAAAAAAAAAAAAAAAAAAAAGGTTTTTTTAACTTTTCTGCCGTGACTTGCCTCATTAATAAAAAAAAAAAAATTCAGTTTTTTTATACTTGGCCGATGGCGGTTATTAAAAAAAAAAAAATTTAAAAACAATTTGATAATATATATATATATATATATATTGAATATATTGGTATATTACGCCTCTCTCTCGATTGCTCATTCGTCATACAAGATCGAAGGTTTGAGATCCAGGAAGTTTGAGTTCAAGATTCAAGATCAAGACTCAAGACAACAAGATTGTAATTTATTTTCCTAGGATAGATTAGACGAAGTACAAACAATCCATCTCGGTGTTTAAATTTCCGCAATTTATTTTTTATGTGTTCGATCATAAAATAGATATAAAATCGAATTGCCATGACACGTCATCATATCATAAATCCACTCCATGCATACATGTAGAATTTTAATTTTGGTAATTAAAATAGGCATGTATACAAACTCGTGTAATTAGTTGAAATTTAATTAATACGTGGTAATTAATAAATTTAGTAACTAATTAATGATCCGAGGACGGGTTATGAAATCGTTAGGCCTTTGGTGTGTGTTCTCGGTGAACCGCCTTAAAGCACAAACGAGATCACGCGTTTTCAATTCAGTAGTGTCTACGAGATTGAATGATAGTAAAAGAACAATAAATCTTGGATAAAAGCGGTTCGCTTATAGGTTGGGTGGTCAATCGAGCTAGGCTCGACCGACTTAACCCTCCTAGTGTGATGTATGTATGCGGGGTCCGCAAGACTAAGCTACACCGGGAACGGAAGGTGATTCTTCTTATCTCAATGAGGTTGTCTTGACCCGATTTCGTCCGATCGTCACATATGTTCCAACGAATAGGGACGGGTAGGCTTGCCTACGCCATCGCGACACCATTCGAATCCTTGATTTGATGAGCTTTTATGATAACATCAAAAAGACGTGGTTAGTTAACCCACAACCACTTCCAAAATATTGAGTGGGAGCGAGGGGCGGCACCAACCCCACGGCCTCTACTATAGATACAAGTAAGTGAGAGAAGGTGACGCTCGCGGCGCTTTGATTTCGTCCCCCTACGGATGGTGTTCACCCTATCAACATTCATGGCTTGGTCTCCGAAAGGATAGGATTTACTGGTACTCTCGTCGGGTCACCGACCTATCCTACGACGGCACACTCGGGCGCATCAAGAGATCCGATATAGTAGGTCACACTCATCATGGGTATTTTTGGTAATATCTAGGCTAAAAAAGGAAGGTAGTCAATGAATAAAGGGATGTTCGATTCTCGTGGGATGTTTGATTCTCACACGTTATTAATTGATGAGATTGTCTCGATTTAACCGTCATCTCTTTGACCTACCCTACGGCAAGATCGAGATGCGAGGTTAAAACCTTGGAATGGTAGAGTAGACTTATTTTTTAGTTTACAATTCCTAAAATTTAATATAGTAGTGTTAAACTTGAATTAATATATGTCATTTTATTTACAGCATTATATCCCTTACTAAATTGCTTAAAAAATTAATTGACTAGTATTGACTTTGTTAAAAAGTGGAAAGTAACTAGGACGTTGAACTAGTTAATCGATAATGCAATTATTTTTCGAAAGAGATATTTTTTCTCTTAAGCCTTTTAAAAATCAGAGTGACATATAGATATGTCACTAGTGTCACTCGTGCCAAACGGGAGACAAACTTAGGTGATTTCGGACTTTAAAATTCTTCTAGTGAATTTTGAGTGTGTAGTGATTACACGAGTAATTTTCTAATTGAAAAATTGAAAAATCATGAAGTGTTACTAGTTGGACGATATTTGGAATCGATGAACTAGTGGGAGCTTTATGATTTGTTGTTTTTCTAGAACATTAGAAAAGTGTAACTGACTACACACGTAACCGTTCTAATTGAAAAACCGGAAAGTCATGAAATGTTGCTAGTTAGACGATATTTGGAATCGATGAACTAGTGGGAGTTTCTATGATTTGTTGTTTTTCTGGAAACAATAGAACTATGTACGAAAGATTTTCTAATCGAAAAAATCGGAAAATCATAAAAATAAAGCATTGCTCGTTAGACGGTATTTGGAACCGAAAAACTAGTGGGAGCTTTAATGTTATGATTTGTTGTTTTTTCTGGTATATTAGAAAATCCGAGAAGTCCCGACGAGTAACACTCGAAATAGACACCTTACGGTTCAAGAGTAGTGTCTACTCAAACGAAACACTGGTTCAAGACTGTTTCCATTCAAGGAAAGTCAAGAATGGGAGAATATGTCTAAAAGTGTTAGTCATCTAAACTGAGTAAACTTTAAGGCTAAATCGAAAAATTAATTAACTGAAAATCATAGGATAAGGACAGTGATTTTGGATCACCAACCTATGAATCCTTGGCGATTTTCTTGAGCTAAGTTCTTTGGAAGAACAATGTAGCAGTGCATTTAACGATTAAAAGAGTAAACAACGGGCAGTTAATTTTAGCTAGAAAAGTGGGAGTGATATAAGGAAATGAATCTCGGATTCAATCCTTGGATATCATGGAAAATTTATTTTTCATTTAAGATTCGTTGGAACGAATGGATTTACCTTCTATTCGATAATTTGTTTGTCGTATAGAAAGTGAATATACCATTTGTAGTACGAATCCAAGACTCGGACTTTTGTTTGATAAAGTCAAAAACCACTTAGAACTGCTGAAATATGTATATAAAACACATCTTAAGAACTATTAAAAGCAATTGGTTTCTATACTTAGATAAACGCTTCTTCATATTCCATAGTTAGTGCATAGTCCCTAAAAGACAAGACTCAAGACCGGCTCAGGTGATTCCTTTCTCGATCCTGGTTATATTGTCTCAAAGGTTCAATGACTAAGTTTCCTTTCAATCGGGAAAGGATAATGGATATAAAAAGTAACATAGCTTGTTCATGACGACCTTCGGGTCCGATGAAAGATACTGAGCTAGTAGGAGCTTCCAGTAGTGACTTCTTGTCCGATAACTATTCAAACACTCCGGTAAGTTTATCCAAAATATTATGAGGTTTCTCTGTTTTCAACAGAGATAGAGTATTCTATACTCATAAATGGGTCATCACATAGTCCTAGGGACTGATGCTCGGCCTGCCTCATAGTGAAATGCTTTCACTAAGTGAGAAACCGTTAAATTGCCTTATATATTTTTTAGATGTGCTACAATACACTGCTTAACTCAATAAAGATATTGGAAGCGAAATAACGGTTTACATTGAAATGTAAGACCGAGAAGTCTACCTAGAATATGCTTTGGAATTTACGGATAAGGTGTGGATTCGGTTTACCCCACTTCCGTAAATATAAGCATTTAGCACACGGTGCTTGAAGGTAAGACTGGGAATTTCATGCATACGTTCGGTCAATGACCATTCGTGCTATATCTTTTAAACTATTGAGTATAAAGGTTAGATATAGGATTCTTGAAATCGGGAAGGGACAGTTATACTGTTGCATCCTTTCTGATAGAATCCATGATCAGAAAAACCTTGAACCTTGAAGTACGTTTACTCAAGGTAGTTACTAACTGATTAAAATCAGACCACATCCAACATCGGTTGTTGGTGATAACACTAAATACTACTAAACTAGATCAGAATTTCGATCCACCCAGAATGTAGTGGGAGTATGGTTTATCCATCACCCGTTACGAGTTCTGCAGACTTTGTAGTCTAAGGATCGATCGATGACCTATGCTCTTTTGTGAAGCGTGATAGGATCTCGATAATAGAGGTTGGTTTACAAGCCATAACCCGTGAATGGAGTTTGGTACTCTCAGAGTCGTTTCATACTCTTGTAGAACCACCGAGCGCCTCAGCCCAAAGTGGGAGTAATTGGATCTACACGGAAAAGAGTAGAATGAGTTCGGTATTGCATGATTTCGTTCAAAAGCGAGAAAATAGGGGTGATTCCTCGAGACTTTCTTGCCAAACAAACGGAGTCCTGGATTCATTCAAAGCAGTATGGTATTGACTTATGAACTTATGATAGGATGACCGCTCAAGGCTTATGTCCTTTGTGGATAAAAAGCAAACCTCTCGGTCATTGGAAGTCATATATTTCTACAATATGTGGATTTGACGAGAATATTGAAAAGTCTTTTGTAGACTGGATATCAATTTTAGTATAGTAGTGAATATATAAATATATATTAGTGTTTGTGAAGGATAACACCGCACAGTTGGAATCAACATGGGTGTGTTATCTCAAGTCGAAATCGACAATACCACAACTCTCTCGCAATGAGAGATTTGGACAACATTCTTAAGAGTTTGACTCGGTCGAATTCATTAGAATCGATCCATCGGTTTCCCATCCATCTTATTGGTTAAGATGATGCATCTGTGTATGCAACATTCAACGAGGAAGTTCTACCCTATGCCTCGGGAATGACTCTCAAATCTTCGGATCAAGAGAAATGGGATAGATTCTCTTTCTAGTAAGAGATGGTCGAGGTTATTGAACGTCAACTTTGATCGAATCTTAGATTCGGTTAACAAAGCAAGTTTAGTATGTCCTTTAGTATCTTGAGAGAACGAGGAATAATATGCGGACATATTCATGTATGAACTTGGATATGTGTGATACATCGATTTTGACTTTAAGTCGATTGAGATGATCGTTAAGTCGATCTCGAGCTCGATGTTTACTCAGCACCACATGATTAGATGGACCGGTAACGCTTTCGATTCTACGGATCGTCTCAAGCCGACAACCCGACTAATCATTAAGACCCATGACATTTAGATGTAGTACTCCCGAGTCACCGACCTATCCTACGACGGCATACTCGGAGTGTACTTTGGAATCGAAATGGTTATGATATGCTTAGTGGGTACTAGCATACGGGATGAGTCTCCATTGCTTTAGAGCAAGTGGGAGATGTAGTTTGTTGTATTTTAAATAATAGGGTGTGCTCTAAAACAATTAATCACATGCTTTCGTGCAAGTGGGAGATTGTTAGGTGTGATGCCCGAAAGACAATTTTGTAATTGTTTTATTTAATAAATGAAATGATATTATTATTCATATTTATTATTCTCATAATCACCGATGTGACAATAGTATTTACACTACAAAAAACCCTAAAGTATATCGTTTATGTAATCACTTAACTCAGTGTATGGTATATACACGGGAGGATTGAGTTAGTGAAGATGTACTTAAAATACAATTAGCCCGTAGTGAAGTTAATCGAGAGTATCGGGTCTCTCCTTTAACGTGCTATTAATGTGCCCATAACACAATAGGTGTGATTGTCTTATCGGACTTTCGGTTAAGAGAACCTAATGGGGCATTTATATATGATAGATATATCATATAGGGCTGGACCGATTTGATTAGAGTTCACGATATAATTCCGTAATCGAGAAGTCTTATCGAATCAATGGATGATCATATTTATGGATATATCTTAATCCTGAGGTGATCACAATCAACCGCTTGAATCGAGTATGAAGTTTGACTTGACGGTTAAGGATTACACCGAGTCCGTGGTCCGAATTACCCCATCTTGGCATTGTCTTTGGATTGAGTGAGTAGTCCGTGTTATCACAGATACGGAATCCATTCCTTCCATTTATGGAAGTAGATAGACGATTCACTTATTTGTTAATCCTAGAAACCGATCGATCCATGGAGTTCATATTACATCGATTAGCTACCGGTGAGTTGTATGAATTAATTGATCACTAGGGGTTAATGGTAAATAAGGATAAGAGGTTCTAGAAAGGGTTAACGGTAACTTCCGATTTAGAATGAGCGATCTATGGAGGATTAATCCATATGTAATGATTATATCAATGGACGCTTATTATTATTCTCGTGAGGAGATAAATATAATCTCATAATCGGAGGAGTGCGATCACGGGATTATGGTGGCATATTCTGTGATTGATTTATCGAATATAATTATTCTTCGTAAGATAATTATTTATTTGATTTATCGAGTCACGCGATTATTAGTCCATGGTCCCCGACGTGCCTCCTAATATAGCATAGCTATTCTCGGACGTCGAATCCTAATAATATTAATTTAGTTCTTGTTGGACTTTATTAAAACGATATGTGAATTAATTGTTTAGTTGGACTAAATAATTAAATACACGGAAAAGACATTTTTCGTGACTTGAGCTGAATTGGTGTGTTGACCAATTTTGACCCAAATTGGTCAAATATGCGTGGACTTTGAATTTGAAGGAAAAGGTGCGCATGTTATATTATTTAATTATTAAGGAATTTGTTCTCTTGAATAATTATTTAATGTATGATTTATCTTTTATTTGTTAAATGATAAATCATGGAATATTGGATAATATATTTATTTATCCTAATTTGTTTGGGATAAATATTATATTTATCTTTTATTTGGAAAAGGATTAATGTAATAATTATCTCTTAATTATTTAATCCTTGGAGGTTAAGTTTTACTCTCCTATATAAAGAGAGTTCTCCCAAGCCTTTTAACACACATAAATTTTCGACTTCTCTTGTAGAGAAGGAGCAAATTTTCGGCCAAGGGAATATGGGGAAAATCTTGGAGATTTTTCCGGGAGCATATCGGAAGGATTCGAGACGAGGATTTCCTTCCACCGGGAGTTGCTTGGATCACACGTCACGGAAGATCGTGGTGCTCTTCACATCTTCTTTCTATTGCGGTTCTCCAACTTGGATTTTGAGATCCAAGAGGTATGTTCTACAACCCCCTTGTAGAATAGATCTAGTTGTTTTATTACGTGTATTATATAGATCTAGATCCATAAATCGCTTCCGTTGCGGATGGTATTACTAACAGATGGTTCCTCCACTCAACCCTTTTCCACGTCCTCTTCTTCTGATTCTGATGAATGATTTGTCGGTGTTTTCTTAGTTGGTGTGATATTGGTTCGTTTTTTTAAAGTCTTTCAATAAGGTTTGCGCCTATCGCTTTCAGTTCAGTTTCAGTTTCCTTTGCCTTGGTTGTAATAATTTGGTGCTAGGCACCTTTGTTGGCTGTTGTTGTTTCCTTTCTATCTTTGTATAATATAGTAAGTTTATGTCTTTCTAATTTTGGTTAGTCAATTTCTTATCTTCATGCATGCATTTACGTTTGGCCTGCACCACTTTTGTTCTATTAATTTGACTTAATTAGGTAATGGCCTGCGCCATTTTGATTCAACAATTCAAACTAATTCATCACTCATGGCCTGCGCCATGAGGTTGCATGGCTTGCACCATGCCTTTTAATTTCATACTTTATTTGCATACTAAGCTCGATTCGATTAATTACTCATTCCTATAATTGATTTTGTGCTTTTCCATCCTACTACTTCTATCCTCACTAGTCATTGAGGACAATGCTAGATCGTAAGTGGGGAGTGGAGCCGTAGTCGAAAAAAACACAGAATTATTTCACTATATACTTAAGAAACGCTTAACTTTTAATCAAACTTGAACACTTAAGTGATTAAAATAAATTTTGGTACGAGTTAAGATATGTAATTAAAGAATAGATGTTCTAACAAAGTGAGTAACTTTAATGAATTATAAATGCATTTTATCGTGATTCCATGACTATAGTGTGAACCCTTAGAGTACGTATATTTCAAAATTTTGTTAACAAGTAAACATTTATGTAATCATGCAAGCATACCCCTTTAGCAACTAGAACTTAGTTTTGATATCCTTTCGAGGCAAAATAGAAAGGTGTTCAGAGTCGGAGTTAAGGATGACGGTCCTGGCATTTCTTTGATTTAGCTAAAACCAAATGGCCTACCCGAACATGAATTTCCACCTGTCCCCATCTCAGCCTTGTAGAGTGGCGAGACCCCACTCGAAACAACCATTCGTGATTAACCTCGTTATAATCCGGCCCTTAACCAAATCTTGGTCTACATTTCCTTGTTTTCCCGCGAGCGTAGTAAGCTTCTATGGGTTGTGCGGTAACGACTTTGGGAGTCCAGAGTTGGATAGCATTCGTGGCATGTGACTGAGATGTTATTTTATCGAGTTCGGAGCCATTATTGTACATATTATCAAAAATTGTTGTTCGAAAAAAAAATCGTTTTTAGTTATAGTGTAAATATGATCAAATACTGATTGTAATTCAAAGAAAAATGCAGGAAGATAGATTATCAAAATCAAGTAATGTGGGTTGGGAAATTGATCAAATTGATATGGTGCGTGTATTCTCGTGACGGTTATGAGGGAGACGTCTTGAGTAGCTTGATGAGAGTAGAAGTATCGGTTCACATTTTATTGGAGTCGAAGGTGTAGAATGCTTACTATCTTGCTCATTTCCTTTTGATTTATCCTTTTTATCTCTTCGATAAGCCAATTCCCGAGCCTAATGTTACAAGCTTGCAAGTCCTGCCCGATCTATCTCCTTGACTCTGAATGCCTCGATTAGTGGAGATTGGTATCATTCCTAAGCCTATGGATTGCATTTTTACGAGTTTTCATGCATGATTTTCATATTTTGAATGCTTGATAAAAATTCTGAGAAATATTCACACACACACACACACACTCCGCTTTTGTCTAGGATCACGGTAAACTTATATTTATAATTCTGATGAGTGATGAGAGTCAACTTTACTATGCTCCGGTGCATGTTTTAACCCCCATTTATGACACTTTTGGCTTGTATTGGGTATTTTTAGACCATTTATAGGGTAAAACACATTGAGCAATCACTTTGAGGTGAACCGTCACATTGATGGAAAACCTCGGCATTTTACGATGTTTTTTAACCTTTTCGAGACCTATTTATCTTGTGGGATTATGCTTGGTATGTTGGTTGCTATGGAAATGCAGGAAATAGGTGACTCGTGAGCCCGGAAGATGAGGCATGAGACTTAGAGTGATGAAACCGAAGCCGGAAATGGAACGGATAAAAAATAGTTGATGTTTTCGCCTTACATTCACTTCATCTGCACATTCAGCATTTTTGGAGGCATTTTATGGACTTGAGGTCTTCATGAAAGTTGTAGATAATTGAATGAGCTTTCCAACGCACTTTGAATCACTCAAATCGGAGCTCTACACGCAGAGATATTGCCCAATTACTGAAGGCCTATCAATGCTGAATAATAACACAGAAGGAATGTGCGCACATTCAGAAAGGTGTGTGCAAATTGGATGGACAGGTTGTATTGTGTGCGCACACCAGGCGGAATGTGCGCACATTAGGCCGTTTTCAAGCATAATTTCAAGCATATATATATATCTTTTGCACAGATTTTTACATACTTCCTTTTACTTTCTACACTTCATAATTCACTCCTTGATCCCCAAATTCATCTCTAGGTCGAAATTCTTCTTCCTCACCCTTAGATTAATTCCTACACTAGATACTACTTAAATTTAGCATAATCTAGCATAGATTTCTACTCTACTTTTGGATTTCTTCATTTTGGATCTTCATCATCATCAATTGACAATGGGTGGTGTTGAAACTTGATGTAATCCGGATTTGCTGCGATTTTGGTAATTAATAGCATCTTTCTTCTTGTTTTATGGCTTCAATTCTTGTTTTTATTGTTATTTCTTGTTTTACTATGAGTAGCTAAACATATCATAGTCAAATCATGTGAAAATTGAAGAAATCCTCCTCTAATTGATGAAATTGGGAATGTGTAGTGTTTAATTGTTGTTATATCGATGAATTTATGTCTTAAAACTTGTTCTTAATGCTTGAATTAGCTTGTACACCTAGTTCATGAACTCACACACCACTTTTATAAATGTATGTTGCGAGGGGTGTGGAAAAGGGTTTTAAGATCGTTATTTACAATTGATTGAGTTGTTTAGATCAATTGGGTAACGAGGTTTGTCGGTGTAAATCGAAGCGGCTCTACTTCTTAATCTTGTTTCGGTCGATTAAATCTTTTAAAAAGCGGATTGTTGAACCGGGCAAAGGGTACTAGGTTGTTGCATGGCGTCTAGTACTATCTTAGGAGTTTGCACCCATGAACGAGTCGATATAAGCATTATGATGGTTGGTTGGTAGTCTTCATTCCCAAATAATCGATTAGAGGGGTGAAAGTATTCAATTTGATCGTGATTTGGCTATGTCTCTTTCTCTCTTTATCTCTCGTTTAAATATCATTTTAGTACAAATTTCCATGAACAAACATTTGATTGACCTAAACTAAGTACGAAAATGACTTTAGTATTCGATTGATTCCTCGTGGGATACGACCTTGCTCTTCACTATAGTGCTTCCGACCCGGTACTCTGCCGGTTAAGGTTGGTCGTTACTATTTTGGCCATCAAGTTTTCTGGCGCCGTTGCCGGGGAATTGATCGATATCTCTTAAGTCCTTTGAAGATTTAGGCTTAGGTTGTTTTTATTTTACTGTTTTCTTGTTGTTTATTCCTTGTAGTGTATGTCCCGAAGCTCAAAGGAACCATTACTTCCATATATTCCCGAGATTGAGGCTTTGGCTAGACACCGAAACGCCTTGCGAAACAAGGCGGTTCAAGTTGAAGAAGTTACTCAAGAGTTGGAAAGTAAGAGTTTTAGCTCCGAGAGTTCTAGTATGGCTACGGGGAATGAAGATCTTGATTTTGACCGGGGTATGCTTTTGAGGAAAGGGATACCACTCAATATCAAGGTCAACCATCCAATTCACTCTCTCCAAGGATTGAACCTCTACCTAGAGAAGGGAATATTGTGCGTAGTCCCTCATTGACCAATCACTTTCAAAAAAGGACCAATATCCCTCTCCAAACTCCACAAATCCCTCAAACACAACAACCTCCACAAATGGACCCCCAATTCCTTCAACAATATCAACAAATGATGATGCAAATGGCCCAATTCAATCCTATGATGAATCCCATGATGAACCCTATGATGAACCAATTCCCTCAAATGGCAAATCCCTATGCTCAACAATTTATCCCTCAAGCTAATCCTCAACCAAATCCCGTAGTGAACCCTCAACCATATGTGCCACAAGCTCAAGTGAACCAAGCGGGAAATCGACCGGTAAGGCTTTGTAGAGATTATGTGACACCGATGGCTACCACGGGTCATAGTCCTATTCGAGTACCGGCCGTTGCGGCTAATAACTTGGAGATAAGGCAACATGTTTGGCATTTACTTGGGGACAATGCTCAATTTGAAGGAAAAGCGACGGATGATCCGAACACTTTCATTAACAACTTTCTTGAGGTGTGCAAAACAGTGAAGATAAATGGGGTTGGTGAGGAAGCGGTTCGGTTACTTTTGTTCCCTTTTGCTCTAAAAGGAAAGGCGAGGGAGTGGTATTCATCTTTGGCTCATGACTCCCTCCACGCATGGGAACAAGTTGCAAGCACTTTCTTGCTCAAGTACTTTCCACCATCGAAGGCTCTTGACTTGAAGTCCGACATTTCTAACTTTGAGCAACTATTGGGTGAAGATTTGTTTGAGGCATGAGATCGGTTCAAGACTATGTTACGGAAATGCCCTCAACATGGATTCAAAGCATGGGATCAAGTGCATCTATTTTATAGGAATTTGGATGGTAGTTCAATGCAACAATTGAATGGGGCATGTGGAGGATCCATCATGGATGTAGCACCGGATGTGGCATTGGCCACCATTGAGAGGATTTGTGAGAACAAATAGGCAATGGAGTTTGGGAAGAAGGCAACTAAATCATAAAAAGCCACTTGTGACCGCCGTGGTAGATGAGCCCGAAAGAAACTCCGAGTGGCAAAATAAGGTGCTAGCCATGGAGCAAAAAGTAGATGATTTGGCTCAAGAGAATAAGAAAGCACGTTTATGCCAACTTTGTGGTGGTGGACATTCGGCTCTAGATTGTACTTCTCCAAACACACCACCACCATCTTCTATTCCAATACAAGCTTATGTAGCATCCCAAGCGAGTTCATTGTTGGCTAATACGAATAACTTGCAACAATCTTTGATGAATGTATATGCCTTGGGGCAATTGAATGCCGGACAGTTAGATTTCCACCCACTCACCACCAATGTTAATCAAGTCATTGCTCCTATGGATAATAGCTTAATGTTGGACACACAACCTTATGATGCTAATTATGTGGGACAAGGGCATGTCCAACAATATGATTTTCAAGGAGTGCCTCAAAATTGGCGTGAGAATCCAAACTTAGCTTGGGGACGGAATCTGAATCAAGGGCAATCTTTTAGACCTCAACAAGGCCCTTCTTATCCAGGCAATCAAGTTCCACGACAACAACAATCCGGAATTTACCAACATCCGAATGCTCAACAAAGCTATTATCATGGAAACTATTCTCAACCTCCACCAATGGCTCCTATTCCGCAAAAGAGCTCAACCGACATTCTCTTGGAGAAAATTAATAAGACTTTGCAAGAGCATAGCCGTGAATTGAGAGACATAAAAACAAATGTCAACAACACCACTGCCACATTCCAATCAGCAATAAGGAACCTTGAGACTCAAGTGGGTCAATTGACCGAAAATGCTAATACCGCACCGGTTGGAGGCTTTCCGAGTAACACCGTGAGAAATCCTAAGGAGGTTAATGCTACCTTTGCGGTGTATCATAATGAAGAAGAAGAGGATGCGATAATGGAGAGTCATGAGACATTGAGAGTGGCGGGGTTGAAGGAGAAGACAACCGAAGAGGTTGTTCTTGATGAAAATGTTGAGAACAAAGAGGGATGTGAAATGGATCTCCGGGGAAAGGTTATTGAACAACTTAATGCGGAAATGGAGCATTTGAATGACGCTGCTAAAGGCAAAAGAACATCAGGTATGCCTCAAACTAGCATTCCTTTTGATGTGAGCACCCTTCCTTTTCCTCCCTCTCATGATAAGAAAGCAAATATGGTAAGTAAGAAGCAAAATCGTTTTCTTGACATCTTGCGTAATGTAGCGATAAACATTCCATTAGTTGATGCTTTAATGAACATGCCTTTGTATGCTAAAATTCTTAAAGATGTTTTATCAAAAAGCCTAAAATGCAAAGTGTGGTTTATTGTAATGAAGAGTGTTCTGCGATTTGTCAAGAGAAATTTCCGCTAAACTTGGTGACCCGGGAGTTTTTCAATCCCTTGCACGATAGGTAAGTCTAAGAGTCTCAACGCCTATGTGACTTAGGAGCTAGTGTGAACCTTATGTCGTATGCTACTTATAAAGAAGTTGGTCTTGATGGTATAAGAACAACTAGAATGGTTCTTTCTATGGCGGATAGGTCCATTAGGTACCCTAGAGGCATCGTTGGGAATGTACTAGTCCAAGTTGATAAATTTGTTTTCCCGGCTGATTTTGTCATCTTAGACATGGAAAACAACTCTAGGATGCCTATTTTGCTTGGTAGACCATTTTTGGTTACGGGGGGAGCCTTGCTAGATATGAGAACCGGGGAGATCACTTTGAGAGTTCACAATGAGAGCGCCACCATCAAGGTTTATGAGCATGTACGTCATCCTTATGTTGATTGGGGAAAACATGAAAGGGTTGATAAGGTTGAGGTCTTTCAAGTGCGTCATAGCAATCAAGAATTGCCAAAGAGCGAGAAGAGTGAGTTTGAGGCCAATGGAGGGAGAAAGAATCCGAATGTAAAATTTGGTGGATTCAAGTCGTGTCAAGGACTTTAAACTTGACATTCAAACCGTATAATTCCATCAAACTTCTTTCTATCCACCCATCCATCCTTGTGTCAATGGTTTAACTCTAAATTTGGCACCGTATAAGTCATTCCGTCGAGCCAACGATGTAAAACAAAGGCGCTTGGGGGAGGCAACCCACTGTTTCTTTGTTTGTGCTTTAGCTTTTGGTGCTAGGAGTGATCTAGGGTGATGCTTTAGGAGTTTTGGTACCGTTTTTGAGTGGTTCTGCTTCGATCTAATGTTGGTTCGTATCTTTATGCATGGATGTTGTTTTACTTGTTTGATTGTCTTTGCATCGTATGCGCCCCGAGTCGGTTCCCCTTTTGCTTTCATATGATCATGTTTATGACTTTGCGCTTTTTGATTATATCTCGATATCTGTTGCTTGCTTTTAGCACGGTGGCTGTTCCCCGTGCATGGGTTTGCTTGGTGTTTTTGTCTTATGGCTTTAGGTATTCGAGTGGAGCTTTCGTGGATAAGTCATGTACATGGTTTGCGCCTCTCTCCCGGGTTAAGCTAAGCCTTCTTTCTCCTTTATCATTCACACACTGAGGACAATGTTGCATTTAAAGTGGGGGGTGGTAGGCTTAGCTTTGATATGTGCTTCATTGTTTTTCTGGCCATTGTGTTGTATATGCTTAGTGTTTGGTCACTTCTTTAGCAAAAAATTGAGCACTTTTTAAATTTTTCCATGGTATTGATGTTGCATTCGTATGTTGAGCCTTCACATTGATAGGATAAACGGTGTAGTGAATGTTTGAATTCATGTTACTTGGCTTACTACCTTATCTTGGAAATGAGATTTTCATGCATGTATAGCTTCGATTTCATGAGCCATCGTAACTAGTGACCGATTATGGTAGACTTAGGCACAATTCGGCTACCTAGTACTCATATTATTAACTTCGAGACGAAATAGAAAGGCCGACCTTGGTAGAGTTTGGGATGACAGTTATGGCGTTTCTTTGACCCGACCAGAGCCAAATAGCCATCCCATGACATATTCCACAGTAACCCCTCTAAGCCTTGGTAGGATGGTTAGACCCCCATCCGACACTTAGCCGTTCGTATTTAGCCCGTAATTTCCCGACCCCAAGCCTTATTTTTGGTCTACATTCCCTTGGACACCCTACGAGTTAAGCTTAATCTCTTCATTTCGAGCACACTTGCTAAAGCAAGTGTGGGGTGGTGGAGGAGTACGTATGTATAGAGGAGTTGGTTTTTACGAGCTATTTTCATGTTTTGGAGGGGAGGAGCTCATGTTTATATAGTATGTACATGATGGCCTTTGACTCAAACCTGTTTAATTTGTATAATGCAGCTTTCTAAGTTCAATCAAAAAAAAAAAAAAAAAAAAGAAGAAGAAAACTCAAAAGAAAATGAAATCAATCAAAGAAAGCTTGCATTAAAGTCAATAAAAGTGTAATAAAGGTTGAGTCAAAGAAAGCCAAGCGTTTTAAGACTTGTGTTTTGATTTGATTAGTGATGTTGGTGTTTGGGACGAGTCTCCGGTTTGGAAACATGATTTCATCTACATTTGAGCCTCGTTACACTTGATATATATTGCGATATGGCGTTTTACTTAATGAATCATGTTTCTAGGCTCATTTTGAGCTAGCTAGAGAAGGGTAGAGCTAGCTACGTTTTACATTGTACACCCGTGATTAAGCTTGCTCGTTTTTATCTCTTTGTTGATTATTCCCCAGAAATTCCCTTCGGTTAGCCCCGTCCCTAGCCTTATGTTACAACCGTGCAAGTCCTACTTGACCTTACTTAACCTGGGTTGACCTCGATTAGTGGAGATGCTAATGAAGTATGAGCCTATGGTGAAGTCGTATTAACCTGGCATCCATAATCCGAACCGGTGAGCCGTGGTAAATGTAGGAAAAGCTATTCACACACACACACATCCCATTTGCTTGATAAGGTATGGTTAAGTTGCATTCATTTACTCTTTTACTTGTTGGTTATCTTTGATATGTGATTGGCTTGACCTACGCGTGTAACGTTGACTCTTTGGATTCTTTTAAAACGGTCATTTTGCTCGAGGGCGAGCAAACGCTAAGTGGGGGGTGGTTGATGAGAGTCAACTTTACTATGCTCGGTACATGTTTTAACCCCCATTTATGACACTTTTGGCTTGTATTGGGTAGTTTTAGACCATTTATAGGGCAAAACACATTGAGCAATCACTTTGAGGTGAACCGTCACATTGATGGAAAACCTCGGCATTTTACGATGTTTTTGACCCTTTTCGAGCCCTATTTATCTTGTGGGATTATGCTTGGTATGTTGGTTTCTATGGCTATGCAGGAAATAGGTGACTCGTGAGCCCGGAAGATGAGGCATGAGACTTAGAGTGATGAAACCGAAGCCCGAAAATGGAACGGATCAAAAATAGTTGATGTTTTCGCCTTACATTCACTTTATCTGCACTTTCAGCATTTTTGGAGGCATTTTATGGACTTGAGGTCTTCATGAAAGTTGTAGATAATTGAATGAGCTTTCCAACGCACTTTTAATCACTCAAATCGGAGCTCTACACGCAGAGATATTGCCCAATTACTGAAGGCCTATCAATGCTGAATAATAACACAAAAGGAATGTGCGCACATTCAGAAAGGTGTGTGCAAATTGGATGGACGAGTTGTATTGTGTGCGACACCTGGCGGAATGTGCGCACATTAGGCCGTTTTCAAGCATAATTTTGAAGCATATATATATATATCTTTTGCACTGATTTTTACATACTTCCCTTTTACTTTCTACACTTCATAATTCACTCATTGATCCCCAAATTCATCTCTAGGTGAAATTTTCTCCTCACCCTTAGATTAATTCCTACACTAGATACTACTTAAATTTAGCATAATCTAGCATAGATTTCTACTCTACTTTTGGATTTCTTCATTTTGGATCTTCTTAATCATCAATTGACAATGGGTGGTGTTGAAACTTGATGTAATCCGGATTTTTGCGATTTTGGTAATTAATAGCATCTTTCTTCTTGTTTTATGGCTTCAATTCTTGTTTTTATTGTTATTTCTTGTTTTACTATGAGTAGCTAAACATATCATAGTCAAATCATGTGAAAATTGAAGAAATCCTCTCTAATTGATGAAATTGGGAATAGGTAGTGTTTAATTGTTGTTATATCGATGAATTCATGTCTTAAAACTTGTTCTTAATGCTTGAATTAGCTTGTACACCTAGTTCATGAACTCACACACCACTTTTATAAATGTATGTTGCGAAGGGGTGTGGGAAAATGGGTTTTAAGATCGTTATTTACAATTGTTGCATGGCGTCTAAGTACTATCTTAGGAGTTTGCACCCATGAACGCAGTCGATATAAGCATTAGGATGGTTGGTTGGTAGTCTTCATTCCCAAATAATCGATTAGAGGGGCGAAAGTATTCAATTTGATCGTGATTTGGCTATGTCTCTTTCTCTTTTTATCTCTCGTTTAAATATCGTTTTAGTACAAATTTCCATGAACAAACGTTTGATTGACCTAAACTAAGTACGAAAATGACTTTGGTATTCGATTGATTCCTCGTGGGATACGACCTTGCTCTTCACTATAGTGCTTCCGACCGGTACTCTGCCGGTTAAGGTTGGTCGTTACTATTTTGGCCATCAATGAGTTGCATCACCAAGTTGACATCCGGTTCTCGAAGTTTCATTATCTTAGCTGTAACTCTAGTTATTTTATCGCTTGTTTGCTCAAGGGCGAGCAAATGCTAAGTGGGGAGTGATTGATGTATGCCAACCGGATGCTAAAATTCTACGATGTTTTACACCAATTCTTCAGTATATAATGATAATTCGTATCGATTATAGTGGAATTAGTTATAAATCGAATCAATTTATTTTTATAATTTTATATGATTAATATCTAAATTTTATTAATAAATGTTAAGCTAGTCATCTATAATTTATTATCAAAAGTTATTAGTGTTTTGATTTTGTTTGTTTTGTAGTAATAAAAGGAGAAGAGAAAAGTTATAGAAGGAAATTGGAAGCAATCATCCCAATTTCATGCAAATATTCAGAGTGGTTGATGTCATGGCGCATGCCATGACATAAAGGGGCGTAAGCCACAACATCAAAAGTGGCGCAAGCCACAACATAAAGTGGTGCAGGCCATGATATCAAGCTATCACATGCGCATTAAATGTAGAAGTCATATCTCAACTACTTTGGTCACACATGGCGCAAGCCTTTGCATTAAAGTTGCAAAAATTAGCAATATTACTATTGCTTATCAGTGAAAAAAAGAAGAGAGTTCGACAGAGAGAGTTTTGAAGAAGCTTGAAGGCATCATCACCAAAAAGGCTCTCATAGCCAAAATATCCCTCAATTTAACACTTAAATCCTTTGTAAAACATTGTAGAATTATCATTTTGATGTTTGGAGCACCTTGGTGGATGTAGGAAACAACTATTTTGTGTTCTATCTTTATTGAAGCTTTGAAGGTTAGATAAAACATCCTAGTTTCGAGTTCATGACTTGAATTAGGTAGATTATTAATCTTTACTTTGATCTAATTGTTCTCTTTGTTATGAATGCTAGCTATAGCTTGTTAGTAGTTATAATAATGAGTGGCTAGTTTCTTGTATTGACTAAGATGATATAGTAATGATAGTTAATCCTCTTATTGTTTGGAATTGATCGTTTTATTGCTAGCTTCTATTGTGTAGAAATCCTCTTGCTTGCTTTGTTTGTTGATGTGTGTATTGGAGTAATTAATCATTGCATGCACCTACACAATTAATAGATAGCGAACGGAGACATTAGTTGTGAGATAAGGGTAAGAGGAACGGAAGGTAGAATCGACCCTAGTGGAATTCGATTCCTTATCTGGGGAATATTGCATTCACGTTTTTATCGTGTCGGGTCATTAGGTTTAAGGTGCTTAAACTAAGGATAAGGCATAGTGTAATTTTGTACACTCGTAAAAGGGAGAATTACATGTTTCGGAATGCACCATTCACACAATAGTACACGTATGTTGATTGATTGAACTCAATTTAAGGGAATTAACTTGAACTATAAATCATCTTAGTTGATTCCTTTTATCGTTTGAACAACCTTTGTAGCTCGTTATTAGTCTTTTAAACAAAGCTACGATTCGGATCAAGATAATGATAACTAATCGGTGTTTAACCTCATATTTCCCTTGGGAGACGACCTTGACCACCACGCTAGACTACGATTGACCCGGTACACTGCCGGTGAGATTGAAACCCTAGAAAGTTTGCATCAATAAGCTATGGCAGGCATCCTACCAAAGGTTCTATCTGAATAAATTAAGATACCGTTAGTCTCGCAAAAAGGTCTTAGGGAATCACCCATTTTTCTGCTTTGTAACGAATCTGTCATTTGTTCTTAGCTAAAACCCTTCTGTTCTGAATAAATTCAGATTCCGTTGTTAGGCAAGAAAGTCTTAGGGAATCACCCCTATTTCCCGCTTTCTGACGAAATCAAGCAAGACTGAGTGGTAAGAGAGATCACGGTCTGGTTAAATCTCTACCGTTTAGGGAATCACCCTTAAATTTTTCTCAGCTTTGCGTTGAAAGTTAAACTTTCCTATTCATTCGACTCTTTTCCGTGTAGTTCCAATTTCTCCCACTGGACCTGAGATACTCAGGTGGTTCTACAAGAGTTTCAATAGAACTGGAGTACAAACAACTCCATTCACAGGGTTATGGCATTTAAACCAACCTCTATGATCAGGGTCCTATATAGCCCACGAAGGACTATAGGTCATCAATCTACCCTATAGACCGTAAGGTCCTGCAATGGGTAATGGACAAACCACACTCCTACTACGTTCGGGTTGGATTGATATACTGATCTAGTTTAGCATTTTATTAGTGTTATCACCAACTGCCGGTGTTGGATGTGGACTGAACAAACCAGTTAGTAACATCTTGAGTACAAATACTTCAAGATCTAAGGTTGTTATTTATAGACTCTATCAGACCTAGTTTGACAGTATAACCGTCATTCTCTAATTTTACGAGTTTTATAATCAACCTTTACTCAATGCATCAAGATATTTCACGATCTGAACGTGTACGCAAAATTTACAACCTTCAAGCACTCGGTGCTAAATGCCTCTATTTATGGAAGTGGGGTGAACCGAATTCACTCCTTATCCATAAATGCGTAGGCATCTTTTAGGTAGACTTCTCGGTTTTTCATTACAACGTAAACCGTTATTTTGCAACCAATATCTTAAATGAGTTAAGCAGTGTATCGTAGTACATAAATAACAATATAAGGCAAATTTATGGTGTATCCTTTAGTGAAACATTTCTCTGGGAGGCAGGCCGAGCATCAGTCCCGAAGACTACGCAATAACCTATTTCTGAGTATGGAATACTCTATCTCTGGTGAAATCAGAGATTTCCTCAAATATTTTGGATAAACTTACCGGAGTCTTGAATAGTTGTCAGACAAGGTGTCACTACTTCAAAAGCTCCCACTAGCTTGTACCTTTCATATGACCCCGAAGGTTGTTATGAACAAGCTATGTTACTTCTTTAAATCTATTACCCTTTCTTGATTGAAAGGAAACTTAGTCATTGTTCCTTTGAGACAGTTTTCCTTTGACTGGGAGATAGGAATCACCCTAAGCCAGTCTTCAGATCTTGTCTTTAGGGAATATGCACTAATTAATAGTATATAAAGAAGTGTTTATCTAAATACGGAAACCATTTGCGTTTATATTGTTTAAGATGTGATATACCTATTCAACATTTCTTAGTGGTTCTGACTTTATCAAACAAAAGTCTGAGTCTTGGGTTCGTGCTACGAATGTTATATTCATCGCCAATAAGACAAACAAATTATCCTATTGAAAATGAATACGTTCGTTCCAACGAATCCGAAAACAGAAAATGAATTTTCTATGATACTCAAGAATTGAATCCGAGATTCATTTCCTTATATCACTGCCACTAATCTATCTGAAATAACTGCCCGTTGTCTATTTTATTTATCGTTTAATGCAAAGCTACCTAGTTCTTCCAAAGAACTTAGCTTTTGAGAAAATTGCTAAGGATGCATTGGTCAGTGATCCGAAATCACTTTCCTTATCCTCTAATTTCCAATTTATTAATTTTCCGGTTTAGCCTTAAAACTACTTAGTTTAGATGACTAACACGTATAAACATTCTTTCCCATTATCGACTTTCCTTAAATGGAAACAGTCTTGAACTAGCAGTTCGTTTGAGTAGACACTACTCTTGAACTGTGGGATGCCTAATGATAGTGTTACTAGCTTGGACTATTCGATTTTCTAATCGACAAATCATAAGAGCAAAGCTCCCACTAGTTTATCGGTTCCAAATACCGTCTAACTAGCAACACTTTGTATTTATGATTTTTCAAAGATTAGAACATCACGTAGAACTAAGCTCCCACCAGTTTATCGGCCCAAATACCGCCTAACTAGCAATGTTGTGTTCATGATGTTTCAAAGATTATAAAATCTCCAGAACTAAGCTCCCAATAGTTTATCAGTTCCAAATACTGTCTAACTAGTAACGCTTTATTCTTGTTTTTCCGATAAATGGAGAAACTCCTGTGCAGTCTATTACACATTTCTAATGATTCAGAAAAACAACAAATCATAAGGCTAAGGCTCCTTTGGGTTTATCGGTTCCAAATACCGCCTAACTAGCAACGCCTTATGTATATGATTTTCCAATTTTTCAATTTAGAAATTTGTTGTGTAATTACACTTTTAAAATTCATTAAATGAATTTGTCTGATAGTCCTATATCAACTTTTGTAAACTAAGTGTGGTCGTCTCTCGCTCAACACTTAATGACGTAAATGACATACCTATACTATGTCACTTAAAATTTAAAGGCTCAAGAGAATAAATCTCTTCCGAAAAATTAAATGCATTGATTGATAATTTACAACATACTTGTTACTTTCCACATTTTTAATGAAGTCCTATTACTAATAGTTTAGTAGCCTATAGATTTAGTTGTAAAAAATATGACAGAAAGTTAAATTCAAAAAATAAATTTTCACTACTAGATTTTTATTTTAGGAATTATAAACTATAAAAAGTTTATCCTACCATTCCAAGGATTTAATCTCACATAGTACTGTCCGAGAGGGTCGATATCAGCACTATGACGGTTAAACTGAGACAATCTCTCTCAATGATTAAGCTTAGAGAATCGAACATCTTACGGGAATCAGACATCCCGGACCTTAATCATTGATTACCTTCCTTTTTCTAGCCTAGATATTTCGAAAATATCCATAAAGAGTGTGACCTACTATATCAGATCTCAGAGTACGCCCGAGTATGCCTACGAGGCAAAAGTTAATGACCCGGCGAGTACCTGATATCCTATCCTTTCGGAGACCAAGACTTGAATTTTGATAGCGGTGAACACCATCCGAAGGGGGCCGAAATCAAAGTGGCACGAGGTGTCACCATTCTCTCACGTGCTTGCATCTATAGTAGAGGCCGTGGGGTTGGCTGTCGCCTTCCCCGCTCCCACTCAATAATTTGAAAAAGTGGTGGGTTTACTAATTACGGTTTCGGTCTTGACAATAAGAAACAATGAATCAAAGTACTCCGAACAGGGTCGGTTAAGTAGGCAAGCCTACGCCGTCTTATTCGTTGGAACATATATGACTGTCAATCGGATCCGGCAAGAGAAGTCCCGTTTAGCCCGAAGGCTTATCGGATATGCTAAGTCTTGTCGAAGCCCTGTGCAAACGTCACACGTGGAGGGGAGTCAATCGAGCCGTAGCTCAGTTGAACTCGCCCAACCATGGTCTGACCATTTCCGAACCTGTGTACTATGATTTTCCGATTTCTAAATTGTCAACCAAAGCGTAATCTCGTTTCTGTTTAAGGTAGGTTCACCGAAAACTCAACGATTTATCTAAGTGGGATTCACCGAGAATCCATCACTAAAATCGTAACGATTGACAAAACCCGGTTCCTCGGTTTTAATAATTAGTTACTTAATTAATTAACTACCACATATTAATTAAAAAAGCTTTTAACTAATTATACGAGTTATACATGCCTAATTTATTCCAAATAAACTAGCTACATGTATGCATTGGAGTGGAATCATGATATGATGCATGTCATGGCGATTTTCCGGTTTCTATCACATAATTTCGATCATACACTAAAAATAACGGAAAAATAAACATCGAGATGGAACGTTGGTACCCCGACTAACCTATTTTCTAAAGAAAATTAAAACTTATACTATGTCTTGAGTGCAGATCTTGAATCTTGAACTCGAACCCGGATCACGAACCACTTAACACTGAGAGGAGAAAGGCTTTTAATTAAATAAACAATTTTATTATAATTATCAAACCCTTTAAGTTTTTTTTTTAATATTAAAACTCGGTTGTTTTTTTTTTTTTTTTTATTTATTTATTTATCGTTATTTATTTAATTGATATGTGGATTAATTGTTTAGTTTGACTAAATAATTAAATACATGGAAAAGAAATTTTTCATGACTCGCCCAATGTGATGGAGAATTCGTGTGGCCCTATACTTGCTAGGGTTTAATAATTTTGTATTATTTAATTAGAGAGAAATTTGTTTTCTTGGATAATTATTTAATATATGATTTAATTATTTATTTGTTAAATGATAATTCATGGAATATTGATAATATATTTATTTATCCTAATTTGTTTGGGATATATATTATATTTATCTTTTATTTAAAATAAGGATTAACATAATAATTATCTCTTAATTATTAAATCCTTGAGGACAATGATTACTCTCCTATATATAAAGAGAGTTCTCCCTGCCTATTATCATCACAATCTCGGTTTTGGTGTAAGTATTAGAGCAAGAATTTTCGGCTCTTTTACTTAGTGGTTCGAGTTTTGGAAAACTTCGGTTTTCTAAGGTAGCATATCAAGGAGGTCCGGCGCCTTGAAACACCATCCACCTGGTGGTGCTTTGAGACACACGCGTTGGAAGACTTTGGCTTCTCAACTATGATCTCAACTAGCTTGGATTGACCTTTGATCTTGGAGTAATTGCACCATAAAGGTTGGTAATCTAAAACCCCTCGTAGGTTTTAGATATATTATTTTATGTATTTTGGTTGACTAGATCTAGATCTTATTCTTTCCATTGCATAATCGGGTGGATCTTGATCCATCCGGTGATATTGCATCCTACAAGTGGTTGATGGATGTCAACCGGATGATGAATTTCCACGATATTTTTATCCTTTTTTCTTAGTATATATGATAATTCGCTTCAATTATAGTAAAATCTGTTATAAATCGAATCGTTTATTTCATATCTATCCAATTAATATTTACATAATTATCAGTTGATTTTTGGCTCATTATGTATATGTTTATGTTTTTTTTGTAGTGATATAAGAAGAAGAGAAAGTTATGGAAGGGAATTGGAAGCAATCGTCCCATTTTCATGCAAATATTCAGAATGGTTGATGTTATGGCGCAGGCCATGACATAATGTGGCGCAGGCCATGACTTCCCATAGACTTTTCGACAGATGCATTAAATAAACGTCAAATCTCAACCACTTTGGTCATAAATGGCGCACACCACAACCACTATGGGGCAGTGCCATGGTATAAAATTGCAAAAATTAGCAATATTACTATTGCACATCATGAAGTAAAAAAGTGTGGTTCGACAGATAGAGTTTTGAAAGAAGCTTGAAGGCAACTCACCAAAAGGATTTTCTTAGCCAAAAATCCAACCCTTTTAACACTTAAATTATTGTAAACATTTTGGGATCATCATTTTGGAACTAAAAGCTTGCATGGATATAGGAAGCAATTAGTTTGTGTTCTATCTTCATCAACTTGAAGTTGATGAACTCCATTTGTGGATTCATCACTCACTTTGGTATTCTCTTGACTTTTGCTTTGATCTAATTGTTCTTATTATTATGAATGCTAGCTTTAGTTTGTTAGTAGTTATAATGATGAGTGGCTAGTTCTTTGTATTGACTAAGATTATATAGTAATGATAGTTAATCCTTTTGTTGTTTGGAATTGATCGCTTTTGTTGCTAGCTTATATTGTGTTGAAAATCCTCTTGCTTGCTTTGATTGGTAATACGTGTATTGGAGTAATTAACCAATGTATGTACCTACACAATTAATAGAAACCGAACGGAGACGTTAGTTGTGAGATGGGGGTAAGAGGGACGGAAGGTAGAATCGACCTTACGGAATTCGATTCCTTATCCAGGAATGCGATTCTAATTGTGCCAAGTCATTAGGTTTAAGGTGCTTAAGCCAAGGATAAGGCATAGTGTAATTTTATACACTGTATGAGGAAAATTGCATGTTTAGGATTGAACCATTCACACAATAGCACACCAAATGTTGATCGATTCCACTCAATTTAAGGAAATCAACTTGAACTA
Organism: Gentiana macrophylla; assembly: GCA_026214975.1. NCBI lineage: Eukaryota > Viridiplantae > Streptophyta > Magnoliopsida > Gentianales > Gentianaceae > Gentiana > Gentiana macrophylla. The sequence continues at coordinate 86,675 of JAOBSW010000032.1, forward strand.
AAGATCATCTTAGTCAATTTCTTTTATCGCTTGAACAACCCTTGTAACTAGTTATTAGTCTTTTAAACAAAATCGCGATTCGGATCAAGATAATGATAAGTAATCGGTGTTTAACTCACATTTCTTGGAGAGACGACCTTGACCACCACGTTAGACTATATTGACCGGTATGATCGCCGTGAGATTGAAACTCAGAAAGCCGACATCAAGTTTTTCCGACTAGATGAAGGCGCAGACGGAGGCGGAAAGCTAGATGATCGGCCTTTTCTAAGTGTCCAATCTCACCGACAGTGTACCGGGTCAACTGTAGCCTAGAATTGGTGAGTCAAGGTCGTATCCCACAGGGAATCTGGTCGAGTACCAAAGTCGGTCTCGTCCCTAGTTCAGGTCAACACAAATATTGAACGTGGTGATTTGTCAGATCACCGGTTCTACAAACTAAATATACACAAAACAAAGATTTAAAACTATATAAAAGAGATAGCCGAAGTTATGATCCAACCAACTACTCTCTAACCCTAACTCGCTTTCGGAAGTGTTTCGACAAACTCTAATGTTCTCGCATCGCTGAAGGGTGTCGTCTCTGTTTCCAAAATAGACATTAATTCAATAATCTACCCTCCTAAGTCAGTTCAACAAATTACGACCGGATTTAATCGACCCGACACGGTCTACGATCTATGACGCCATTAACAATGATATAAACTCACACACCTAAACCGAATCGAACAACTCACCGGTTTTACAGTGGTGATCCTAGAACCCCGGTTCCGTGCATCGCCTCGCAAAATACATATGTAAAGACGATACGTGAAATACGATTATCAAGTCGTGAGTTCAACAAACGCCATTAGACATAAGTTCTAGAACAAAACAACATCGAGAATCTAACAATCAACACATCAAAAACTTCAATAAAAATCTAAGGTTTGATTTCAAAGGCTATCGATATCTCGCTATATAACGGATTAGCTACTCATTATAATAAGCAAAATAAAAGAAATCAACAATCAAAGTTAACAAAGATCAAGATCAAAAAGCAAGAACAAGAAAGGAAATTGAAATACCAAATATATTATGCTGTAGATAGTCGAATCTCCGAGCCGAATCCCGCCAATAACGCGTCAAGCTATCTTCGAGAATCAACGGATTACAACGATCTACAACTAATCTATGCTAATATACCTCTAAACTAATCTAAGCTAAGGAAAATCAAGAAAACGCAGCAAAATCGATCTAAAAGAAGAGGGGTCTTGATATAGATGAAATGAGGGGTATTTAAAGTGTTTTCTCAGATCTCGATCTGCTAGGCGGGCGCTCAGATCAAAGGCGCCCGCCCGCCGATTATTTCCTTCACAAATTCGATCAGCAACTTTCTATGGTGACACACCTTCAGTAAATCAGTCATAACTCTGTGTATAGACCTCCGAATCGAGTGATTCAAGTTGTGTTGGAAAGATGATTCAATTTTCTACAACTTTCATGAATATGTCCAGCCAAGAAAATGCCTCTAAGGTAGATCAAAATGCAGATCAATGGAAGGTATGGTTGTAGTACCACCACGTTTTGATCCGCTTGAACGCTTAAGCTTCGGGCACACGCTCCAATCCTCGTATCTCGCCTTCCAGACATCTCAAACACCTAAGTCCTGTACAAATTCACAACACATACCACACATAATCCCTACAGGACACTAGGGTGACCGAGAGTATAGTAAATTACACCGAAAAAGACCGAGAATCCCGGACTTTACGTCCTAGGTCCCGAAATGATAACCAAGGTTTAAATACATCAAAATACAACCAAATGTCTCAGAAAACATATAAAACGAGGTATAAACGGGGTATAATTACATAGAAAATGATAGCCAATTTGACTCCCATCAACTACCCCCTACTTAGCATTTGCTCGCCCTCGAGCAAAAATGAGCGATTCAAAAATAAAGATGGAGTCAACATTGCTATCATACATCAAGTCTATAAGAATTGAAATGGTAAAACACAAGTGAATGACACAAATGCATAAGATTTAAGTTCTACCTTGTATTGAGAAGAGAATGTGTGTGTGTGTGAATAGCTTTCTCCAACATTTATCAACTATGACCGGTTTAGATTATAGACGTTTAATGTACCGAGGCTACACCATAGGCTCATACGTCGTAAACATCTTCACTAATCGAGGTCAATCAAAGTCTAGTACGGTCGAGCAGGACTTGAAGGGTTGTAATGTTAAGATAGGGTCGAGGCTAACGAAAGGGATATTTACGATAAAAATAGAAAGAAGAAAGTGCAAGAGAGCTTTAACCAAGTCAAAAATAAACACTAAACTCGGTATCAACGTCGCCTTCAATCTTCCGACTATATAAAAAACGTAAATCCAAACCCTAACTTTAACTTCACATTCCTTCAATAAACAACACTTTAGTCCTTTTTGGACTTATAACACACTATAAAAACAAACACACTTTTTTTTCTTTTCTTTCTTTTTTTTTTGAATCAAAGCATGAAAAAAAGATACTATACATCAACATTTTTATCAATAGCCACAACCGCACATTGTTACATTCCTCTTTCCAAACAACTCGTAAATCACGACTCCATACCATTACTTACGCCTCAACAATACCTCGCAAAGATCGTGAAAATGTGCGGAATGAACAAGCTCAATTGCAAGGTAGTCAAGGATACGTAGATCAAATAAAGTTAGGGACATCGATTTTCACGGGCTAGTAACACGAAAAGCTAGTTCGGGTGGCGATCTAACCACCCTACAAAAGGCTTAGAGGGGTAACAATGGATTAATCGGTTAGGTTGGCCTTTGGCTCGATCGGGTCAAAATAAATGCCAAAACCGTCATCCCGCATTCTAACCAAGACCGACCTTTCTATTTCGCCGGTTACTAATATAAGTTCTAAGTAACCGGTCATTAATAGCTACCATAATCGCTCACTAGTCGGGGTGATTCGTGAAGTTGAAGCTAACATGATAGAACTATTCCATTCTCAATACAAGATCCCAACTCAAATGAAATGCATTCGTATAATCACTATATGTTTTATCAAAGCAAAACTATAGGCTCAATGTATCAAAACCAATGTCAAAGGCATCAAAATTTCTAAATACCGACTCATTTACACTAAAGGAAAACAATCACTAAGTATAACTCGCTCAACATGAAAATGAAACATTGAAGCTAAACCAACCACCCCCTACTTTAAAACCAAACACGAATGATAAGGGTAGAAAACTTAGCTTACAACCGGAAAAAGCGCGAGTACGATCACGTGGCATCCGTAGAAAGTCCTCCCAGGGTACCTGTGCTAATATCAACAAGCAACACAACATCCAAGAATACACAGGTATGGAGATATCGAAATGAAACTTGACGGATCACCACAGCTTATCAAAACCAAAAACACCAAAAACTAGCCCCCCCCAAAACACACTTCTTCGGGTTATATTACATCAAAACTTACCCGAAGTATCAAAATACAAACTAAAGAAACACAAAGTGAAACACGAGGGAGAGAAAAGCAATAAAAATACATTCGAGTTTATAGTCCTCACCAACTTTCTACCCCAAGTAGGTCAAAGATAGTTGTACTGCAGGAGAGCAAACCTTGCATCTCCTACCAAAATCGTAGGAATTGAGCACCCCCTAAAATGAAATATGAGAAATATGGGGCTCAATCCCCACCACCACGATTTGTTCGATGAGTCCATTGCACGTAACAACGAACTCACTTTCCCGAAGGATCCATTAATCGCAAACCAAGGAAACAACATGAACACAATCACGGGTATCAAGTCACTACCACTACCGGAGTAGATGGTGTGACACTTCAACAAAAACAAAATAAAACAAACTATACATAAAAACAAATAAGAAAACGACCTAATCCTAAAAACTCAACTAACTTACAAGATATCAACCCGATTCCCGGCAACGGCGCCGTAAAACTTGATCGGCCTTTTCTAAGTGTCTAATCTCACCGGCAAAGTGTACCGGGTCAATCAGAGCTTAGAATTGGTGAGTCAAGGTCGATCCCACAGGAATCCGGGTCGAGTACCAAAGTCGGTCTCGGCCCCTAGTTCAGTCAACACAAATATTGAACGTGGTGATTTGTCGATCACCGGTTCTACAAACTAAATATACACAAAACAAAGATTTAAAACTATATAAAAGAGATAGCCGAGTTATGATCCAACCAACTACTCTCTAACCCTAACTCGCTTCGAAGTGTTTCGACAAACTCTAATGTTCTCGCATCGCTGAAGGGTGTCGCTCTCGCTTCCAAAATAGACATTAATTCAATAATCTACCCTCCTATGTCGTTGAACAAATCACGACCGGATTTAACGACCGACACGGTTCACGATCTATGAGACGCCATTAACAATGATATAAACTCACACACGTAAACCGAATCAACAACTCAACCGGTTTTACAGGTGATCCTAGAACCCCGGTTCCTGCATCGCCTCGCAAAATACATATGTAAAGACGATACGTGAAATACGATTATCAAGTCGTGAGTTCAACAAACGCCATTAGGCATAAGTTCTAGAACAAAACAACATCGAGAATCTAACAATCAACACATCAAAACACTTCAATCAACAAGCTAAGGTTTGATTTCAAGGCTATCACATATCTCGCTATATAACGGATTAGCTACTCATTATAATAAGCAAAATAAAATAAATCAACAATCAAAGTTAACAAAGATCAAGATCAAAAGCAAGAACAAGAAAGGAAATTGAAATACTAAATATATTATGCCGTAGATAGTCGAATCTCCGAAATAATCCCATCAATAGCGCTGGGCCAAGCTATCTTCGAGAATCAACGGATTACAACGATCTACAACTAATCTATGCTAATATACCTCTAAACTAATCTAAGCTAAGGAAAAATCAAGAAAACGCAGCAAAATCGATCTAAAAGAAGAGGGGTCTTGATATAGATGAAATGAGGGGTATTTAAAGTGTTTTTTCAGATCTCGATCGCTAGGCGGGCGCTCAGATCTTGAAAAGGCGCCCGCCCGCCGATTATTTCCTTCACAAATTGATCAGCAACTTTCTATGGTGACACACCTTCAGTAAATCAGTCATAACTCTGTGTGTAGACCTCCGAATCGAGTGATTCAAGTTGCGTTGGAAAGATGATTCAATTTTCTAAAACTTTCATGAATATGTCCAGCCAATAAAATGCCTCTAAGGTAGATCAAAATGCAGATCAATGGAAGGTATGGTTGTAGTACCACCACGCTTTTGATCCGCTTGAACGCTTAAGCTTCGGACACACGCTCCAATCCTCAGATCTCACCTTCCGACATCTCAAACACCTAAGTCCTGTACAAATTCACAACACATACCACACATAATCCCTACAGACACTAGGGTGACCGGGAGTATAGTAAATTACACCTAAAAGACCGAGAATCCCGGACTTTACGCCCTAGGTCCCGAAATGATAACCAAGGTGTAAATACATCAAAATACAACCAAATGTCTCGTAAAACATATAAAATGATGTATAAACTGTTGAAATAGTGTCCTAAACCCAATCGGGTTGGACCGATCCGACCGGTCGGATCATTTCTACTATTTCTTTATGTTTATACATCTATAAAATGGCTTTTTCAGTTATCATATATATGTTCTTTTAAAGAACCAATTATGAATTGTTATATGATAACGCCCTTAGCATTAAATCGTGGTGTAGAAACCATGATAAAGCGATTATGGTTGATGAGATCTCTAATCACCGTAATAAGTTTGATACTTAAATGTCTCTAGTCGATGTACTATTAAAACAGACATTGATAGTATAAATGCATCAGCACGTATTAGATGTCTTCGCCTTTTAGGGGTGGATAGATCTCGCTCATCAAGTGTATAGACACTTGGACCGCACGTGGACGTGTATTGTAGAATGCGACGTTGGGATCGACCCACTTACACGGATAAGTTGTCACACTATGTGGCGGTTGTGTAATTATCCTTGGACCGAGTCTTCATGGCATCACGGTGTGGATTGTCATGCTTTGACACTATTGAGGTTTCAGCCACGGGGCGATCATGCGGTAGTTGATTGGGTATGATATTGAAGCACGCGGAGTATACATGATTGGTCGTCCGGGAATCGCGATCCTATGATTGGGATCGAATATCCGAAATGGCCTTCTTATAAGGAATGTCTTACTCGTGAATCTTTGCAAAGTGGGAGTAAATGTGTTATTTCAAGAGAGCATGATATCCAGATTATAAGATACGGTCGTTGATGTTTTGACACTCGACTAACGCACCGTATGGATATTATTACAATGATAGGATTGTAAGTTACACGGTAAATCAAGCTTTCACATGAAAGGTAGTAGTCGTTGCATTTGATTCTTCCGATGATGGGGGGTCACGTGTGTTGCCAGACGCTATCCCGTGATCGTTAGTATGTAGGGCGCCAGTAATTTGCACTTTGTGCCTACGGCCAACATATTCGAAGCCTATCGGGTCACACACATATGAACATCTAGCCGATTAAAATGTGGTTATAGATGATAACCAAATAAGGAAAGTTTATCTCGAGACTATAAAGGTTATAGTGGTAAATTAATATGGTGTTATTTATTTATTATGAATAAATTAAATACAAGATATTAATAGTATTATATTAATTAAAGAATATTCCGAAGCCAATTTGTTGGTCAAAGGGCGCTTACATTTAATGTGTATAAGATACACTTTGATTGTGAATTTAATTAATAAGATTAACAAATATTAATATATGATATTAATATATATATATATATATATATATATATATATATATATATATATATATATATATTTAAATGAATGTGTGTGTGTGTGCTGTGCATTGAATGTACATGTGCACAATTTCATTAGTTGAATATATTGGTATAGATTTATATATGTAATATATATTTTGATATATATATACACATGTAAATTGATTTACAGTAATAAAATAAATATTGTCAATATAAGATCTTGACAATATCTTGGAAATATTCAATATGAGATATTGACAATATCCTAGATTTATTTAATATGAGATATTGTAATAAATGAGATAAATCAATCAATTATATTTTCCTTATTTTATTGGGAAAATGTTTTCTTCTCCTCCACACCTTCTTGGGCGCCACATCCATTATAAAAGGGAGGTGGGTGTCAAGCTCTTTGATCATCACAATTGCAAAGAGCTCATAGTTCTTGTGTAAAATAGAGAGCATCTTTTGGAGAGTTGGAGAGAGGAAAAGGGCCGGTCTGAAGAACCGGAGTTTTCCAATAAAGAATCCATAATGGGATTCCGCGGTCGCTCGTGTGGACTAAGCGGTAGAGGCCGAACACTGGGCGGCTCTATGCAGTAACTACTCTCCTTAGACGGTCAAAGCGCCGATCTTTTAGATCAACCAAGGTAACCACCGCTCACTACTTGTTTGTTTATTGCTTAAACGAAGTCGATCTTGGGTCGATAGGAAATAAATTTTTGAATTCGCCTGCCGCGCGCAGATTTCCTAACAAAGGGTAGCAGAGAGCGAGCTTCGAGCTTAAGCAATAAGCATGTTATTATGCGTAGTTAATTTTATCGCTTAAATCACGAATTAAAAGATGAAAGATTTTTTATTCACAAAAGTTATACATGAAAAGAAAAAGAAAAATGGTAGATCGGTGGTGCTCGCCGATCAAGCGGCGGCACCACCACCGGCGGCGGGTCGGTCGGCGGCGGCGGGTAGCAGGCGGCTTCACGCCGGCAATCGGTTGACCGTCAATGCCATGGCGGATCTCCAAATTTTTGTTTTATGTATTTTGTGATTCAATATGGTTCATAGTTGTGATTGGTAATTCCTCCTTTGTTTAGTTAACACATGCCATTAACCAATTGCTCAAATAATAAATATCGGGACGCCACACGGCATTAAAATAATAATGGCATTTCCAAACTTTGTTTGACAGCTTGAGCCCTTTCAAATATTTGATTTGGGAAAGCGCTTGAGTTTTGTTTGCACTTCCAAAATTTTGATTTTGGAAAGTGGCAGCTTAAACTAAAATTATTTGGCCTTTCCAAATATTTGATTTTGAATAAGCCTAAGCTCTTTTCAAATATTTGATTTGTAAAAGCTTAGACTGCAGCCACTTACAAAATTTTGATTTTGGAAAGTCACTGCGCTAAGCCAAATTTGGTTTAGAAACTAAATGATCTCTTTTGATTACTTAATCAAAAGAAAGAAACAAAAGAGAAATAATTTTAATTTTGATTTATTTTGGAATAGTTCTAATTAATTAAAATTAAAATTAAAATTAAAATCGGTTTAAAATTAATCGTTAATTTTATTTCGATTAAAATCATTTAATTAATTAAATGTTAATTAGTTAATTGATTGGATAAAATTATTTAATAGATTAAATGTTAATTGATTAATTAAGACGCAAGTAGTTAAATTTTAATTTTATCTTTTCATAAGATTTTATTGTATGGATTAGATATAGTAGATATAATATGATTATATGGACTCCGATTGATCATTGATCAACCGACAGTGATAGATGAATGATTTAAATTTTCTCGTTGGTTTTAAAATTGTCCTAGGTCACATGAAGAACGTGACTCAGTTTATTTTCCTCAGATTCATCCCATTCCCGTTAGCTCTCTCTGCGGCGGGTGTATTTATTTTATTAGATAGAATTAAATGTAACAAGAATGAGCGTAAGATGGAAACCAAAGAAAGACTTAAAATAAAGATCCCATTGGAGTATGGAGCATTAAAGATCCTATCGGTAGAATATGCAGCCTACCCTTAGATTGTGACCATGGGTTTCGCTGGGTTTGTATTCAAACCGCACTCTAGAAAAGTCCATGATCATACCGGTTATTTTTACGCATTTATTTATTTTGTGCTTGTATTTATTTTATATGATACGATAGATGCATGACTAAGCACGATCTAGATAAATGTGTAGAATGTATGTTTATAGAGATAGACATATTGATGATGAGACCATAATTAAAATTAATTAAGTGAATTAATTTACGTAAATACTTCCACCCCAAAAGAATCAAGTTGAAATTGCCTCCCATATTATAATGACGGTGAAGAGCCCCCTGCTCGATCCAACTCATCACCAAAGCAGGGGTTGACCTACCTCGGTATATCGTCATTATCGAGACATGATCGTATGAGATCTCACGAATATCGGGGTTATGACTTGACTAAGAATTCTCTCGCCACCAAAAAAAAGGGTCGCTTTGGATTTTAGAGGCAAGGGTTTGACTACTTCATAAGATGAAAATTGTCAAAGAGTTGACTAGTCAAACAACAAGAGTCGAGATAAGATACGATTGACAAAGTGGTTGTATACCTATTAGGCTATTTTCGCCCACCACCAAAGCGGGGTCGCGGTAGTTTAAGGGGATCTTGTCCACTAAAGAAATTAATAATTCTTGAAAGTCAATTGGAAGAGTTGACCAAATGGAAGCAAAATCATAAATCAAAAGACCATTTTTGATTTTGAATGTATAAACAACAATACTCATTTATTTTCATTTTTATGTTGTAGTTTTAGTGCACTTTATATTTATGTTTAATTTCGATTAGTAAAACCAAATTATGATCTGTTAATTTTGAGAAACGTTCTCAAATATGGTTAAGTAATTTTATCCTTTTAAAATAAGCAATGACATGAGCAATCCCGATATAGTAGTTAGAGACAAGGAGATTACATAATTGATGCAAAGGTTCGTGACTTTAATTATTAATGAAAACGGAAGCTCATGATATGATTAAATCATTTGAAATAAGTTTCAATGAATTAGTCATAAATTGATACGATCCAAGATGATCATTCAATCATCACGATGACAATTAATTCAAACGTTGGATAAGAATGACCACGCCTAATTTTGGAAAGGTTGTTTTCAAAATTGTGAGATTTAAGTATCGACTTAATTCTACCATTGCTTAAAGGTTAATTAAATAGTTAATGTTTTAAATACGATTTAAAAGGTTAAATAAACTATTTAATAAACTTTAGATTTACTTTATGAAAGGAAATCAAAGACATGGCTCTTGTGATCCTTCTTAAGTCTTATAAAGACTACAATAAGAAACATTTTTCAAGTGCTTAAAGGATTAAAAGGGAAATTTAGGGCATGTGCTTAAATAGAGAACTTATTGAAGTTTCTATTATAGGCAAGTGAGTTGAGATAAATCTATCTAAGTTCAAGTCAACTCTTAGATATATGATATCTTGCGAGTGTGATTAAATTAGAAAGATTAAATACAGATATAGAAAGGTGAAGCAAACGTTGTAACACTTACCATATTCTGGATCTAGTAAACTGATAAAGGAACTAAATAAATGTTATAATGTTCCGGTTCTTATGAAGAACATGCTTTCAGTTATTTGTTAGGATTTAGTAGACATATTCAATTGTAAAGAATAAATGTTATTCCGATAAAGTTGGATGGTCACTGAATCTAACATACTAGATTGTTGTCACTATATAGTTGATGTATGTGATGAGATCTCAACTAAATATTTGTATGACTGTTATCCTTGATATTTGTAGTTGTTCTGTATATAGTCTCTCCGGAAGAGAAGCGTGTAATTAAACGTCATTCGATGATGTTGAACCATATGATTATGAATCATGTGGGTTAAACGATCTTATCCAAAGAGGACTAAAAATACCCTTTTATGAAAAGGTTATAAATTCTAGAAAATTGTCCAAGCCTAAACATACCGATGTTTGCTGGCTTATGACAATTAATGCCACAAATAATTGTTTGTCAATCTCTATGACTATTTTAGAAATAGTTGAATGTATTTATTGAAGTACGACAATTAGAAAGCCCAAAAGTTCGATCTAGTAATTAATATGAGATTGATGAGCTACTTAGGAATTAATTTTCAATTGGATTGAAGTAATTAATACCTGGCGGTGTTTCGTAAGTCGCCCCAAAGGGAATAAGATTCTCCTTCAAGGATACCATCTTTGGGATACGCAATTAGATTGTGTTCACAAAATGGAAACAACACTTTATATGATAAAGGTGTGACGCAAGCCATGCTAAGTATCCTTATCTGCTTTCGGATAGTGCCCTTATACTTAACCAAGTTCAAGAATAAAGGTTGAATGAATTCCATACTAGATATGGAAGATGATAATGTCAAATCTATCTTAACAGATGATTTGAGGTTGTCATAGGCAAAGTCGAAGGCTTGGAGCCTAGTACGGCATATGCAACTTTGTGGAATATCTTAGCAAGTACGCTAGATATTATTTACTCGTCTCATGGAGCAAAATGTGTTTGTCTCCAAACAAGTCCTTCTAAAGGAAGTGTTTCTTCCAAAAGAAACAAAGTGGGAGTGAATCAAATCTCAAAGGAGTTTGAGAACCACAAAGATATATTCAACCATTGAACATGAGCAGACGCCGTGATAGCGATGAGGTGTAAAACACGCTCAATTGCACATAAAAAGTTCTCGCAAGTCTGTGGATAACCTCAAGCTCGAAAAGGCTGCCGGTATGTTCATCTTGAAGAATAAACATCTCACGACTTATGAAAGAATGTTTGAAAGGCAGTTTGAGAGATATGGCTAGAGCCATAATATCCGAATTAGATTCCATCAAGTGACAACCCAAAGTTGTGAACCTAGTCCTGCCTTACCTGCAGGAATGTCCCCGTAAGGTCGAGCCCGCCTATTCAGATAATACTTGTTATAACTTTGTATCATGACTATATGATAGTGTTGAAGACGTTGGGCAGACAGCTCGATGTTCATAGACGATAACATGATATGTAAGCCCACGAGATCCATTTATGGACTCAAACAAGTTTCTCTAGACGATTTCTTTGTTTGATAATCAAAGGAGTTTGATTTAGTCAAAAGAAGGATATGCCAATGTGCAAGTTGGATAGTGGGAGTGTGTTACGATTTTTGAGTAAGGTATTGGATATCTCTCTCGAGAATTATCACCCCATGTCACAGTCAATTAATGTTTGGTAGTTCAAGGTCTTTACTTAAAGACTTGGATTAGCAGTTCTTATTTTAGAAATAAGAATCTATAAGTGATAGATTGAACTGCTATTAGATTATAGTTTACCTATATATAGATGTGATGCTAAAAGAAGTTTAGCATAGATCATGAGATCTGTCTATGTTAAGACATTGGTCCTAAAGATAAGGTGAAAGATGATACTTGTGGAAGGTTTCATTCACATCGCGATAGGAACCATCTTATAGGTGATGCCAGATGTTCATAGTCCATGAATAGTCATGAGAAAGTATGAAAGTAGATTGTTGTTGAGAATACCCTTAAACAAGTTAAGGAAAATTTTCTAGTTTATTGAAACCTAGAATTAAATAAGCGTAGATATACGACGTAAATCTCGAGTCTTATGAAGGCAAGTGAGCTACACCTGGTTTGCAAATACTTTGATTAAGTGATACAAAGTTGAGTCTGGAAATGTTCTAGCATACGGGTCATCAGTAAATTCTACAAGTAGGCCAAAACGCAAAGAAGTGCCTTAGAGGCTAAATGAGAGCAAGATATGAGTTCATGAGGTTCATTCCTAACCTTGTACGGTTCTTCCACCTTTTCTATATAGTTGATATAGTAAGTGGATTCATTGCTTGAAGCAAGGACCAGTGGTCTCGAGAGATTCGTGTGTGTGTTGAGGCGGTTCCTTTGACTTGGTCAATTTGGAACATGATATGAAGATAGTCTGAGTCCCCACGGATAGCGATCCGCTTATGGTCGGGTGGGTTGCGAGTATTGCATAAGATTCTTGTGTTTCAACTTGGTCTTGTGTGTACGAAAGTGATTGGTTTTAGGCCAAGTGGGAGATTTGAAATAGTGTCCTAAACCCAATCGGTTGGACCGGATCCGACCGGTCGGATCATTTCTACTATTTCTTTATGTTTATACATATATAAAATGGCTTTTTCGTTGTCATATATATGTTCTTTTAAAGAACCAATTATGAATTGTTATATGATAACGCCCTTAGTATTAAATCGTGGGTAGAGAAACCATGATAGGCGATTATGGTTGATGAGATCTCTAATCACTCGTAATAAGTTTGATACTTAAATGTCTCTAGCCGATGTACTATTAAACAGACATTGATAGTATAAATGCAGACAGCACGTATTAGATGTCTTCTGCCTTTTAGTAAGGTGGATAGATCTAAATCTCATCGAAGTGTAGAGACACTTGGACCTGCACGTGGACGTGTATTGAGAATGCGCGACGTTAGATCGACTCCACTTACACGGATAAGTGTCACACTATGTGGCGGTTGTGTAATTATCCTTTGGACCGGAGTCTTCATGGCATCACGGTGTGGATTGTCATGCTTTGACACTATTGAGGTTTCCCAGCCACGGGGCGCATCATGCGGTAGTGATTGGGATAAATAGAGAACTTATTGAAGTTTCTATTCTAGGCAAGTGAGTTGAGATAAATCTATCTAAGTTCAAGCAACTCTTAGATATATGATATCTACGAGTGTGATTAAGTTAGAAAGATTAAATACATGAGATATGGAAGGTTAAACAAATGTTGTAACACTTACCATATATTCGATCTAGTAAACTGATAAAGGGAACTAAATAAATGTTATTATGTTCGGTTCTTATGAAGAACATACTTTCGATTATTTGTTAGATTTAGTAGACATATTCAATTGTAAAGAATAAATGTTATTCGATAAAGTTGGAAGGTCACCGAATCTAACATACTAGATTGATGTCACCGATAGTTGATATATGTGATGAGATCTCGACTAAATATTTGTATGGTCGTTATCTTTGATATTTGTAGTTGTTCTAGATGTCGACTCTCCGGAAGAGAAACGATAATCAAATGTCATTTAGATGATGTCCCGAACCATGTGATTATGAATTATGTGGGTAATAATGATCTTATCCAAAGATGACTGAAATACCCTTTTATGAAAAGATTGTAAAATCTAGAAAATTGTCTAAAGCCTAAACATACCGATGTTTGTTGGCTTATGACAATTAATGCTACAAATAATTGTTTGTTAATCTCTATAACTATTGTTAGAAATAGTCAAGTGTACTTATTGAAGTACGACAATTGAAAGCCCCAAAAGTTCGAGCTAGTACTGAATATGAGATTGATGAGCTACTTAGGAATTAATCTTCAATTGGATCAAGTAATTAATACTCAAGGGTGTTTCAGAAGTCGTCTGAAAGGAATAAGATTCTCCCTTGAAGGATACCATCTTTGGGATACGCAATTAGATTGTGCTCCTGAAATGGAAACAACACTTTATATGATAAAAGTGTGACGCAAGCCATGCGAAGTATCCCTTACCCGTTTCGGGATAGTGCCTTTATGCTTAACCTAGTTCCAAAATAAAGGTTGAATAAATTCCATATTAGATATGGAAGATGATAATGTCGATTCTATCTTAACCGATGATTTGAAGTTGTCATAAGCAAAGTCGAAAGGCTTGGAGCCTAGTACGACATATGCAACTTTGTGGAATATCTTAGCTAGCACTGGATATTATTTACTTGTCCGTGGAGCAAAATGTTTGTCTCCAAACATGTCTGTTTTCTAGAGGAAGTGTTTTTCCAAAAGAAACAATTGGGAGTGAATAAGATCTCAAAAGAGTTTGAGAACCACAAAGATATATTCAACCAATGGAACGTGAGCGACGCTGCATAGCGATGAGGTGTAGATCACCGCTCAAAGGCACATAAAAGTTCTGTAAAGTCTGTGGATAACCTCAAGCCCAAAAAGGGTCAGCTGTATGTTCATCTTGATGAATGAATATCTCACGACTTATGAAGGAATGTTTGAAAGGCAAGATTGAGAGATATGGCCAGAGCCATAATATCCGAATTAGATTCCATCATTGACAACAAAGTTATAAACTTAGTCTGCCTTACCTGTAGGAATGTCCTGTAAGGCCGAGCCTGGGATTCTATTCAGACTATGCTTGTTATAACTTCTTATCATGGCTATATGATAAAGTTGTTGAAGGCGTTGGGCAGAAAGCTCGATGTTCATAGACGATGACATGATATGTAAGCCCACGAGATTCATTTATGGACTCAAACAAGTTTCTCTAGACAATTTCTTTGTTTGATAATCAAAGGAGTTTGATTTAGTCAAAAGAAGGATATGCCAATGTGCAATATGGATAGTGGGAGTGTGTTACGATTTTTGAGTAAGGTATTGATATCTCTCTCGAGAATTATCGCCCCATGTCACAGTCAATTAATGTTTGGTAGTTCAAGGTCTTTACGAAAGCACTTGGATTGGTAGTTCTTATTTTTAGAAATAAGAATCTATAGTGATAGATTTAACTGCTATTAGATTATTGTTTACCTATATGTATGTGATGCTAAAAGAAGTTTAGCATAGATCGCGAGATCTGGTCTATGTTAGGACATTGGTCCTAAAGATAAGGTGAAAGATGATGCTTATGGAAGGTCTCCTTTGCTAACTGCGATAGGAACCATCTTATAGGTCATGCCGGATGTTCATAGTCCATGAATAGTCATGAGCAAGTATGAAAGTAAATCTGGTGAATGTCGAGAATATCCTTAAACAAGTTAAGAAAAGTTTCCTAGTTTATCGAAACTTGGAATTAAATAAACGTAGATGTACGCATTTATATCCCGAGTCTTATGAAGGCGAGTGGGAGCTGAGCATGTCTGGGTTTGCAGATCACTTTGATTAAGTGATACGTTGAGCTAGAAATGTTCTAGCTTATGGGGGTCGTAAAATCTACAACTAGGCCAAACACAGAAGTGCCTTGGAGGCAGAGTGTTTAGAGTGATTTTACATGATTTATAACGTTATATTTTATAACGATTTCTCCATATTCATTATAATTTGCATAGAAATTAAGGGTTTAATAGAATTATTGAGCAAATGAGTTTTAAAAGTGGTTAAGTGCAAATTTGTGTTAATTATGTGATTTTATTGGATAAATATCTTTAGATATGAGATGTTACATTTTGCACGATGTTATCATGAATGTAGGTACGCTTGCATGTTAAATGAGGAGCTTAAACGAAGATCGGATGAAGGTTAAGAAGAAAGCTCGATTCGAATGAAGAAAGCTCGATTCGATTCGGCCCAAACTTGGTGACCAAGGTTTGCAAAATATCACATGTAACAATATGTTTTGAGGTCTAAAAGATGGATTTTGAAGAAGATGCCACGAGCTAACGAGTTTAACGGATCATTTTTCCTACGAGTTTTTACCGTAATCTGTTTTCGACGGATTTTTGACCCGACCTAGAGGCATTTTCAGGGGAAGAGTTCTTGACGAAAGTTGTAGATACTAAAATGAGCTTTCCAACGCATTTTGAATCACGTCAATCGGAGGTCTACAACTCAAGTTATGATTTTTTTACCGAATCACTGGAACTTGGGACGAACCGGAGATATTTTTGGCTCAATTGATGCATGTGGCATGTAATGATTTCTCCTAACAACCTTCACATGCTCCTACATGACTCACCACCTCCATGTGAAGACTAATGATGGCAAATATTCTCCAAGATCACCTTCACATGCTAACTCATCATTACCTCCATAACAAACTTCCAACCTCCCCAAATACTACCTCCTTTTAACTAACTTCTTACCTCCCCAAATGAACCTATCCTTATACAATCTCTCCTATATATACTCATCCATTTCCATCCATCTTCCTGCCCCTCCTTGGTCACTTTTGGCCAAGCTTTTACTTTTCCCGCCTTTTATGTAAATACTCTGTATGCAAGTATGCGAGAATAAATTAGAATAGTAATCTTGTTGTAATCTTCGAGCTACGGCCCGATTCTCAAATCATAATCGAGGATGATTGGCTAAGGTCTCTAAGCTAGAACCACCTTTGTGAAGCCACCATCACCGGAATAAACAAGGATTTCGCTTTCATTTGTTCTAGTGAGTTTCTTGTTCTTCCTTCATGTTTGAATTGTTTATGTGCAATTTGTATGATCTATACTTATGTTGCATGCTAATCGAATTTAGATACGATAGTTGATAAATTCAGTAGATTACCGTGAAGGAGAATGATAATATTCTTCCAACATACGTAAGTTTTGAGGGTGAATGTTGTCGATTAGGATTTATATCCATATCTTTGATCCGTAAATGCTTTAGTTGTACCGAGAGTGGTGAACTAATTAAAACGCGATGAACCGAAAGGAAAATGCCTCTTAGCAGATAATAATCCAAGAACTTACGAATGAATATGTGTCTTTCTTGTTATTTTCGTGGGGTGGTGGATCATCGGTAATGTCTAGTTGTTTTAAATTATAAATTTTTATTATCGTAGTTTTATTTATTTTCACGTTTGCTACCTTAGTTTGTTAATTGAAAATTGAGCCCGCTTTCCAAGGTTCGAGCTTTGTTTTAGTATAGTTTTTTTAATTCTAAAAAAATTAAAAAATTTTTAAAAATTCTCGATAAATACCGAGTGGATTCGGTAATTACCGAGAAAGAGAGAAAGAAACACGGAACACGTTTCAATCATTGAGGTTGGGTGATGGATTCTCGGTGAATCCCACTGCTGAAGCATAAGGATAAAATCGAAACCTCGTGATTTAGGTGTTGGTGCCCAAACGTAGTTTATGCAAACTCGAACTCACGGGGACCACTTTTGTATAATCCGGAGATAGAGCGAACCATCGCCGACCAAACAGACGCTTGGTTCGGCTCACCGGACCAACGGACGAGGAACCACGGAAGGAAACAATCTCAAGGATACGCCGAGGAGAAGCTCGGGAGGAGCCCAGTTGAAGAAATGGCGAGCAACGGACATTGGCGCGACTTTGCCATGCCATCTACTCGTGAAAGTTAATCCTGCGGTCGTGATTCCACGAAATCACGGTGATAATTTCGAACTCAAAACTTCTTTAATCAATTTGGTAAGAGGTTCCACATTTCATGGATTTTCCATCGAGGACCCGCACGATCACATTCACTCATTTCTAGAATCGTAAGGGACTATTTTAATCAAAGGGTCACCGAGGGACGCCCTAAAGATGAAACTTTTCCCTTCTCACCTTTGAAGGAGAAGCGAAAAGAATGGTATAAATCCTTACCAATGAATCCATTACTTCGTGGGAGAGTTGGAGAAAGAATTTCTGAGCCAGTACTTTCCACCTGCAAAGACGGCTCATCTTCTGAATCAGATATTCACTTTTGTGCAATCTGAGAAGGAATCTTTTTACGATGCGTGGAGACGATTTAAGACTCTCTTGAGAAAGTGCCCCCACCATGGGCTGGATAAACAAAGATTGGTCAACACTTTCTACAGTGGTTTGACTGAATTGACTAAGGGAATGGTGAATAGTTCTGCTGGAGGTGCATTTCTGAGAAAGACACCTGATGAGGGATGGATGTTGTTTGAAGATATTGCAAAGTATAATTATGCCCCTACCTATGCAGGTGCGTCCAATCAGAAAAGCTCGACTGCAGGGAAGTATGAGGTAGATGAGACCACGTCTCTAAAAGCTCGATTGGCGCACTACGCAAGCAAGTGACGGCAATGAATGTTCAAAGTCTTGTGTGTGACAATTGCCATGGCCAAGGCCATCGTAGTAATCAATGCCGGCTTGACCCGATCTCACAGTCAAAGGCATTTTCAAAACAATGTTGTTTGTCAAAATTGCGATACCGTTGGGCACACATTCCATCGAGTGTCATCTATTGTTGCATTCTGGAGGAGGTGAATGCATTCAATTTTCAAAATTATCGACCTTCGGTCGAATCAAAACACTCGAGGTTCAATTATAACCGGAACCACCCCGGTTTCGATGGAGTGACCCTTCCAGGGCATCAAACCCCATCGGTTCAGGCCCCAGCCTAATCAAAGCAATTTTCAATTCAACTCGACCGGCATGGAACACCAATCCACCGGTAAATCAAGATCAAAATCAAAATCAAAATCAGTAATCAATCATTTGGATCTTGGCAAATGCATTAAGTACTCGACAAGTACTGGTGAGGAATTTGGAGGTGCAAATGGGATGACTTTCTAAGGCGACAAGCAAGTCGACCTCAAGGTGTTTGCCGAGTTTTATCGAGAAGAACCCCGAGGGTTAACTTGGTCCAGAATGATCGTAATACGTGCACCGATCCGTCTGCGCACCATGGAGCTATGGTCGAGGATGAGTTGAATGCAATAAATCGAGGAGTGGGAAAACGGTTGGCGGTCAGGCCAACCAGGAAACAGTAGCCCCTCCTGCGAGCGAGAGCGCAGAGGGGAAGATCTTTGTTCTCCTCGAGAAAGATGTTGGGACTACTATTGATCCAAGTGAAAGAGAAAATTCAAGAAAATGTGGAAGTTGAGAATCATCGATGATAAAGAGAAGAATTCGAGAAGAAGTCGAGAATCTAAGTTGTGTTCAGGAAGCATGTGAGGTGGAAGGATAGGGAAGACAAAGCAATCAATGATAAGACGGCAAAGAAGCACTTTCTTGAGGAAGACTTTAACGATCTCCCTACCCACCTAACAAGAACAAAGTCATCATTAACAATGATCGATAAAGAATATAAGAAGGTTATCGACTTGCTCAAGAATACTGAGGCAAACATTCCATTAGTTGATCTTTTGATAGGAATGCCAAAGTATACAAAGTTTATAAAGGACGCAGTTGAGTTCGAAAAGAAGCTCCAAGAGCTCGAGCACATAGTATTGAATGGAGAATGCTCAAGAATCAGCCGGACTAAACTTCCCTGTGAAGTGTCCCGACCCTGGTAGATTTACGATTTCATGTACTATCGGAGCAGGATTTCCACAATGTTCTATGCGATTCGGGAGCATCAATCAACTCGATGTCTCGTCAATCTTCCAATCTCTTGGATTGGATCAATCTATTACGCTTAAACCTATTTCTCTTCAACTTGAGATAGAAGTGTGAAATATGCAGAGAATTGTAGAAGATGTGTTGGTCAAGGTTAAAAACTTCATATACCCGGTGATTGGGTAATCATGGATATGACCAATGATGAGAAAACCCCTTGATCCTTGGAAGACCTTTTCTTGCAACCGCCCCGTGCCTTACTAGATTCTACGGTGGCGAAGTAACCCTACATTTGGAGGATGAGAGCATAAAGTTCAATGTGGGCAATGCGTTGAAGCACCCGTCAAGTGACACTTGTTTAGCTATTGAGGACGATTTCAGCTGGATGAGTATGATAAACAAGTGTTCATGGGTAGTTGGGATGAGGAAGAATTCAATAAACTATCTCAACTTGGACTAATGAGGAGTGGATAAAATTTTTTAAGAGATTGACAAGGAAAGTTAGATTACCACGAGGTGGTAGGAAAGAAGATGAGGAGAGGCATGGTGATATGCCCAGATTTGCAAAAGGAGATGAGGCCCTGTCTTGGGAGGCCATGATGCTTCAGAGCCCTTATAATAAGCTTGGAGATCTCAGAGCTTAAGGGAGATAAATTGAGACCAAGTGTGAGAAGCCACTGCCAGATTTAGTGTTGAAACCCTTGCCTCAACACTTGAAATACATTTTTCTCGAGGACGGTGATAAGCTCCTTTGATCATTTCATCTAAGTTAGAACCGAAGGAGGAAGAAAAGCTTATCAAAGTCTTTGCAAGATAATATCCTCGCTTTGGTTGGCAAGTGGGAGATATTAAGGATAAGCCTCGATATCTCTGATGCATAAGATCAGACTGTTGAGGGAAGAAGAAGGTGATGAAACCTGCAGAGAAGGCTAAACCCTCACATGCAGGAAATCGTTAAGAAGGAAATCATCAAATTGCTTGACATGGGTATCATCTACCCAATAGCCGATAGTGAATGGGTAAGCCCCACTCAGGTGGTGCCAAAGAAAGGAGGGATAACTATTGAAAAGAATGAAAAGGGGGAAGAGATTGCCTTACGACAAGTCACTGGTTATAGAGTTTGCATCGACTACAGAAGACTAAATGAGGTAACTCTAAAAGACCACTTCCCTTTGCCATTCATTGACCAGCTCCTTGAGAGGCTTAGTGGCAAGCAATTTTATTGTTTTTTGGATGGCTATTCTGGATACTTTCAGATAGCTATCGACCCCACTGATCAAGAAAAGACTACCTTCACCTGCCCCTCTGGTACCTTCGCTTACCGAAGAATGCCATTTGGTCTCTGCAATGCACCGGCTACATTTCAAAGATGTATGCTGGCTATCTTCAATGGTTTAGTGGGGAAGGTGATGGAAATTTTATGGATGACTTCTCGTATTCGGGGCAGTTTGACTCATCATTTACACAATCTTGATAAAGTTCTCATCCCGGTGCATAGAGAAGGACTTAGTCTTAAATTGGGAGAAGTGCCACCCAATGGTGGAAGAAGGAATTGTTCCGGGACACAAGGTGTCCAAAGAATGTATAGAGGTTGACAAAGCGAAGGTAAAAGCTATTGAAAAAATGACATACCCCAAACCTGTAAGAGAAGTAAGAGGATTCTGGGTCATGTTGGATTTATAGGCGGTTCATTAAAGACTTTTCTAAGATAGCCAAGCCTTTGTCAACTCTCTTAAGAGAGGATGTGAAGTTTGTTTTTACCCTGAATGTGAAAGAAATGCGTTTAAAGAATTAAAAGACAAGTTGGTTACCTCGCCAATTCTTATAGCACCCACCGAAAGCTCCTTCGAGCTTATGTGTGATGCTTCTAATTATGCAATCGGTGCGGTGTTAGTCGAAGAGTGGGCGGAAGGTTCCAACCCATCTACTACGCTAGTCACACTTTAAACCCAACATAAGTAAATTATGCAACAACCGAGAAGGAGTTGTTTGGCGTTAGTTTTTGCCATGGATAAATTTAGAAGCTATTTGCTTGGTGGAAGTCACATGCCGGGATGAGACCATTCTGCGTTGAAATATCTGGTAAACAAGGTGATGCCAAGCCTCGCGTTTGTTGAGATGGATCTTGATTTTACAAGAGTTTGATGTTCATATCCGGGACAAGAAAGGTAGCGAGAATGTAGTAGCCGATCACATGTCTCGGTGACCGATGATCCTCGTGCAGAGTCGGATGAAATTGGAATTGATTTTCCAACCGAAAGCAACTCATGACCATTGATGCGTCGCGAGGTTACTCCTGCGCCCGTCATCGGAAAAGGTTCTCCTTGGTTTGCACTTTTGCAAACTTCTTGAGCGGCGTATATCCGGGACCCGACCGACATATCGCCAAAGAAGAAATTCTTTCGGATTTGAACTATTATGTGGGGACGACCCTATTCTCTTCAAGCGTTGTAAGGATGGATTGCTTCCGTAGGTGTGTCCCCGAGTTCGAAGAGCAGGGACATTATAAAGCAATGCCATGACGGACTGTCGGAGGTCATTATGGAGTTAGGAAGATCTAGCTGCGAAGATTTTTGACCGGTTCTCTCTTGGCCGACAATTTTTAAGGATACAGAGAGTTTTGTAAAGGGTGTGACCGGTGCCGGCCAAGATCGTAAACTTTCTCGCGAATGGACATGCCTCTCCATCCCATCCAACAATGTGAGGTTTTGACGTATGGGGTATTGACTTCGTAGGACCGTTTCCATCCTCGTATGGGAACAAGTACATTCAGTGCGTCGACTACGTGTCAAAGTGGGTAGAGGCAATAGCAACACATGGAGCGACCACAAGGTGGTCAAGAGCTTCCGAGGAAAAACATTTTTACACGGTTTGGTTGTCCACGAGCTCATCATGATGACGAGGAACTCACTTACGCAATACTCCATTAGAAAAGATTTTAGAACGATATGGGGTGAAACACAAATGCTACTCCCTTATCACCCTCGGGACGAGTGGACAAGTTGAAGTAAGTAACCAAGCTCGAAAAGCATTCTTGAGAAGACGGTGAACTCTCATAGAGACAGATCGAGCCGGCTGGATGATGTACTGCGGGCCTCTGGGGATGCCTTTCAAAACTCCTATCGGCACATCTCCGTTTCGGATGGTTTATGGTAAGGCCTCCACACCGCTAATCGAGCTTGAGCACGAGCATTCTCAGGCTATTAAATTCTTGAACTCGGCGGCCGCCAAGTTATGCAGAGAAAAGCGATTGTGCGCTTGCGGGAGCTTGATGAGTTGAGACTCGTG
Source organism: Gentiana macrophylla (assembly GCA_026214975.1). Taxonomy (NCBI): domain Eukaryota; kingdom Viridiplantae; phylum Streptophyta; class Magnoliopsida; order Gentianales; family Gentianaceae; genus Gentiana; species Gentiana macrophylla. The sequence continues at coordinate 109,801 of JAOBSW010000032.1, forward strand.
CCCTCGCAGAGCTCAAGAATCGATGAGAAAGGACTAAACTTCTTCACGACAAGAAAATCAAGCATAGAGAATTCAAAGAGGCGAATGGGTTTTACTTATATAATACCGGAGTTACATCTGCTTCTCGGTAAGCTACGCACCCGTTGGTCGCCCCTTTGAAATTTCTCGAGTTTTCCCTAGTGGAGCCGTCGAATTGAAAATAAGCAGGAGAGTTGTTGAGTGAATGGTCATCGGTTGAAACACTATATTGGTCAACAAAAGGAACGACTGGTTTTCCATCTAAACGACGTCCTAGTCAAGACGACTCCGATCTTTGGAACTCTGATGATTTACGCTCTGTGAATTCTTTGATGATATTGTGATTACCGATGATACACCTCGGCTTGTGGAACTGAAATCTAAAAGAAGAAGAGAAGAACCATAGAACAAAGTGGATCTGAGAAGTTTACTAATATGGCCAATACGTTGGCGAGACTTTGTTTTTGTGGATCCATACTATTGACCCGAGGAAATCAAGAATGATTCGGAAAGA
>JAOBSW010001045.1:0-115868 GCA_026214975.1 Gentiana macrophylla
TCAGGGCATCCCCCTGGTAATCTTTCTGCTTTCTAGGGAGTGAAGCAAGGTTGAATGGTGAGAGAGTTTCAGGGCATCACCCCTGGTTAACTCTCTACTTCTTAGGGAATTACCCCTGAACCACTTAGCTTTGCTTTGAAAGATAAACTTTCTCATTCATTTAGATATTTTCACGTAGATCGAATATATCCCACTGCACTACTAGAAATTAGGCTTTTAATGAGGAGAATTCTCTTCATTAATTGTCCACTTCTCCTCATTAAAGACTTTTAATGAGGAGAAACCACTCCTCATTGCCGCTTCTCTAGTTAAAGGTATATAATGAGGAGAATTGAATCTCCTCATTAATTATATCATACATTTAATGAGAATATATCCTCCTCATTAAAATTATTTTAATGACGGAATTTCTCCTCATTAAAATATTTTTTTATGATGACTTGTCTCCTCATAAAAATGTTTTTAATGATGACTTTACTCCTCATTAAAATTATTTTTAATGACAACTAATCTACTCATTATCTAGTCATTTACACCTCATTAAATAAAAATTCAATACAACACAACTCCTCATTAAAAGACCATTTGCTCCTCATTAAATCATGAAATATTTATGAATCATCTCTTCATTATAAGGATTGACCCATCACTAATTACAATGCCAAAATAACTTGAAATCCATGCAACTGTAAATGTACAATGCCAACATAATTGACTAAATATCATGTAAATAAGCTACATCAGACGCAAGACGAATTGATGAAGGAGCACAAGAAGCTAACCGATCAGGTATTAGAAAATCTTCCAGTCATGCATTTGGATCCTTCTCCTTGATGTACGACATCAAAATAGAGGATTCATTCAACAAAGTCTCATGGTCTTTTCAGGAGACAAACGATGTCTGGGATGGCTCGGTGGATGACAAAGTCACACGTGCGGCACTTGTTTCTACTCTAGTGATATGACCTCGATACCTACCTACAAAGTCACACGCCTGTCAATAAAAATACAAATGAGCTAATCTACAAGCCCAAAACATATTATCCAAGGTAAACAGACAGGTTCGGGAAGAACCTTATACACAACAGACTAACATCAAATTCCAAGGCTCAAGAAAAACACAAGGTTGAACCATAGACAAACAGAACTTCAGGTCCTTTACTTCTGAAACCCATCCCAGCTTTGAAAACCCAAGTAATCTACCCAGACATCCTTGACCCAATAGACAAAAGCTCTCTCCCCCAATTCCTGCAGCAGAAATAAACAAAGAGAGACATTAATTCAAACCATATAAGTTGACATGGCTCTTTATCCATGGTTCAAGTATCAATAGAGTGTTCAACAATATTTAGTGTATATATTAATGAACTAAGAGACAACTCAGATTATGTAAGTTTAAGAATCAGACTTACTAAATTAGTATCACTATAAATTAGTACCACTCAGGTTGTATCTACTGTTTTGTTTTGTATGCCTAGATCTACCTAGTTGTAGTATGTGAATTCAAATCAATAAAGTCTTTGTGTATATATATATATATACTGCTTACGTCAAAAAAAAAAGTCTGCCTAAGCATGTGGATACATCATTAAGAATACTATCTTGAGTTAAAGGCACAACAGGAGCAGACTCTTTAACAAAAAGGCCCTCAAAAACAGGAGGAAAACAACATTTGTAACTTTTTTATAATGCCTATATGCTCCACATTGCCAAATATCTTGCCTGATGATTCTTGCTCATTGATAAGTTAATATTAGCATTAATCCAAGAACCCAATTATGACCCACCAAAAAAGGATCTTTTGGATTGAAATCAAACCTCAAGCAATGGTATGCCACTGCGAAAAAGACACAACAATGTAAGAAAAACTGGTCCAAAGATAACAATCCACACATAACTCCTTTTAAAACAGGGGTAGAAGCCACAAATATACCCCACCAAAGTAAGATCTGTAAAACAGAAATTAATGAAAATACGTCAAGAAAACGGAAAATTAACAGCAGGGTAGGCATCAAAATCTTTATATTGCTAGAGATTTGAACATTGTGCTTTAACAAACATGCACTTTTTTGATATCCCTCTCCTAAAAACAAATGTATAAATAAAGTCATGCCTTTAATATTAAAACAGTAATCCAATTAAGTCGAAAGAAACTACCATATTGGTTCCATGTTATGAAAGAAACTGAAAAATAAGCAATAACCAAATAAAGTTGAAAAAGAAGGAAGAGCTAACTTCGCCAAAGTAATTTGGATCACGGGAATATTTCCAAATTCAAACAGCACACCATTTCCCTCTGTTATCTGGGGAGTTTTTGAACATCAACTTATGTTGGTCAACATCAAATAGTTAACAATTATTAGAAGACACACACACACACGCACACCAGTTTGCATGAACACATTAGACCCAAGAGCACAAGATAACAAAATGCTATCCATGCCAAAAGGAGCAACAACAATCATAAACATACTCTACATCCCTAGTCGACTCCTTCCAAAATCTTAGACATAGTGAATCCCAAACTAGAGCCCTCAACACAGAACAAGCGCCATAGCATATTCTTAAGATAATAACACTCTAAACATAAAAAACAAAGAATGTCTACCAATTTAAGTCCAGCCCAACATCATCCCAGAATCAGCTAGCAAATACCAAAGCATTGTACATAACTAAGAAACTGATAATATAGCTGATGGTGAGAATGACATAGTTTAGAAAATCAAGTTGTTCATATCATAATAACAGTTAAAGAATGACATTCTTGAGTTCACCTGACAGAAATTTAGAGTGCACTTCTTTTGTTGAATCTACACAAAGAAAAATTATTCCTTTAGTTTATGTAAACAATCATAAAAGTAAAAGGTAACAAGCTAGTAATAACTAAATCCATGAAATGTAACGATGACTAAAAGTAATAAATACCTGTTTCACAAGATAGCATATACTTCATGAGGTACTACTTTATTTTCTCTCATTTACGTCAACCTTGTCAAAAAGATATAAATTACATTCATAAAACAATTTATTTGCACCAGCACTTGCGCATATCTGGAATTGTCCATGTCTCCAAATTAAGCTTCACATCTTGAGCATCAAGCAGTTCAATGTTTGTAGTTTTATTACAGAGAAAAGAAAAGGATACAGTAGATTGAGACACAATTATTCCTATAACAATTTGTGCTTCAAGTAGTCACAAGTGTAAAAGAAGTTGACCAATGAGAAATCTACAAGTGATACACAAAATCACAATCAAGTGATATACTTTTACAACCATATTTTCCATCCTAAGCATACACAAAATCACAATCAAGTGATATCCTGGTCCTATTTCCTACCTCCGCTTGTTAAGTAGCATCTTTCAGTTATAATATCAGGTTAAAGACAAAAGCACTAAAATAAGAATTACAAGATAGTACGCAATAAGGTTGCATGCCTTTCAGAAGGTATCCAAAAAATGCTTTCTACATGTTTTGATCAAAGAAAGTGAGATCATGAAACCTAGCCATGATACCCATACAAAAAAAGGACACTATATGAATCTTAACTGAGCCAAATATCCATGTAGCACTATATGATAAAAAGGACTCTATGAATCTTAATGAATCTTAATTCAGACAAATATCCCATGTACTAGTATAAGCTAAAAAGGGTACTCTTTATGAATCTTAATTGTGACTAATATCCCACGTAGCATTCACAAAAAGACATGTTCTCCAAGATAAAGCAAATAATTAAGGCCTTAACTACGATCATTAACCAAACCACAGAATGACAAATAAAATTCCATACAACTTGAAAAAAATGTATACATGTGCGAGTATGCATACCCCTTAGCCTCCTTGTATTCATTATCAGTCTTGTGTGAAGAGTACAAAAAGTTCACATCAGGGCCCAACTCAAGAACAATGAAGTGGCTGCATTAAAGACAATAATTAGGTAAATCAATCATGAAAAGAGAAAATATAAATGCAAACACACCACAACTGAATCAGTAGATTCAAGAATGACACACTTACTAGTTGGTGTGAAACCACTTGGTCATTTCCATGGCAGGAACAGAGGCATTTCCTTTAGCCATTGAGAAGTAAATGTCATGTCCAATTTCACCTCTATTAAAATTGTATCTTGGGGGCACATCACCAAGCATTGTGACAGTATCTAGCACCAATACAAAAAGGTATATTTTGTACTTTATAAGTTGAAGACGCAAAGCATGTTAGATTGTAGCAATCATGGGTGATTTCATTCCGTAACCCTCCGAAATCTCATAAATCCGATAAACTGCTTCCACAGAGCAAGCATCACAAGCAAACCCCTAAAGGGTATCAGTAGGCACATCAATGACCTTGCCATCCTTGATTGCTTCAACAGCTGCATCAACATAATCCTCATTAGCAGGCCACACAAATCTTATCGGTGTACCCAAATTCCCATCACGATCCTCCACGTTCCAAGTCATCTCCTTTGAACTATCCCATCTATCAAAACCTCTTATTTCTTGAACCAGACTAGCAAACCAAGCTTTCGTCCCCAGTCAATAGTGCATTAGGAAAGAACAACCTAAAAGTAAAGGTCGAGAGAAGAAGTCTAAGAGCGGAAGTGCTAAATGGCCTATTTTCACCGGACTGCAAATCATTCTTTGCTGATTTTAACTGTCTTCCTAATCTACAATCAACACCGTCTTGCTCACAGAGTAGAAATTTGATGGGGGGTGGTGTCGGCTGCCCAAATCTCTAAACCCTAAACTGTCGAAATTGCCCAAATGAAGATTCACGGAGCTTTGAAATTATGCTTTATGAAATTATGCTTTATGAAGGATTCACGAAGCTTACTTGGTTTGGTTGGTTGATGAACATGAAGACTATATTCTGGTAGTTCAAGAAGCTCGGAGGATGTGGAACAGAGACCTCGACGTAAAGAGTCCGGCTTTACGGCTTTACACCAGTAAATCGATCTTTTCCATCGGAAAGTGGCCGGATCTATGTATCTCTGACGGGAAATCGACATAAGAAGGCAGCGGCGGCATGTCAGGCTGAGTGGAGAAGTCGAAACGGCGATGTGGATTTTAAGAGTTAAAATAATATGGTTGAGAATGATGAATGGGATGGTTTTGTTTTTATTATTTTTATAAAAAATCGTTTTTGTTGAGAAATGTTTGGTTTTTGTTTGAAATGGTATAAACAAAGGTTTTTCGCACAAGTAATGAGGAGAAATGTTTATTTTGAAAGCTAATGAGGAGAAATATGACTAGTAATGAGGAGAAAAAAAATATGGTCATCAATCAATAAAATATTTTAGGTCTCCTCATTATAAGTATCTTTTAGTGTCAAAATTTCACCTCCTCATTAAATTCTCCTCATTAGAGGACTGTTTTCTTGTAGTGCTGGTCCTAAGACACTCGGGTGGTTCTACAAGAGTCTGAACAGACATGGAGTAGCAAAACTCCACTTACAAGTTTATTGCTTTAAAACAACCTCATTTTATCAAAATCCTATATAGCTCTTCAAAGGACCATCGGTTATCAATCACCCCCAGCAGACCGTAAAGTTTGCATGATTACATGGATCAATGGTTACACCATACTCCCACTGCATTTGAGTGGATCGATATTCTGATCTGGTTTAATAGTATTTATCAGCTTTATCCCCAACAACCAATGTTGGATATGGTCTAATTAAATCAGATAGTAACTCCTTGAGTAACTGTACTTCAAGGTCCAAGATTGTCATTTATAAATTCTTTTAGAAGGGTTGCGACAGTACAACTGTAACTATCTGATTACGGTCTGATCAGGTTATAAATTTATTTTACTTGACCACCAAATTCTAGCAATAGCACTAGGTACATCATAGCATAGCGATGGTGAATCAAGGTCGATCCCTCAGGGAATCAAAATGTGGACCCTAGGTTTAAATAATTAACTCACCTAATTCATCATTGAACAACGGTGCAAGACCAACATAAAAGGCAAAATAAAATAAACGAACTCAAACACAGAAGATACACACGTAATTAACCTTCCAATTATCAACGTTATCGTTTGGACCAAGACAACTTATATAAGATAACTTAACTCATTAAGCGCCACTCTGTTTGTATTCATATTTAATTGGCTACGGAGTCATCCCTTAACTTGACTTAGCACCGGTTAGGTTACTTGATCACCGTGGTATTGTTACGTGACTTCACTGTTGGGTATCCATCTCATATAACTCACACGCTCATTATTCTAAGGATGCCGATATTAACCGTACACTCTCGCTTAGGCAACATTCCTATGGTTAGGCGTATTTCCTAAACGATCGCTCAAGCCTCGTCCTATTAACAATTACTTGGTAAGTCTCTTGTTAATCTACGATTCACGTATGACTAGGTGTCGACAATTCCCCTAATATAAAACTAATCTAGATCTTCTTTGAAAGTCCCGAAAGATCGTTCGTGAGCCGAACTAGGCGTCTTATATTGGTATTTCCTAATAATACGCTAATGAAAAGCGACGAGCGACGTAGCCGTAGCCATACCTGAGAAAGTAAATTCAACTAGGTTAGACCCACCATAAAGACGCGTGGCAGATTGAATCGACGAAACTAGGGCTCGGTCGACCGAGTGCGAGGCTCGGTCGACCCGAGCGACTGCTCGGTCACCTGGACGAACTCGACCCCTAATTACATCCTAGAACCAACCTCTCAGCGTTTCCTCATACAGAAGAGATAAAACAGCAATTCGTACATCACTTATATAAACTATCATAGATACACAGTAATTAAATCACATAGAATCATGAATAAATCTAGATTATGACGTAGGTCATGGGATCCTCATAGACAAGGTGTCACCATATCCTAACGTCATAGCCGAGAATCACATCATCTAGCTATGTTTAATCAATTCAAACGATAAGAGCATAATTGGAAGAATTAATTACTCGAAAATAAAACATGAAGATTAAGGGCTTACATTGTTGCAGCCCTAACTTGCTGAGAAACCCTCAATGTGTAGTTCTCTTTTATCAATGACTTAATCAATGTATGTATATATGAATAATACTAATGACAATGTGTTTATATAGAGCTCGAAACCGACTTAGAAACCGACTAAGGATCGGATTCCCAAACCCTAACCGACTTAATTACTACGCATTTGGTGTCTTGGGCTTTAAGCCCACTCGGTCGATCGAATGGTCGGGCTCGGTCGACCGAGCCTTCACTTCTCTTGGGCTTTGTCTTCTATCTTCTGCTTTGGGCTCTGCATTGTCCTGGATCTTTAATTCCTTCTCCATGATCCGTCCATAATGCTCTTGTATTTATCATATAAAAACATGGTTTGTAATACCAAATAATGCAATAAATAATCGAAATGCAGAATAACGAATCGTAACTCGGGGTATATGTAAATTAGGCATGTTACGACTTATTATCCCTACATTAATGCTTTTTCAACCTAGAATTTGGGATAAAGATCATAGAATAACGGGCACAATTTGGCCGTCATCACTATCCGATCTTAAGAACCTTATAACCAACATTCTCTCAATGTGTTAAGATATTTCACGAACAGTCACCATCTGAACGTGTATACAAAATCTTCAGTCCTACGTTCAAGCACTAGTTCTAAATGCCTCTATTTGAGGAAGTGCAGTAAACATACGTCACTCCTTATCCACAAATTCATAGGCATCTTCTAGGTAGACTTCTCGGTATTACATAAAATGTAAACCGTTATTTTGCAACCAATATCTTAATTGAGTTAAGCAGTGTATTGTAGCACATAAATAACTACATAGGGCAATCCATGGTTTATCCTTTCAGTGAAAACGTTTCACTAGGAGGTCGGCCGAGCATCAGTGCCAAAAACTATGCTATAGCCTATATCTGAGCATGGAATACTCACTTCTCTAGTAATATCAGAGATTCCTTAAAATATTCAGATAAACTAATCGTCTTTTTGAGCAGTTATCAGACAAAATTCCTACCATTCAAAAGCTCCCACTAGCTTGTATCTTTCATAGGACCCCGAAGGTCAATATGAACAAGATATGATTCTTCTTCAGCTCTATTACCCTTTCCTAATTGAAAATGTTACTTAGTCATTTTTTCTTTGAGTTAGTGTTTTTAGACTGGGAGATAGGAATCACCCTTAGCCAGTCTTAAGATCTTGTCTTTTGGAAATATGCACTAATTAATAGATGTAGAAGAATCATTTATCTCAATATAGAAACCATTTGCCTTAGCAGCTTATGATGTGTTACATATACCTTTTCAACACGACTTAGTGATTTTGACTTTATCAAAAAAAGTTTGAGTCTCAGAATTGTACTACAAATGTCATATTCACTTTCTATAAGGCAACTATAAATCGATGGGAAAGTGAATCCATTTGTTCCAACGAATCTGAAAAACGAAATTATATTTATTTTATATTCAAGGATTAAAATCTGATACGTATCAGAAATTTTTTTCCTCGCATCACCCCATATCATATCTGAAATAACTTCCCGTTGTCTACACTTTGATCACGAATGTCTAGCTACGTTGTTCTTAGCTTCCGAGTCAAATTTCTCGGTTAAGAAAGTCGCTAAGGATTCATAGGTTAATGATCCGAATTCTCTTTACTTATCCTGTGCTTTCTTTTATTAATATTTCGGTTTATCTTTTAACTTATTTGGATTATATGACTTACACTTGTAGACATTATTTCCCATCCTTGGATTTCTATAAAAAAGAAATGGCCTTGAACTAGCAGTTCATATGAGAGACACTACTCGTGAACTGTGGGATGTCTAGTGAGATTGATATCAAATCATTCTCGTCATATTTGAAATAATTTCGTTTGTCACCCGTTCAACACGAGGGATAAAAGTGACATTCTTATCAATGTCACTTAAGTTTAAAGGCTCAAGAGCAGAATCCTCTACCGAAAATTAATTGCATTAGATTAATGGGTTCAACATTCTCGTTACTTTTTCACTTTTACGAAGTCTCTATTAGTCAATATAACATGTTTAGAAGTTTATCAGCAGGATTAACATTAGTGCTGATCTTTTAAACTTTGACCCTCCTCTCATTCCTTAGAAAATGGTACCTAACATCAATGTGCTCGGTTCTTTCATAATGAACCTGATCCTTAGCCTAACATATTACACTAAGACTATCACAATACAACCTGGCTTGATCTTGATGCAGACTCAGATCGTTGACTAGCGCTTTCAACCAGATTTCTTCCTTTGCTGCTTCTGTCAGTGCTATGTACTCTGCTTCAGTAGTAGATAATGTCACTGTACCCTGTAAAGTTGCCTTCCAACTTACCACAGAACCACCCAAAGTAAACACATACCCATTCATTGATCTTCTGCTGTACACATCAGCAGCATAATCAGAATAACAGTACCCTGTGACAAAACATTGAGTACCACCTCCATAAATGAGTCCAATATCTGATGTACCCCTAAAGTATCTAAATATCCTTTTCACTGCCTTCCAATGTTCCTTTCCAGGTTGAGCCATAAACCTGCTGACAACACTGACTGTATGAGCCAAATAAGGTCTAGTACAGACCATGGCATACATCAAACAGACCACTGCACTAGCATATGGAACCTTAGACATGTATTCTTCCTCTTCAGCTAACTGTGGAGCAAACACAATAGATAGATGTAGATTTGGCGCCATTGGAGTATCTATATGTTTGGCTGCTGACTTGCCAAACATTGATAACACCTTTTCAATATACCCCTGCTGAGACAAGAACATCTTCCCCTGCTTCCTATCTCTATAGATCTTCATCCCCAAAATTTTCTTTGCATTCCCTAAATCCTTCATCTCAAATTCAGCCTTGAGCAGATTCTGCAGATCTTGAATATCAGACTTGTTTGCAGCAGCTATCAGCATATCATCCACATACAAAACCATATACATGATTGAACCATCCTTCAACTTGTTGTGATAAACACAACAATCATATGGACTCCTGCTATAACCCTGCTGGATCATATAACTGTCAAACTTCTTACACCACTATCTTGGGGCCTACTTAAGTCCATATAAGGACTTCTTCAACTTGCACACATATCCTTACTTGCTAGGAACTTGGAAACCCTCTGGCTGGGTCATATAAATTTCCTTATCTACATCTCCATTTGAAAAGTTTTCTTCACATCCAAATGCTCAAGTTCAAGATTCTGATGTTCCACTAATGCTAACAGCCCCCTGATGGAAGTATGTCTGACCATTGGAGAAAATATATCATCATAGTCTACCCCCTCTTTCTGACTAAACCCCCTAAAAACCAAACATGCCTTATATCTGAAACCCTCAGCAGTTGTCATTCCTTCCTTTTTATTGAATATCCATTTGCAAGTTACCACCCTCCTATCCGGTGGTTGTTTGACTAGATCCCAAGTCTCATTCTTCTGAAGTGACTCCATTTCTTCTCCCATAGCAACAAGCCATTGGGATGCCTCGGAACATGTCACAGCTTCCCTATAAATATTTGGTTCAAAACCATCCACTTCTTCCACTACCTATAGTGCATATCCAACCATATCCTCCTCAACCCCATATCTTTTTGGAGATCTAATATTGGTTCCCCTAGATCTGCTGAGAGCTATACCCTGCTGACCAACATCAGGTGTTTGAGTATCTGCTGACCCTTGTTCAGCAAGCTGGCTTGGATCTTGTTCTGGATCTGCTGACTATTGACTATCCCTTGCTGACTCTTTTAATCCAGCAGGCTCTGCCTGTTTGTCAACCTTCTCAGTCTCATATCCAATTTCATATTGAGATGTGGCTCCCAGAGATCAGTTAAGCATAGAGTTTTCATCAAAGACTACACTCCTGCTGAGTATAACCCTATTTTCAGCTAATGACCAAATTTTATACCCCTTAACTCCATCTCTATATCCAACAAAGACACCCTTCTTGGCCCTAGGTTCCAGTGTACCCTCACTAGCATGGTAGTAGACAGTTCTTCCAAAAACCATAAGTCCACAGTAGTCTGCTGACTTTCCTGACAAAACTTCAAGTGGTATTTTAAGTTTGATCCCAGTGTGAGGCCCCATATTGTTTAAGTAGCAGGCTATACTGACAGCCTCTGCTAAAATCTCCTTGCAAGACCAGAATTAGAGAGCATGCACCTTGCCCCCTCCAGAAGAGTTTGATTCATTCTTTCTGCAACACCATTCTGCTGTGGAGGGTCTCTGATAGTATGGTGCCTAGAAATGCCTTCATTCTTGCAAAATTCATCAAACTCAGACCAACAGAATTCTAATCCATTATCAGTTCTAAGTCTCTTGATCTTCCTTCCTGTCTGATTTTCAACCAAAGCCTTCCACTGCTTGAAGTTCTTGAATGCTTCACTCTTGTGCTTCATCATAATTACCCAAACCATCCTTGAATAATCATCTATAAAAGACACAAAATACCTATGACCACCCAGTGACTCCACCCATGAAGGTCCCCGACAATCATAATGGACATAATCAAGTGTCCCTTTTGTGATGTGAATTGCTTTTGGGAACTTGCTCCTATGTAGCTTCCCAAACACACAGTGTTCACAAAAATCCATCTCCATGACCTTATGCCCCCCAAGTAGATTAGACTTAGACAGAATTTGCATCCCTCTTTCACCCATATGACCTAATCTTATACGCCACAACTTGGTCAATTATGACTGGTGAACCTCTGATGATGCAACAGCAGCAGAACCTGGTACAGAGACCCATGTAGTATGTACAATGTCCCCTACTAGATACCCTTCAGAATCACACTTGAATCCTTATAGACATTCACCACTCCACCTTCACCCCTGAACTTGATCCTTTTGTTGTCCAGTAGACTAAGTGATATCAAATTCTTGGTCATTTGTGGAACATGCCTAACCTATTTCAGTGTGTAGAATTTACCATCATGTGTCCTCAGAATTGTACTACAAATGTCATATTCTTTTATCACGAAAGTCTAGCTACGTTGTTCTTAGCTTCCGAGTCAAATTTCTCGGTTAAGAAAGTCGCTAAGGATTCATAGGTTAATGATCCGAATTCACTTTAATTATCCTGTGCTTTCTTTTATTAATATTTCGGTTTATCTTTTAACTTATTTGGATTATATGACTTACACTTGTAGACATTATTTCCCATCCTTGGATTTCTTTAAAAAAGAAATGGCCTTGAACTAGCAGTTCATATGAGTAGACACTACTCGTGAACTGTGGGATGTCTAGTGAGATTGATATCAAATCATTCTCGTCATATTTGAACTAATTTCGTTTGTCACCCGTTCAACACGAGGGATAAAAGTGACATTCTTATCAATGTCACTTAAGTTTAAAGGCTCAAGAGCAGAATCCTCTACCGAAAATTAATTGCATTAGATTAATGGGTTCAACATTCTCGTTACTTTTTCACTTTTACGAAGTCTCTATTAGTCAATATAACATGTTTAGAAGTTTATCAGCAGGATTAACATTAGTGCTGACCTTTTAAACTTTGACCCACCTCTCATTCCTTAGAAAATGGTACCTAACATCAATGTGCTTGGTTCTTTCATATGAACCTGATCCTTGGCCTAACATATTACACTAAGACTATCACAATACAACCTGGCTGGATCTTGATGCAGACTCAGATCGTTGACTAGCGCTTTTACAGCATTTCTTCCTTTCTTTATACATCGGTGCTATGTACTCTGCTTTAGTAGTAGATAATGTCACTGTACCCTGTAAAGTTGCCTTCCAACTTACCACAGAACCACCCAAAGTAAACACATACCCATTCATTGATCTTCTGCTGTCCACATCAGCAGCATAATCAGAATAACAGTACCCTGTGACAAAACATTGAGTACCACCTCCATAAATGAGTCCAATATCTGATGTACCCCTAAAGTATCTAAATATCCTTTTCACTGCCTTCCAATGTTCCTTTCCAGGTTGAGCCATAAACCTGCTGAGAACACTGACTGTATGAGCCCAATAAGGTCTAGTACAGACCATGGCATACATCAAACAGCCCACTACACTAGCATATGGAACCTTAGACATGTATTCTTCCTCTTCAGCTAACTGTGGAGCAAACACAGTGGATAGATGTAGATTTGGCGCCATTGGAGTATCTATATGTTTGGCTGCTGACTTGCCAAACATTGATAACACCTTTTCAATATACCCCTGCTGAGACAAGAACATCTTCCCCTGCTTCCTATCTCTATAGATCTCCATACCCAAAATTTTCTTTGCATTCCCTAAATCCTTCATCTCAAATTCAGCCTTGAGCAGATTCTGCAGATCTTGAATATCAGACTTGTTTTGCAATGACTATCGACATATCATCCACATACAAAACCATATACATGATTGAACCATCCTTCAACTTGTTGTGATAAACACAACAATCATATGGACTCTTGCTATAACCCTGCTGGATCATATAACTATCAAACTTCTTACACCACTATCTTGGGGCCTACTTAAGTCCATATAAAGACTTCTTCAACTTGCACACATATCCTTACTTGCTAGGAACTTGGAAACCCTCAGGCTGGGTCATATAAATTTCCTTATCTACATCTCCATTTGAAAAGTTTTCTTCACATCCAATTGCTCAAGTTCAAGATTCTGATGTTCCACTAATGCTAACAGCACCCGGATGGAAGTATGTCTGACCACTGGAGAAAATATATCGTCATAGTCTACCCCCTCTTTCTGACTAAACCCCCTAAAAACTAAACATGCCTTATATCTGAAACCCTCAGCCATTGTCATTCCTTCCTTTTTATTGAATATCCATTTGCAAGTTACCACCCTCCTATCCGGTGGTTGTTTGACTAGATCCCAAGTCTCATTCTTCTGAAGTGACTCCATTTCGTCTCCCATAGCAACAAGCCATTGGGATGCCTCGGAACATGTCACAGCTTCCCTGTAAGTATTTGGTTCAAAACCATCCACTTCTTCTACTACCTATAGTGGATATCCAACCATATCCTCCTCAACCCCATATCTTTTTGGAGATCTAATATTGGTCCCCCTAGCTCTGCTGAGAGCTGTACCCTGCTGACCAACATCAGGTGTTTGAGTATCTGCTGACCCTTGTTCAGCAAGCTGGCTTGGATCTTGTTCTGGATCTGTAGACTATTGACTATCCCTTGCTGACTCTTTTAATCCAGCAGGCTCTGCTTGAAGCTCCACCTGTTTGTCAACCTTCTCAGTCTCATATCCAATTTCATATTGAGATGTGGCTCCCACAGATCAGTTAAGCATAGAGTTTTCATCAAGGACTACACTCCTGCTGAGTATAACCCTATTTTCAGCTAATGACCAAATTTTATACCCCTTAACTCCATCTCTATATCCAACAAACACACCCTTCTTGGCCCTAGGTTCCAGCTTTTACCTCATTTGGCATGGTAGTAAGCAGTGCTTCCAAAACCATAAGTCCCATGATGGTCTCTTGACTTTCCGACAAAACTTCAAGTGGTATTTTAAGTTTGATCCCGAGTGTGAGGCCCATATTGTTTAAGTAGCAGGCTATCTTGGTGACCCTCCGCCTAAAATCTCCTTGCAAGACTGAATTAGAGAGCATGCACCTTGCCCCTCCAGGAAGAGTTTGATTCATTCTTTCTGCAACACCATTCTCATTGTGGAGGGTCTCGATAGTATGGTGCCTAGAAATGCCTTCATTCTTGCAAAATTCATCAAACTCGGACCATGCGAATTCTAATCCATTATCGGTTCTAAGTCTCTTGATCATCCTTCCCTGTCGATTTTCAACCAAAGCTTTCCCTTTGCTTGAAGTTCTTGAATGCTTCACTCTTGTGCTTCATCATAATTACCCAAACCATCCTTGAATAATCATCTATAAAAGACACAAAATACCTATGACCACCCAGTGACTCCACCCATGAAGGTCCCCGACAATCATAATGGACATAATCAAGTGTCCCTTTTGTGATGTGAATTGCTTTTGGGAACTTGCTCCTATGTAGCTTCCCAAACACACAGTGTTCACAAAAATCCATCTCCTTGACCTTATGCCCCCCAAGTAGATCAGACTTAGACAGAATTTGCATCCCTCTTTCACACATATGACCTAATCTTATATGCCACAACTTGGTCAATTATGAGTGGTGAACCTCTGATGATGCAACTTGTGAGTGTAACACTGCACTGAGACCCATGTAGTATGTACAATGTCCCCTACTAGATACCCTTCAGAATCACACTTGAATCTTTATAGACATTCACCACTCCACCTTCACCCCTGAACTTGAACCTTTTGTTGTCCAGTAGACTAAGTGATATCAAATTCTTGGTCATTTGTGGAACATGCCTAACCTCTTTCAGTGTGTAGAATTTACCATCATGTGTCCTAAGTTGGATTGACCAAATCCCAACTATTTTGCAGACCTTGTTGTTAGCCATTGCAATATGGCCACAATCCACCTGTTGATAAGTTGAAAACCACACATCTTTGTGCCTTACTAACTCAGAAACTGCTAAGGCTAGATCTTCTTCAGAGTTGGTGTCTTGTTCTGCCAAAGCAGTTGTACCCTGCTGAGTACCCTGCTACTTCTTCCTCTTTGGAAATTCATTTTTCCAATGCCCCTGCTCCTTGAAGTAATTACAGATATCCTCAGCTTTGATACCCTTGGAATTATTCTTGAATTTCTTCTTTCCAGAATTACCTGGCCCCCTGCTGACTCCACTGGCCATCAATCCAGTAGAGTGACTATCTGTTCCAGAACGTACCTCTCGAGCATGGAGTAATGACCTTACATCCTCCAATGATACTGAT
The DNA here is from genome assembly GCA_026214975.1 of Gentiana macrophylla. Lineage (NCBI taxonomy): Eukaryota > Viridiplantae > Streptophyta > Magnoliopsida > Gentianales > Gentianaceae > Gentiana > Gentiana macrophylla. Next base: position 15,788 of record JAOBSW010001045.1, read on the forward strand.
AAAGGAAGTAGGATCTTAGATCTAAACAAACTAGATCTATGCACAGTGGATGGATCACGATTCATATATTATAACACATAAACAAAGGATTTAATTACTACAAGGGGGTTAAGTTTATCTTACCAATAGTAGGAAGAGAAGCCAAGATCTTTGTTAAGGCCATATTTATATGATTATTAAGGGTTTATTTCATTATTATTTTCCCCACATTTGCATAATTTACATGAGAATTAAGGGTTTAAGTGTAATTATTTAATAAAGATGATTTTAAGAGGGTTGTATGCAAAATTGATGATTTTAAGTGTTTAATTTAATGGAATTATTATTATTTGGATTTTATTACATTTTTGCAATGTTTATTTATCTTATAGGAGCTTAATTTGAGTGCATAAAGAGGATTAAAGAGGCTCAACTTGAATTATAAGAGATAGAGTTGGAATTGGCTTGAAGAAATTGGATAAGGGCGAAGAAATCAAGTTCAAGTCGATCCAGGACGGAGTCCAGACGAAGCGTCCATCTCCCGTCCATTATGAGCGGGCGTTTGGTGAAATGGAGCGTGCGTTGAAGTGCCAAAATCGAGCGAGAGAGTCCAACCGCTTGATCGAGCGAAGCGTTTGATTAGCGTCAAGCCGAGTGAGCGAACGTCCATTGAAGCCAGGCGGCGTCCGTTGCCGACTTAGTCATAACCGACTTAAAACTCTATATATAGCAGCAGCCTCTTTAACCCTAATTCATACCACATAATTGAGATCGCAATTTTACACCAAAAAGCTGCGGCCACAAGCCTTTTACACAGAGATGAACTTTCCAACCCAACAATCATCTCCAATATGATTGTTGGCTAGAAACCTGCAAAGTGAGTCGACGGAGGAAGCTTATCAACAACAAAACCAACTAGAGAGTTCGATGCTTATGTGTAGTGAGTTTATTTCGTAGTTTTTCATTACTTTGGATCTGTTTTGTATTGTTTAAGTTTTATTGAATTAAGATTTGATGAAACGATCTATGTTTAATTTATGCTTGAATAAATTTATGAAAGTATGTTTATTTAAGTTCTCTTTTATTCAAAGTAATGCATCTAATTGTGTTATAAGAGATTATGCATGATTAGTTGAGTAAGAGCTTGGAAACAGTCTCGTGATCCTGTTTTGATTGCATGTTTAGTTTGTTTGAAAAGACAAACGAAACCTTAGGAATTTGATTAAAGATATTTGATTGAATTCGTGATAAATCACTATTAAAAAACTATGTCTTTTTAATCACCGTCTAGTTGGATTGTTGGTTGATAAGTGGAGTCCAGTCGCCTTGCTGTGTTTTCCTTTACTTGTTTGAATCAAATCGTTTGCATAAGTTTAGTTTAAGTTTTAGTTTTTAAACCTTTAGATTTCCTGCAACTTTTCTGCAATTTTCTGTTCTGATCGTAGTTGGACGCTCGTCCTCTTTAGCGAACGCCCGTCCGTTAGCTTTAGTTTCCAGACGCTCGTTCACTTTAGTGAACGCTCGTCCATCCTTCTGTTTTCTTATTTTTCAGCTTGTTTTATTTCTGTTTTAGTTTTAGTTTTAGGGTTCAGTTCTTAGGTTTATTCCTTAGGTTTTAGTTAGTTTCAACCTTAGTTTAGATAGATAATTGTGACATAATCGATAGAATAATTGTCCCTTGATCCGATAAACATTCCACTCCCTTAGGACGACCCGTTAACATCCTATACTACGATCCTTATACTTGGGGTGTTTGGTTATAAATTGTAAAACTCTCGTTTTACCGAACAAGTTTTTGCGCCCGTTGCGGAGTCGGTAACGGTTGTCGGATTCTATTTAGGACAATTTTACGTGTCAAAAGGGGTAGTTAGGGCACGCAGAGTATTTTGACCGTAACTTTCGCTCGAGTGTCCGTTTGGAACGCAGGACCCCAATTCGAAAGCTCGTTCCGGCGCCGACGACGTGGTGAACGCCGTGAAGCCGTTCGAGGCGTTTTCTAGGTCAAAATCCACTGTTTTCCCTCCATTTTGGCCCTAGAAGATTTCAACACGTTTTTTACCGGCTTAGTGTTTTCTTGTTTTTAAACTTTTCGTAGGTAGGTTTCTTTTCGATTTGGTTTCTATATATTTTCTAAAATAAAAAATTATAAAAAAATAAAATAAAAAAGATACTAAAAGCCTTTTGAACAGCGTTCACCCATACCAACGCGCCCGCTTCATCCATCTTCTTACGAGCGCTTGATTCGATTGCTCAACAGCGTTCACTTCACGAATCCTCTACGAACTAGCGCCCACGCATTACTCGAACGCTTGATTCGAGTCCACAAAAATTCCACTTTTCTTTTCTCTGCTCTTCTATCTTTCTACACTTCTAAATCCTCCAATCTTCTCTAAACTCGCTCTCATCAACCCTAAGGTTGATTTCTTCTGATTCGCTTCTCCTGGTTTATGCAAGCGAGAAGTAAGAAGGACCTCTAATCTTCGATCCCGAGCACTGAGCGATCTAATTTTAGAAGGAGGCTTTTCCCGATTTGGACATAATGGCGGATCAAGATCCACCAATTCCAAATCCTCGATCCCCAAGCTCGATTAAATTTACTCCTTGGCAGATGCAAGCTCTTCAAAGAACAGCAGAATCAACAAGTGGCATAAATCAACAACTTCAACAATTTCGCGCAGAACCCGGCTTAATCAATTGAACCGGGACCTACACACCCATATCTAAATCAAGATTTTCTCGAGGGGCATAGACTCTATTCGTCCTCCCGACATGGGAGGAGTGAACTTTGATCTAAAGAAGCGGAGTAGTTGCTCAGTTGAGAATAGCTCTTTCCATGTAATGCTGCTCAAGAAGATCCACACGACTTTTTATCCACATTCGTACAAATCATGAAGCGTGCCATTATCCTGGTGTCGATTACGAAATAGTCAAGTTAAAGCTATTTCCTTTTGCTTTGAAAGGTGAAGCAAGTCGGTGGTTTAAATCGTTGGCACATCATTCTCTCCATACATGGAATGATGTCAAAAGAGCCTTCGCTCTTAAGTGGGTTTCACCAGGCAAGATTATGGAGATGAAACGGGAAATAGCTACGTTTGAGCAGATGGAGGATGAGACTGTTGGCAAGGCTTGGGAGAGATTAAATCTGTTGATGAGGAAGTGCCCCAATCACGGATATGATAGACATGAGTTGTTGGAACTATTTTACAGAGGAGTCTCTCAACCTAATAGAGACTATCTTGACTCCACACTCATGGATCCTTCTAGGGGAGGTGATGAGATCGCCACTGAGTGGTGAGACCATCGCCAAGAACAATATGTGGTCGACTCACAAGAAGACCAATATTGTTAAGAAAGAAGGTACTGCAAGCGATCCGATACAAAGTCGTTGGTTGCTCGGATGGAATTGATAAGCAAGCGGTGGCCAATCTTGAGACGTGACCTTCCGATGCGGGAATGCGGTAGGAACGGAGATGACGGAGGAAGTAAATTTAATGGATAATCAAAACCAACCCTTCCGAAACTTCAACAGAACAGAACTACCCAGATTTCAACGACAAAACTTCAATCAAGCCAAGTTACCACTGGCCCTTCAAATTTGAATTCTTTCAACTCAAACTATCAAAGGACGACTCCCAACTCCCAAAGGCCTCAAGGGGATGGAACCAAACTCAAAATCATACCACCTCATGTGTCCCTCAACACAAATTTGATGAGCTGGTGGACATGGTGAAGACTCTGTCTACTAGCGTTAAAGCTATTGAGAGACAAGTTGGTCAGATGGCAGACCAGCAAGCAAGCAGACCTCACGGTAAACTCCCGAGTTATACCGAGAGAAACCCAAAAGCTGATGTGAATGTTTGCCTTTGCCATTACACCACAATGGGAGTATGGACAAGAAGAGGAGTTGAATGAAGTAACGTTGAGAAGTGGTAAGCAAATTTGGACCCGGCAAGATGTCGGAACGAGTAGCCCTCCCGACGCCATGAGTTCAGGGGGAAATCAAAACCACATGCCAAGAAAGCAACGATGAGGAGCTTAGTGACAATTCTTTGGAGGGCGAAAATAATTCGATGATGAGAAAATGAAGGAAAGTCGAAAATTTGTACCTCGGCTAAGAATAAGAAAGAAAAGTTCGTAAGATGGAAGGATAAGGAGGATGAGGCAATCAAGAATCAAGCTACTTTGGGAATGCTAAAGCCCTTCCTTATCCACCAAAAGGAAGGAGAAAGCCCTCATTAATGACAAGCGGTATCTTTGGAGTGAGAGGATGCTTAGAGACACTCAAGTTAGTATGCCTTCGCCGAGGTATTAACTGAAATTCCTAAATGCTCTAAGTATCTTAAAGAATTCTCGTGGGAGTAAAGAAAGCTTGAGGGGATGGTGAAGAAGTGCTACGCGAGGATTGCGCGATGGTTTCACGAAAATTGCTGTTGTTTAGCGAGGTGACCACTGGCGGACCTTCAATCTCTGTGAGATTGAAGGCCATTTATTCGAAAATGTCTTATGCGACTCGGGGCCTCTATTAATGTGATGCCATTAAACGTATGCAAAAGCTCGGGTTTGATAAAAGGATGCGGAACGCCCGATTTCTCTTGGATGGTAGATAAATCTAGCCGGACTGCGGCGGTTGTGTAGCTAATGTTCTCCTTCAAATTGAACATTTAGTCTTCCCTACCGATTGGGTTATTCTAGACTATCCACGATAAGGAGATGCCTCTAATTCTAGGCCGAACCTTTTTAGACACTTCTAACGCTCTCATCGACTTACGCAAAGGATGAGATTACTCTTAGAGTCGGTGACACATCTGTCACCTTCACACGAGGACACATCACGAAAGAGCCGTAATTGATTAAATATCGTTTGTCGAAGCTATCTATGAGGACGAAAAAGATGCCTACTTTGAAGAAGCGAGAGGAGTTGACAGAGATAGGTGTGTTTTGAAGTCATGGACAATGAGGATCCGGTGACTGCGGACCACCTTCTAATTCATTTCAAGCCGTAGGCATTGACGAGTCATCTTCACTCGCCACACTTGGACTGTTATTGAGTTAGAAGCATGGAGATGCCCAAACAACAAACGATGATTTCAAAGGCTGAGTCGAGGAAGACTTCATCCCTGGTGAAGAAGAAGCTCGATGGGTAGTTGGGACGAGGTAGAGTTTTGGAGAGAAGCTACTCATTGGGAAGTAGATGATTGGGAGGAGCTGGCAGAAGAGCTTAAAGATGAAGAGTTAAGAAAAATTATCAATCATGAAAGGAAGGGAGCAGGTGTTGACCGGAGGATTTCTATGGATGATTTGGTCCACTACCTCTCTGGGGTTGAGCCTCGGGAAGATGAGTTATTCTTTAGTCAACCACTCCAAGCTCATAAAGAGAAAGGTGGCCCGTTAAAGTCTAGTATTGAGCAACCACCTCTCGATTTAGAGCTCAAACCGCTTCGAAACACCTTAAGTATATCTTTCTTAAGGATGGAGATAAATTGCCTTTGATCATTTCTTGAAACTCGACCACTGAGCAAGAAGCACACGGTGATAGAAGTGCTTAAGAAAAACATCCTCGCGTTCGGTTGGCAAGTGGGTGATATCCGAGGATCGGCCGGACATATGCATGCATAAAATCCGAACGGAGGAAGGAGCTAAAAGGTAAGACAACCTCGGTGAAGGCTGAATCCGCATATGCAAGAGGTTGTCAAGAAGGAGGTTATAAAGTGGCTCGACATGGGAATCATCTATGCAATCGCCGATAGCGGGTGGGTCACCTCTACTCAAGTTGTGCCAAAGAAGGCGGAATCACAAATCGAAAAGAATGAAAAAAGGGAGGAAGTTGCCTTACGACTCGTGATGTGCTCTGAGTCTGTATTGACTATCGTAGACTTAATGAGGTTCTTGCCAGGACCACTTCCCCTACCCTTCATTGACCGCCTTATTGAGCGATCGAGTGGTCATAAGTATTATTGTTTCCTTGATGGCTATTCGGTTACTTCCGGATAGCCATTGATCCTAATGACCAAGAGAAGACAACTTTTACGTGTCCATCTGGTACTTTTGCTTTTCGCCAGAATGCCATTCGGCCTATGCAACGCACCCGCGACTTTTCAACGGTGCATGTTAGCCATTTTTATGGACTTGTGGAGCGGTGCATGGAGGTCTTCATGGATGACTTCTCGCCCACGGCGATAGCTTTGATGAAATCTTAAGGAATCTAGATATGGTACTCCAATGGTGTGTTGAGAAAATCTGGTGCTTAAGCGGGAAAAATGCCATTTTCTAGTTGATGAAGGAATAGTTTTGGGACACAAGGTGTCCAATCTTTGGCATTCAAGTTGATAAGGCTAAGGTCGAGGCCATTGAAAGGATGGCGTACCCTAAGGCAAAGTGAAAGAGGTACGAGGTTTTCTAGGTCATGTTGGCTTCTACAGCGTTTCATTAAAGATTTTTCTACCATCGCCAAGCCTTTATCAAATCTTTTGAAAGATGATGTAGATTTCTTGTTCGATCGCGAAGTGCAAAGAAGCTTTCAATTGTCTCGAAAGACAAGCTTATCGAGTCCCTATTTTAGTTGCACCCGATTGGACCAAGCCTTCGAGTTGATGTGCGATGCCTCTAATTACGCCGTGAAGTACGGTTTTAGGTCAAAGAGTTGATAAAGGTTCAGCCCATTTATTATGCGAGCCGCACCTTGAACCCGGCTCAATGCAATTATACCACAAGCGAGAAGGAATTCTTAGTCGTTGTTTTTGCCATTGACAAGTTTTAAGTTATCTTCAGGGTCTCAAGTTGTTGTTTGGACCGATCATGCGGCCTTGCGCTACCTTATGGACAAAGCGGATGCAAAACCAAGGTTACTTCGATGGATTACGATTTTACAAGAGTTTGACCTTGTGATTAAAGATAAGAAAGGTAGTGAGAATATTGTGGTGATCATTTATCTCGCTTAGTAAATGAGGGTGCAGAGAATCACAATGATATAGGCATTGATTTTCCAACCGAGCAATTGATGAAGCTTGCGGTTAGGCCGTGGTATCGATCTGATCACGTCAACTATTTAGCGAGTGGTCATTTAGAGGATATGACGTATCGAGGAGAAGAAAAGTTCTTTTCGATCTTAAATATCTCGTATGGGAAGATCCTTATTTGTTCGATGTCAGAAAGGCGGGTTGCTTCGACGGTGTGTTCCGAGCATGATCGGTGGGATATCTAGAACAATGCCATAATGGTCTACCGGAGGTCACTATGGAACTCCAAAGACGGTTGCAAAGATCCTTCAAGTTGGATTCTCTTGGCGGCTCTGTTTAAAGATGCAGAAGCCTTTTGTAAAGGTTGTGATAGGTGCCAGAGAACTGGACGGCAGAGTAGTAGGATGGAAATGCCACTTAAGCCCATTCTTGAATGCGAAGTTTTCGACGTTTGGGGCATAGATTTTATGGGACCTTTTCCATCTTCATGCGGTAATAAATATATCCTCGTCTGTGTCGACTATGTTTCCAAGTGGGTTGAAGCCATAGCTACCCAAACTAATGATCATAAAGTCGTGAAGAAATTCTTGCAAAAGAATATCTTTACTAGATTCGGCTGTCCGAGAGCACTCATTAGTGATGAAGGTACTCACTTTTGCAATGCGCCGCTTGACAAGATCCTTGAGAAGTATGGTGTCAAACACAAAGTTGGTACACCATATCATCCTCAGACCAGTGGCCAAGTCGAGGTAATCGAAAAGAATTTTGGAGAAGACCGTGAACAATAATCGATCTAATTGGAGTCTTAAATTGGATGACGCATTGTGGGCTTATCGTACTGCATTTAAAACCCCGATGGGCACGTCACCCTTCCAAATGGTCTATGGCAAAGCTTGTCATTTAATTGTCGAACTTGAACATGAGCTTTACGGGCAATTAAATTCTTAAATTTCGATAGCCAACTCGTGGGGGAGAAACGGTTGTTACAATTGAGCGAGCTCGACGTAATTCGGACTCGGGCGTCACGAGAATGCTAAGCTTAGCAAGGAAAGAATGAAGATGCTCCATGACGCTAAGATCAAGGACCGAGAATTCAAAGTTGGTGAAATGGCTTTACTCTATAATACCGGACTTCATTTGTTTCTGGTAAACTCAAGTCACAGATGGTCCGTCCCTTTGAGATTCTCGAGGTTAATCCAAGTGGAGTAATTACTTTGAACGGGTATGGTAATCAAGCTTTTAAAGTGAATGGCCATCGACTTAAGAAATATTTTGGGCAACCAAAGGAGAAGCCTGAGACTCTTTATTTCCAAAGAAGAGATGAAATCTGAGATGTCTGATTTGTGAAGAGATTCCATCTTATTTCTTTGAGTCGGATGATGAATTCCTACCTCTACCCTGTGAGGAACCTTCTTCTAAGACTCCTGAGCATGTTAGCACACCTATGCCTATCATCCGCAAGAACAAGAAGAAGAGAGTCAGTGTAGTTTGGAGAGAAAAGTTTAATGACCTTATTGCGCACTTGACTTGTTGTTGTGGTGAAAATCATTTCCATGAGATTTCCGATTCCGATATTGAGGTGGCGGTAGTCAAACCAAAGTGGCCCGATCCGGGTTGATTCTTGAACTTTGTGTCAAGCTATTGACATTAAAAGAGCGCTCCTAGGAGGCAGCCTTGTTTTCTTTGTTTGTTTTCATTTCTTAGGTTGTTTTATTTTCTTGTTTTTAGAAACAGTACTCTAGTGGCGTGTTGATGGTTAACCCTTTTACTCTTGTTGTAAGTGTTTTGTGTTATGTGTTGCTCATATACCCCGTGTACCCCGAGATTATATGGTATGTCGAGTGTGGCAGATACTTTTGAGCAGGTTCACAAGCTTTTATGTCCAGTGTTGTCTATTCGAGTTGTTGCGGTATACTCATGCTCCGGCCTGGCCTCTGCCAACTTTCATCCGACAACCACTGTTGAAACCAGCTAAGTTTTTTTTTTTTTTTTTTTCTGCACATTCTGAGGACATAATGTGATTTAAGTGTGGGGGGGTGTTTGGGTATGTTTTTATGCTATATCCTTTGAAATAAGAGTAAAAAGTGAATGTTAAATTTTCCACTAAATTTAAAATTTTTGTTAATCTCGAGCATATGATTGAAACTGAATGCTTGCTAGTTGTAGTTTTCTAACGATGATAGTATGTGACTTAGTGAGATAATTATAGCATGTCTTTACTTTCATGGAGATAGTATTCATTCTTCACGTTCACGGAGCCTTTGATTTTGAAGCAAGATTTTTGAACTATATCCTTTCATTGTTTTAGTGATTTATCTTAGGAAGGTCAGTATAGTAACACCTTAGTTGGACCGTGTGCTGTGAATATCATAAAGTTTGAATGTGATAAGTGATATGTAACTTATGTCTTGAAAAAAAAGAATGAATAAGCAATCATAATAAATACGTTTGTCGGAAGCTGGTTTATGATTGGAGTGAGGTAGGGCATTATCTCGAAATGTCCTATACCACTATGATGACCAAAAGCTCACGATAAATGGAGAAGCTACCTTATGATTTGAGTAAGGTAGGGTGTTATCATGAAACATCCTATTCTACTATGATGGGTAAGAGCTCATTCTGATATGCGTTAAATTTGAAAATTTTGGAAATGATGAGTAAAAATGAAGTGAAGTCTTTGTTATCATGGATCTTATACCCAGTAGAACCGCATGGTATCTTTGTAGGGATTATCCTACTTGAGTGCGTGGGAAGGCTTTGAGTTGAGCTATTCTTATGCTGTGCACTAGGATAGTCATTGGAATCTTTGAGAGGATATTTCTTTGAAAGGCTTGTTAGATTGAGAATGGCTTGTCACACATACACCGAATCTATCTCTGTGATGGTGTCATTTGCTATAGTTGTTGTATCTTTTGTTACGTGAGTTAGAGATCTATGTGGATTATTTATAAAGTTGAGCTATAGTTTTGATTGTTTTGTCCGAGGACGTACAAAAAGTTAAGTGTGGGGGAGTTGTTAAGGCCATATTTATATGATTATTAAGGGTTTATTTCATTATTATTTTCCCCACATTTGCATAATTTACATGAGAATTAAGGGTTTAAGTGTAATTATTTAATAAAGATGATTTTAAGAGGGTTGTATGCAAAATTGATGATTTTAAGTGTTTAATTTAATGGAATTATTATTATTTGGATTTTATTACATTTTTGCAATGTTTATTTATCTTATAGGAGCTTAATTTCGAGTGCATAAAGAGGATTAAAGAGGCTCAAGTTCGAATTATAAGAGATAGAGTTGGAATTGGCTTGAAGAAATTGGATAAGGACGAAGAAATCAAGTTCAAGTCGATCCAGACGGAGTCCAGACGAGCGTCCATCTCCCGTCCATTATGAACGGGCGTTTGGTGAAATGGAACGTGCGTTGAAGTGCCAAAATCGAGCGAGAGAGTCCAACCGCGATCGAGCGAAGCGTTTGATTAGCGTCAAGCCGAGTGAGCGAGCGTCCATTGAAGGCAGGCAGCGTCCGTTGCCGACTTAGTCATAACCGACTTAAAACTCTATATATAGCGGCTGACCTCTTAACCCTAATTCATACCACATAATTGAGATCGCAATTTTACACCAAAAAGCTGCGGCCACAAGCCTTTTTACACAGAGATGAACTTCTCCAACCCAACAATCATCTCCAATATGATTGTTGGCTAGAAACCTTGCAGTGAGTCGACGGAGGAAGCTTATCAACAACAAAACCAACTAGAGAGTTCGATGCTTATGTGTAGTGAGTTTATTTCGTAGTTTTTCATTACTTTGGATCTGTTTTGTATTGTTTAAGTTTTATTGAATTAAGATTTGATGAAACGATCTATGTTTAATTTATGCTTGAATAAATTTATGAAAGTATGTTTATTTAAGTTCTCTTTTATTCAAAGTAATGCATCTAATTGTGTTATAAGAGATTATGCATGATTAGTTGAGTAAGAGCTTGAAACAGATCTCGTGATCTGTTTTGATTGCATGTTTAGTTTGTTTGAAAAGACAAAGCGAAACCTTAGGAATTTGATTAAAGATATTTGATTGAATTCGTGATAAATCACTACTAAAAACTATGTCTTTTAATCACCGTCTAGTTGGATTGTTGGTTGATAAGTGGAGTCGATCGCATTCTTTGTGTTTTCCTTTACTTGTTTGAATCAAATCGTTTGCATAAGTTTAGTTTAAGTTTTAGTTTTTAAACCTTTAGATTTCCTGCGACTTTTTCGCAATTTTTCATTACGATCGTAGTTGGGACGCTCGTCCTCTTTAGCGAACGCCCGTCCGTTAGCTTTAGTTTCAGGCGCTCGTTCACTTTAGTGAATGCTCGTCCATCCTTCTATTTTCTTATTTTTCAGCTTGTTTTATTTCTGTTTTAGTTTTAGTTTTAGGGTTCAGTTCTTAGGTTTATTCCTTAGGTTTTAGTTAGTTTCAACCTTAGTTTAGATAGATAATTGTGACATAATCGATAGAATAATTGTCCCTTGATCCGATAAACATTCCACTCCCTTAGGACGACCCGTTAACATCCTATACTACGATCCTTATACTTGGGGTGTTTCGGTTATAAATTGTAAAACTCGTTTTTACCGAACAATCTTCCAATGTGTTCTCCAAACGGTGGTTGGTGGACACCGATCCTTGGAATTCAAAACCTCCTTGATATGCTTCCAAGAAAAACTCCATGTTTTTCTTCAACCAGAAACTCAAGACAAGAAACAATTTTCTCTCTTTTGTGTGTGGTAAGGGCGAAATTTCTTCCACTTTTTGTCTTGGAAGAACTCTCTTTATATAGGAGAGTAAATCCTTGGCCTCCAAGTTTCTAATTAATTAAATAAATAATTAAAAAGAAATCACAATAAATGATAATTACATTTATAAAAGATTGTGATTAATCAATCAATCAATTACAAATCAATTATCTATTATTAATTAATTATTTAACTAGTAAATAATTAATCACACAAGAAAATCAATTCTTGCCTTTTATTGATGCATGAGGCGCCACACATACTAGGGTTTAGGCCCACAGAAAATGTCTTTTCTGTGTATTATATTATTTAGCCCAACTAAATAATATTTCGCATATCAATCAATTAGCCCAGCCAATTAACTATCACTGAGGCACAATTCACAAGAAAAACACCCGAATTACAGGAGCCACATTGGGGACCATTGACCTATAACCAGTAGCTCCAATAATTAAATATATTATTCATCGAACAGAATATATATATTAAATTATTAATTCCGGGATACGCCACCATAAACCCGGCGAACTCTACCAATTATGAGATATACTTACACTCAACCCATAGAGTAGATAAAGCGTCCATTGATATAATCACTACATACGGACTAACCTAACCTCCATATTATCCACTCTGTGTAGGATGTCTCCGTAAACCCGACACGTAATATCTTATCCTTATTTACCATTAACCCACGATGATCAATTAGTTCACATATCGACTAGTGATCAATTAGTCTAATATGAACTCCCGGGATCGATCACTTTCTTAGGGCTAACAAATAAGGGATTTGTCTCTCTACTTTCCGTGAGGAAGGAATGGATTCCATGTCTGTGAAAATCGAGAACTACTCACTCATACGGAGATAGTGCCAATGAGAAGTGGCTAGGAACACATATTTAAGTGAACTGTAACTAACACATCAAACACTACCCCGAGACAAGCAGCACCCTGTGATCACCTCAGGATTAAGGTTGATCTATATATGATCATCTAATGATTTAATAAGATTCCTCGATTACGGAATTATACCGAGAAATACAGATTAAATAGGTCCAGTCCTATATGAATGCCATCATATATAAATGCCCTACGTAGGTAACCTCTACCGACTGTCCGGATAATACTATCACACCCTAAGGTGTTTTGGGTGCATTATTGGTGTTTTAATCAAGAGACCCTAAACTCTAATTAAGTTCACCATGGACTAACAGTTTAAGCATATCTCCACTAACTCAATCCTCACGTGTAATCCATACACCGAGTTAAGTTATTACATCTGAGATATATCTTAGGGTTTGCGGTAGGTGTATTACTTTACAAGCACAAAGCAAGTAACTAAGGTTAGATAAATTACATCATCCATTATTAAAAACAATTACACAAATTGTCTTTCGGGCACTACACCTAACAATCTCCCACTTGCACGAAATGACAAGCAACGATTGTTTTTAGAGCACACCCTTTTCTCATATTATTCACAACACTCTCCCACTTGCTCTAAAAGCAGATGAGACATATCCATCAATGCCGTACCCTCCAAGCACTTGACTTGGTACACTGATTAGTTAGGTTGTCGACTCGAGACGATCTTTAGTATTGAAACATTGCCAGTCCTTCCAATCAGGCGGTACTCTCTCTCAATATGCTTTTGACTTCTTGTGACTGAGAAGATCCTTCTAAGCTATCTCTTCACTGTTTTCATGATGAAGTGATATCGGCTCATCAGACCTGGAATTACTCCCAGACCAAAAAGGAAATTCTAAGCACTATGAGTAAACATTGAGCCCGAGATCAACTTAATGATCATCCTTAATCTGACTACATGTCAGAATCAGTGTAGTCAACCATATTCAAGTTTGCATTTGAATATACAAGCATATGATTCCTCGTTCTCTAAAGATACTTAAGGACGTACTAACCCGCTACTTATTGCTCAAATCCAAGATTCGATTGCAATTGACTCGTGTTAAGCTGACTTGCCCTTATCCCAGAGAGACTCTATCCCATTTTCTCTTTATCCAAAGATTTGGAGAATCATTACTGAGAGGTAGGGTAGGACTACTCTCGATGAATGTTGCATACGTATATGCATGATCGTCTTATTCAATAAGATGGATGGGATAGCCAATGACTCATTCCTGTGAATTTGACCGAATTAAATTCTTAGAATATAGTCCATTCTCTCATCTAGAGAATCTTGGCGTGTCGTTTCGACTTGAGATAACACACACTCATCTTTGTTTCCAATCTGTTTTGATGTTACCTTTCGCGAACACTAATACTACTATTTTACCAATATTGATACCCGATCTACAAAAGACTTATCAATATTCAGGTCAAGTCCACATATTTTAAAACATGCGACTTTTAATGACCGAGAGGTTCTCTTACATCCACAAAAGACATAAGTCCCGGAAGTCAACCTGTCATTTGTTCTAACCAAGTGATACATATCATGGAGGCTCAAGTAATTACCTTGAAGACGTTGAGAGTATGGATCCACTTCAACTTCAAGATGGTCCGGTTACGAGAGCTTGAAAGAGAAGATTTGAGGATGCTTTGAAGAACATCATTTTGGCAAGCTCTCAACAATACGTTGAGGAGTTTAAGCATGAAGACTTGTCCATTTTATTAATAATAACTTGTAATTGGGGTTAAGGGGTTTTTTGGGAAGTTTTGTCTATTTTTAGTAACCTTGCCATAAATAGCCTATTTTGGCCAAACCCGACATCCACTTACTATTTTTGGATTTTGACCCTACCATCCACATGTCCTACATCCTTTTAAGGTATACCTTACCTTAATTCTTGATGTCCTACCCATTTACCCTTCCTAAAGGCCAATAACCTTTTTCACCTTAACTTTGGGAAACTTTTCTTTCCATTTTTGTTAAGCCCCAAGACATGTCCAAGACTTGGCCTAGACACACCTTGGGCGCCTATCCCTTTATCCCACATCGAAAATATGCTTAGCCAAACTTCAAAATCCCAACTATAAGTTGTTTTTCTACCACATTGCTAGTTTGTGGGAAGTTGCATTTTCTTGTTGCCTATATAAGGCTTTGTCTTGCTAATGTAATTTTTAGACATTTTTTGAGTGAAAAACTTTATATATATATAATTTGAGTTTCAGTGATTGGAACTTGTGAGTTAAATATTTTACCTTGCTGAATGGGTGAATGTTTGTACTTGAGAACTTATCAAAAGTCTGAGCAACTTTTGTGCGGCGTTCTCGACTTGTGAAACCCGAAGTGCTGACTCCGAGGGTTGATCTAAGTTTGTGCTCATTTATCCTTATTTCCATAATTCATGCAAGTCTTGTTCTTCTTCTTCATTTTCATGTTCATCATTTGGTAGTTTTCTTAGAATACTTCAATCTAGATCCTAGTAGTTTCATATCATTTGGTATCTAGATCCCGAGTGTTGTTTGTTCCTTGCTGCAGGATTATGCTGATGTGTTCCCGGATGAAGAACCGAATGGATTACCACCTTTGCGAGGTGTGGAACATCGATTGACTTGGTTCCGGAGCTACACTTCCCAACCGACCGCTTATCGAGCCAATCCCGAAGAAAGCGAAGGAAATACAACGGCAAGTTGCGGAGCTGTTGGAAAAAGGCAAGATCCGAGAGTCCATAAGCCCTTGTGCCGTGCCGGTGATCGTTGTTCCAAAGAAAAGTGGGGAGTGGCGCATGTGCATGGATTGCCGTGCCATCAACAATATCACGGTTAAATATCGTTATCCAATTCCACGTTTGGACGATATGCTTGACGAGTTGCACGGTAGTAAGTATTTTTTGAAAATTGATTTACGTAGTGGCTATCATCAAGTTCGTATCCGTGAGGGTGATGAGTGGAAAACCGCTTTTAAAACTAAGTTTGGACTTTATGAGTGGTTGGTCATGCCTTTTGGACTTACGAATGCACCGTCTACATTTATGCGCTTAATGAATGAGATCCTACGAAAGTTTATTGGTCATTTTGTGGTCGTATATTTTGATGATATATTGGTTTATAGCACCATGCTCGATAATCATGTTGCACACTTACAAGCCGCTTTTAGACACACTTTAGCGTGCTAAGTTGTATGCTAACTTGAAAAAGTGTGATTTGTGTTTGGATCGAGTTGTCTTTCTTGGTTTTGTAGTAAGTGCAGGATGGAGTGGAGGTTGATCACTTAAAAGGTTCGAGCTATCAATGAGTGTCCACAACTAAAAAAGCGTGGTCGATGTGTGCGAAGTTTCCTTGGTTTGGCGGGTTTTACCCGGCGTTTAGTGAAGGATTTTCAAAGACTATTATTCTTGCTCCATTAACGGAACTCATCCATAAAAATGCACCTTTACTTGGGGAGATCGCCAAAGGAGTCTTTTGAACTTAAACTTATTTTCGCACCAATACTTGCATTACGATTTCGATAAAGTGTTTGAGTTAGAATGTGATGCTTGGGTGTGGGTGTGGGTGGCGTTTTATTGCGGAAAAGCACACTATTGCATATTTTTACGAAAATTAAAAAAGGTGCCCACTTGAATTATTCCACGTATGATTAGGAGTTATATGCTTTAATTCGTTGTTTGCAAACGTGGCAGCACTACCTTAGGCCTCGTGAATTTATTCTTCATACGAACCACGAGTCTTTAAAGTATCTTAAAGGTCAAGGTAAGTTGAGTAAGCGACACATTCGGTATATTGAGTTTATCGAATCCTTTCCGTATGTCATTAAGTTTAAGAAAGGGCAAGACAATGTCGTTGCAGATGCTTTGTCTAGACGTCATTCACTTATCACATCTTTGCAGTCGAAATTACTTGGGTTTGAACTTATTAAGGAATTATATCCTAAGGATGTTGATTTTAGTGATGTTTATGCTAAGTGTCCATCTTCTACTTTTCCCGAGTATTTTATACATGATGGTTTTTTATACAAAGGGATAAGTTACGTATTCCTCGGGCGTCTTTCGTGAGTCGTTGTTACGAGAATCTCATGGGGGAGGGTTAATGGGACACTTTGGTATTGATAAAACTTACGAGATGTTACGCACTCATTTTTATTGGCCTAGGATGCGATCTGATGTGGCTAAGTTTTGTGATTCATGTCTAGTGTGTAAGCATGCTAAATCGAGGTTGAAACCACATGGCTTGTATACTTCTTTACCTATTCTACATCTCCTTGGGTGATATTTGATGGATTTTGTGTTAGGCTTACCTAGGTCTAAGAGTGGAAAGACTCCGTGTTTGTAGTGGTCGATAGATTTTGAAGATGGCTCATTTCATTCCATGTTCTAAGACTAATGATTCATCTTATGTGGTGATTTGTTTTTCAAGGAGATAGTACGATTGCATGGGATACCTAGAACCATTGTAAGTGATCGTGATACTAAGTTTGTGAGTCATTTTTGGCGTGTATTATGGCTGCGTTTGGGTACTTACTTGTTATTTTCGACTTCATTTCACCCACGTGATGATGGTCAAAGCGTATAGTTAATCGTGTGTTGGGTCAATTACTTGAATCATTGTGAAAAGCAATTTAAAGAATTGGGAGTCATGTTTACTTTATGTCGAGTTCGCATACAATCGTGCTAAGCATTCACGCTACTAAATACGCACTTTGAACTTGTTTACGGTTTTCGCCTTGACACCTTTTGATTATGTTCCATTGCCTCCAGGTGATAAAGTAAGTTTGGATGGAGACGCTAAAAGTTGAATTGGTGAAGAAGCTTCATGGGAAAGCAAAGGTGAATGTAGAAAAGCAACGGAGAACTACATAAAGCATGCAAACAAAGGCGGAAAGAGTGATTTTTGAACCGGGAGATTTGGTGTGGCTACACCTCCGCAAAGATAGATTTCCACATTTTCACAAGTCCAAGCAAAATCCACGTGGAGATGGTCCATTCCAGGTCTTGACACGCCTCAACAACAATGCTTACACGCTCGACATCCCTCCGGAGTGGAATATCTCACCAACGTTCAATATTGCCGACTTGTCACCTTATACGGCTGTTTCTGATCTGAGGACAAATCCTTTCCAACCGGGAGGGAGTGATACATATCATGGAGGCTCAAGTAATGACCTTGAAGACGTTGAGAGTATGGATCCACTTCAACTTCAAGATGGTCCGGTTACGAGAGCTCGAAAGAGAAGATTTGAGGATGCTTTGAAGAACATCGTTTTGGCAAGCTCTCAACAATACGTTGAGGAGTTTAAGCATGAAGACTTGTCCATTTTATTAATAATAACTTGTAATTGGGGTTAAGGGGTTTTTTTGGGAAGTTTTGTCTATTTTTAGTAACCTTGCCATAAATGGCCTACTTTGGCCAAACCCGACATCCACTTACTATTTTTGGATTTTGACCCTACCATCCACATGTCCTACATCCTTTTAAGGTATACCTTACCTTAATTATTGATGTCCTACCCATTTACCCTTCCTAAAGGCCAATAACCTTTTCACCTTAACTTTGGGAAACTTTTCTTTCCATTTTTGTTAAGCCCCAAGACATGTCCAAGACTTGGCCTAGACACACCTTGGGAGCCTATCCCTTTATCCCACATCGAAAATATGCTTAGCCAAACTTCAAAATCCCAACTATAAGTTGTTTTTCTACCACATTGCTAGTTTGTGGGAAGTTGCATTTTCTTGTTGCCTATATAAGGCTTTGTCTTGCTAATGTAATTTTTAGACATTTTTTGAGTGAAAAACTTTATATGTATAATTTGAGTTTCAGTGATTGGAACTTGTGAGTTAAATATTTTACCTTGCTGATTGGGTGAATGTTTTAACTTGAGAACTTATCAAAAGTCTGAGCAACTTTTGTGCGGCGTTCTCGACTTGGTGAAACCCGAAGTGCTGACTCCGAGGGTTGATCTAAGTTTGCGCTCGTTTATCCTTATTTTCCATAATTCATGTAAGTCTTGTTCTTCTTCTTCATTTTTGTGTTCATCATTTGGTAGTTTTCTTAGAATACTTCAATCTAGATCCTAGTAGTTTCATATCACCAAGACCCTTCTGTTCTGAATGAATCCAGACTCCATTTTTCAGCAAGAAAGTCTTAGGGAATCTCCCCTATTTTCTGCTTTCTAACGGAATCTAGCAAGGCGGAGTGGTGAGAGAGTTCAAGGTCTGGTTAACTCTCTACTTTTCAGGGAATCACCCCTAGACCACTCAGCTTTGTGCTAAAAGTTAAACTTTCCTATTCATCGACTCTTTTTCGGCGTAGATCCAATTACTCCCACTGGGCCTGAGACACTCAGGTGGTTCTACAAGAGGCTGAACAGAACTGGAGGACTAAAACTCCATTCACAGGGATAAGGTTTTCGAACCAACCTCTCTATGATCGTAATCCTATATCTGACCCACAAAGAGCCACCGGTTATCAATCACCCCAGCAGACTATACAGTCCACAAAACCATAATGGGTCAATGGTTAAACCATACTCCCATGCATTCTAGGTGGATTGATATTCTGATCTAGTAGTATTTATCAGTGTATTCACCAACAACCGATGTTGTACATGGCCTGACTAGTAACTTCCTAGAGTAACCATACTCCAAGGTCTAAGGTTGTTATCTATGGATTCTTTCAGAAATGGTATGACAGTCCAACCGTCACTTTCTGATCTCAAGAATCTTATAACCAACCTTCACTCGTCACATTAAGATATTTCATGAATAGTTTTATTCTGTGCGTGTGTGCAAAATCTCCAGTCCTACCTTCAAGCACTAAGTGCTAAATGCCTACATTTACGGAAGCGGTGTGAACCGAATTCACTCCGTATCCATAAATTCACGAGCATCTTCTAGGTAGACTTCTCGGTTTACATAATAATGTTAACTGTTATTTTGCAACAATATCTTAACCGAGTTAAGCAGTGTATTGTAGCACATAACTAACTATGCAAGGTGAGGCTATGGTTTCTTCCTCAGTGAAAAACACTCCACTTGAAGGCAGGCCGAGCATCAGTCCAAAGACTATGCGATAGCCTTTTTCTGAGCATGGAATACTCTATTCTCTGCTAAAATCAGAGACTCCTCCTCGTATTCTTTCGATAAATGTCTCGGATTTTATGCAATGAAAAACTTGTTGGATCGATAATGGCGCAAATAGACACTCAGAGGGGGGGGTGAATAGAGTGTTGGTGAAATATTGCTTCTTTTCGATAAACAACACAAGTACTAAACAACCAAGTGCGGAAGCTTACTTAGTTGGTTATTCGCTTGTGTTATAAACCTATGTGATCAAATGATTAATGAAAGATGATGTGATGTTATTAAGTTATTTGTGATCAAAACAAATATAACAAATGTAGGTGATAAAAGTTGAGTTACACGTAATGTCAATTGACCAACTCAAAGATTCAGCAAATATCAATACAAAACAGAATGATATTATCAAATCAAAACTTACAGTCAAATATATCTAGCAGGAAGATATTGTTAATAAACTTAAGACTTATAGTGACGTTTTGGCAAACGTCACTAAAGATAAGGTAAGAGTCCAAACTTGAAAGAATAGATTAAAAAACAGATTGTGCTTAATCAAATTTATAGCCAACACAGTTGTATAATCAAGTAATTTACTTGGGCTGATTTTGCAGAAGCTACTGTCCTAAAGATTAAGTTCAGATTTGAGATACGGAAGAACTAATATAGTAGATATCAATTTACAACCCCAATTCCAATTATTATCAAAAATAGATCAGCTAGATTTTATACAGTAAATACAGCAACTTGACTGATCAAAAGGGAAACTGATCACTCAGTTGACTTTCGGTGATGATAGTCAAATCCAAGGGATATGACTGTCAGGACTGATAATCAAATACTGAGAACAGAAGATCAGCAGATCAGCACAATACTAAACAAGCTAACTACACAGTTACTCGGCAGGCAGGATTTAGCCAAAAGTTAGCACAGCAAGTGCAGGCAATCAGAGCAGCAAAATAAATGCAGCATTTGAGTAACTCAGCAGATCACAGAGTGAGGATTCAGTAGGTTAATGCATAGGCAGGAGCAGAATTTAAGCAAGCCAAAATGCAGCAAGGTTCAGCAGATTATACACCAAATAATGCAGCAGGAGATATGCAATGCAACTCAGCAGAATTGGATAACCAAAACGGATGCAGTACTTAACAATGGAGCCAACTGATTCAGTGCAAAAGATCAGTGAAGACTAGTGTGTGCAAGTTAACAGCAAGTTATAAAGATTAATAAACACAGTGCCAAGCACAAGTAGCAGATTACGTGCACAATAGATATAGCAAAATTGTAAGCAATGGACTGAAATTCAGTGAGCTAGTCACAAGGATCAGTCACTGAATTTCTTAACAGATTAATAGGGATATTATGAACAAAAAGGTCGACACCAAGGTTTGTCAGTCAAACCAAAAGTGCAGATATTCCAAGTTTGCAGTCTGTTCAGGTCTTATTCAGAAGACTATAACAGAGAACAGATCCTGAACACTTGATCAAAGCACTTCTTGGTTTTCTGATAAACTTTTGAACAGCTAGAGTCAAGTTTTTCAGTGAGGAGTTCAATCCACAGCTTAGTGAGAAATCAGTGATGAAACCTTGCACAAAGGCAGTGGCTTGGCTTATCAAACCAATCACAATGGCAGCACTGACTTTCTGACAGATTAGTGGATTACACACAGAACTGAGAAACTTTTCTAGCACAGACTCAGTCAAACAACACACAGCAATAAAGCAAACAGTTATTCTAAGTACACAACTAAGAAAACTGTAAAACAGGTAATCACACTGACCAATTTGGAGAGACTACAACAACGTCGTTCTGCTCTTCTGTATGCCACAGAAAGCATGAACTTGTATCTCATCCGGTTCTTGACTCAATAATGACTTACCAACACTAAGGGACTGACCACACTTTTCAAACAGACAAAGATTAGACTTTTTGAGAGAAAATGTGGGATTGCTTGTGTTTTCAACTGGTGCAATCCTGTGTTAGTGTGACTGGCTATTTATAGCCCTTGAGGTATAATTTGAACCTCAATGATTTGTGTGAACACAATCAAAAAGGAAATCCTGAAAATCCGAGGCACTTAATTAGTGATTTTCCAGCCATAATTAACCGAAGCTTGTCTAGGGTTCAGTGTCTTATGTACACTCTCTAAGGGAGGGCCGCTAGGCAAATAAGAGAGAGTGATGCCGACTATTTGAACCAAAATTATTGGTTAATTACGCAATCACTTAATGATTTAACCGACCGATTTCCTTTTTAACTAAGTTCTAATAGCTCAGTGTGAGGCACCCGAACCTTGGTTCAATGTTGAATATAACTTACCATTCACTGAACCAAGGGTTAACTCATAGTCAAACCATTGAAGGCTATGATGCCAACCAACATTGGTTTAACTGAGTTATCTAGCCATCATTGGGTCACTACCCTCATCTTTGCTTGACCATGACTTCCTAGGGTGCTAACCCTCAGTCATTTAACCTAGGACCGGGCATTCGAGAGGGTCAAGCCATTTTACCATAGCGGTTTGGGTCGGGACTGAAATCGGGGCAGGTTCAGCCTTTAATGGCTATACGATCAGCCATCACGTGTAGACCGCGTTTCTGGACCGTAGGCTCTGCAAATCCACCATAAAAGGCAAGTCAAGGCAATATCATATTCAAAATCATAATAATAAATGATAGAAGAGATATTAATGGAAACGGTGTCACCTTTCAAAAATGGATTGCTGCAAATCCCTCAAAATCCGATGCTTGAATGCAGCGAATCAAGCCCTTGTGTTAAGAACATGTTGCTGTGACTGACAACGGACTTAATCAGCAGCAAATCAGCATAAATATGGGAGCTTTGCATAACCGAGCCTTTAACATGTAGATTACAGCACGTGATTGCTCGAAACAAGGCTCAAGATAGCATCTTTTCAGCAGGGAGCCTTCCATAAACAATTTTAAGCACAAAATCAGGCAGAGTCTATATCAAATCAGCATAAAATCAATGATATTAACTTAGAAATTATTAGACAGACAACTTCCCTGAAATGGCGGAATACGAAGCATAAAGCTTCGATCTTTGACTCTGGAAAAACGCATGCTGTCAATTTAGAAGCTGTGAATCCATCGAATTGATTGCTTCAAATCAATCTCAGCAGGGCTTTCAGAATCTTAGGGATTCGGTTGCAGCAAAAGAAGATTTTCAATCAAATTCGTGTTTGGCAATAAGGAGAGAAACAGAACCGATACGAAATCAGCGGACCTTCACGAATTGGTCAATTTGTGTTGAAAATGGACTTTCCATTTCAGAGGTGATTAAGAGAATCAAGTCAGGAAGACGGATTAGGAAAGACGAGATTAAAAAAAAAAAACATTCGAGTTGAAACGGTACAACGAAGCATTGAGGGAGACGAGATGTAGAGGTGGAGGTTTCTGGAAAGGTGGAGTAAAAGTCGGGAATGGAGTTAATTGCAAATGGAA
This sequence comes from Gentiana macrophylla, assembly GCA_026214975.1. Taxonomy (NCBI): domain Eukaryota; kingdom Viridiplantae; phylum Streptophyta; class Magnoliopsida; order Gentianales; family Gentianaceae; genus Gentiana; species Gentiana macrophylla. The sequence goes on from JAOBSW010001045.1 coordinate 38,947, forward strand.
AGAAATGTGATGAATTAAAAGGGCCGGATGAATTTCTTTTGGGTCAAATAAAAAAAAATTAAATAAACAGGCTTATATAAAATGTTTACTGAGTTTATTTAAATGTCATACACTTATAATTAAGTGTTATATTATAATATGTAACATAATATATTATGTGTGTTATATTAAAAATGTCATCACACATAACTATATATATATAACATATTAGAAATGTTACACATAATGTTTAAGTGTTTGCAATTTAATTAAACTTTGAGATACCTGTAAAAACACTTAAACGCGATATTTATTAGTGACAGCTATATCATAAAATATCACATCATAAGATGTCACACAATTTATATAGAAAGCTTTAAATCTAGGGATATGTTACTTTTGAAAATTAATCAACACAAAATAACAAACCACAAAATACTCAACAAAACAAACAGTAATAAAATAATCCGGTTTCTCCCAAGATGAGGATCGTAGTAGATAAGTAATTACAACCTGGAGTCGAATCATGAGGAATCGAGGTTGGTACAGTTCTTAATTTCTAAAGTTGTCATGAAAAATAAAACAAAACAGAACTAAAAAGCGAAAACAATAACCTGGACGGAGGATCAGAATCCAAAGCGGAAAGATAATTCTGAGCCAAACTAATGAAAATAACTCTATTCTAAAAAGATAATAAAATTACTAAGATGATAACAAATAAATTGAAAACGAACAATGAATGATCCACCGATCTCACAACCTCAACTTCTCTCTAGATTGTTTAGTGAAGATTTAATGAAGATTGTGGTTCACCTATCAAAAGTATGAATTTCTAATCTCTTAGATAATTCGCCTATTAATCTCTCATCTCTCGATCTTAAAGATTAACGCTTTCATAACAAAGGTGTAAGATTTCTCAATCTAACAACCTAGAAATTAACCTAACAACTCTCGTTATTTTTAGGTTAAAAATCTAATCTTTACTACGGTGATCTACGTCTAACAACGATTCTCATCAAACATTAAACATCAAATCGCAACCATCTCTCGATTTAAATTGCATAACAATATGAACATAATAAAGAAATAAACTTTATTTAAAACTCACAAAACATCCAAAGAAGAAATCAAGATGCTCGATCGGCTTCACAAGCTTGTTCAACCATGCTCTAGCCTTTATTCATCGTTGGTATGCAGAAAATAAGAAAAGTAGATAAAACTATGTTTATGGTAGCAAGAGGAAGCAGCAAAGTCGCCCCCAAGGGGCCTGGGGCGGCCAGGGATGGAATTGTTAGTAATATCATCCGCAGCGGAAGCGATTTAAGGATCTAGATCTATAAAATACACGTAATAAAATAACTAGATCTACATCTACAAGGGGGTTGTAGAACATACCTCTTGGATCTCAAAATCCAAGTCGAATAACCGCAATGGAAAGAACGAACAAAGGTGTGCAGAGCACCACGATTGACGATACGGGGGTTTACTCCTCCACGTGGAATTATTTGAGTGGTCCAACTGGCATGTGGAAAAGTCTATGTCAAATACAGCAGTATCAGATCGACACGATATGCACTCGCAGAGACCGCAGTCACGGCAGATTCTTCAAGTGTCTAGCCTCGATCACCCATGTCGGCATGTATCGAGTCGAGACGGAGACTTCCTGTCCAGATACCCGGGCCCACCATCCAGTAGGTTGCTTGGGCAGGAAGGCAAGGCCCATTTAAGGGTATTTATGCCAATGGACCAAACCGCCCTAAATTTAGGGCAGAGGAAGGACATGTACCTATAAATACACCATTCCAGGAACTACGTAAGGCTTGATTCCTGGATCTAAGACAGGATACGTAGGCAATCCAAGATACATTCTTGGACTCAGCCATAAACCACCAAAAAACACTACCTTTCCTAAAAAGTTCAGCCATTCGACCCCTTTACAGCTCATCCTTAGATTACACGTGGCCTGTTATTCCGGTGGTGCATTATTTAGCATCGTCATTTGGCGCTAGAAGGAGGGCCGTTTTCTACCGGTGAGTGGGTAAAGAAATTGCAATGGCACCACCAACAAAGAAGAAGGCAACGAACAGCAAGAACATGCAGATCGAGGAGCAAGCAGATGTAGATCCGGCAGGAGCTCCATCTCAGATTCAAGAAGTCCCCACGGGATCTAGATTGGCCGCTGCAGATCCATCCAGACCTCAGCTTCCCCCACCGCTACAGGACATGGCCGATCACTTGGCTTCTTTAGACGAAGAAGCCCTAAAAAAGGTGGTGGCGTCGGCATTTATTGGTAAGGGAATCTGTAATCCCCCCGGAGAACACTTGTTAGACCCACCGGGTCGTAAGAAGAAATCGATAATGCTAGGGGGAAGAGTGCATCGACCCCAAGAAGAATGTGAGGAAGGTGCGATTGAAATCGGCGTGACTAACGCCCACAAGCATCCTGGACAAGAAAGGCAAATGTATCGGTCGAAGAAAGTATCGAAACGAGTTCAATCGCATCGTAGGCAAGGAACCGGTCCGCAGAATGGCTCGAATCACCATTTAATCCCGAGATAGAGATATACACGATGCCTGAAAGTCGTTCAAACCACCCAAGATGGCACCCTATGACGGTACACAACAGACCAGAGGATCATCTATATCGATACATATCTTTGATGAGATTGAGAAGCGCCAATGGACGCCATGAAGTGTCGAGCTTTCGACACGTTGCTCACTGGTCGAGCCGGAGTGGTTTCATAAGCTACGGCCCGGGTCGATTTCAAGCTTTACTGATTGGGACAAAAGTTTAGAGGCGCTTTTATCGGGAACAAGAAGTTCCACCTTAGTGCTACCCACCTTATGAACATCAAGCAGGAGAAAGGAGAAACCACTATCGATTTTATGAGGCGTTTTAATCTCGAGGCCATGAAAGTGCATAATGCCAGTGATGCATTGCAAGTTAATGCTTTCGTTGGAGGTTTGCGGAATATGAAACTGTATGACAAGTTGTCTAAGAAGATGCCGAATGACATGGACGAATGTGTGAACATAGTCCATAAGTTTTGCCAAGGTGAAGAGGCAGTGCGCTTGCACACCATTTCACTTGGCCTCAATTCGAGGAACGACTCGAAGCCAGACCAAGGGTCGACCTAGAAGTCGGGCGAAGAAAGCAAGACCAACGTGTTCGATCGATCGCGACTCAATATCGGATCGGCTTGGAAAGAAAGGGAATCGAAGATCGAGATTTTATACCCCTCAATCGGTCTCGGGAGAGGTGTTGGCAATTATGATCAAGAAAAATATTGCCCGAACACCTGCCGATGTCCAGGACCCGGAGAAAAGGAAGAATACTCATAAATATTGCGACTATCACAGAGACGTGGGGCACGACACGGAGGAATGTTTCGACCTGAAGAGGGATATCGACGCCTGCATTCAAGAGGGTCGATTGGATGAGGTCATTGACAGGTCAGAAAAGGACGAGCCAAAAGGCCGTCGAGAGTACAAGAGGAAGACTTATAATGGAAAGAAGGACCGATCCCCGCGTCGTGACAATCGAAATCGTCGAGACAGGTCGCCAGAGCCGGCATACCGAGATAATCGCCGTGATGACCATCGAGAAGATCAGAATCGAGACCCCCACCGTGATAATCGCGCGGGTATGGCGTAAACACGATTGTTGCGAGCATGAGTCGATAGACCTCGATCGAGTCGACATTCTTGAGATGGATATTGAGAATCGAAGAAATTTGAGATTTACTACGAAAGTGGGCTACGGGCCAAAAGATGATATTCCGAGTTCCCATAGTCATAGCGAAGGGTTGGTGATCGAAGCAGTAATAAGTCGAGGTCGGATCAAAAGAGTTTGCGTCGACAGTGGAAGCGCCGTAAATATTCTCTACCATTCGGCTTTCAAAGCTATGAAGTTGAAAGATGAAGACATTATACCGTTGTCTACTCCTTTGTTTGGATTCACAGGGCAGGCCATCCACCCTGTCGGATCGATTAATTTGTTGACAACAGTCGGAGACGGAGAAAAGGGGCGAACTATGGAGATGACCTATGTCGTGGTCAAGGCCCCGTCAGGATATAACGCGATACTAGGTCGGCCTGCCTTATACGATCTCAGGGCCATCATCTCGACATTCCACAACAGCATGAAGTTCCCCACCTGGTATGGAACCCATGAAGTAAAAGGAGACATCGAGGTGGCCAGAAATTGTAGTTTGGTCACGACAAAGGGGAAAGGAGTTGGACAAGTTCTGATTGAGGAATTGATACTAGAAGAGGAAGAGGATTGAAGCTGGATATCCGTCGATCCGACGGAAGAGGTTTGTGTCTGGAAGGAGGAGGAGGACCAAGGGGCCCAGATCGGGAAGTGGATGCCACACCCCGATAGGCAAGCCCTGGTCGACCTCCTAGCGGAATATCGAGACGTTTTTGCTTGGAAGGCAGATGACATGCCGGGTTTATCGACAAATGTGGCAGTGCATCGCCTTAACGTCGACCCAAAAAAGAAGCCGATACGGCAAAAGAAGAGAAATCTTGCACCTGAAAGAAAAGAGCGGTGAAGAAAGAAGTTGACAAGTTGTTGATTCTTTGGGATCGTGAAAGAGGTATTATACCGCATTGGTTAGCCAATCCCGTGTTAGTCGAAGCTTTGATCAAAGTTGGCGGATGTCGCGTCGATTTTACACATCTCAATAAAGCATGCCCCAAAGATTCATATCCTCTTCCGAAAATTGATCGGTTGGTCGATTCGACATTGGGCTTCGAAGTTTTGGTTTTCTCGATCGTCTGAGAGGATACTATCAAATCTTTATGGACCTCGGGACTCGGAGAAAACGCGTTTATCACCGAATTTGGTACTTTTTGCTTTGTAACAATGCCGTTTGGTTTGAAGAATGCAGGGCCACTTATCGAGAGGGCCGTCAATAAGATCTTTGAAAGGCAGATAGGTCGAAATATGGAGGTTTATGTTGATGATTTATTGATCAAGAGCAAGTCCATGGGGCGATTTCTTGTCGATCTCTCGGGAAGTTTTTGAGGTGTTGCGGGCGGTAAAAATGAAGCTTAACCGAAGAAGTGTACCTTCGGTGTTCGATCTGGAAAATTCTTGGGGCTGTATGATATCAAGGGGCGGGATTCGTGCCAATCCGAGATAAGATCGAAGCTCACGAAAAACATGCCCGCACTCGTAACGTAAAGGAGGTGCAACGATTGACGGTCGGATGGCGCCCTCAATCGCTTCTTGTCGATATCAGCCCAGAGGGCCTGCCCTTCTTTAAGATACTAAAAAAGCGAGTCCATTCGGTGGGATGAGAAGTGTCAAAAAGCGTTCGACGATCCGAAAAAGTATTTATCGATTTGCCGACATTTGTCCTCACCTCGAGAAGGAGAAGCTCTTAGTTTATATCGGCAATTTGCGAAAGAGGTGTGACGCGGTGTTAGTTCGAGAAGGGGACCAGGGGCAAATCCCGATTTATTTTGTAAGTAAGGCATTGCATGGGGCGAGATCCGATATCGCTTTCTTGAAAAATTGGCATTGAGTCCGGTTCATGCGTCAAGGAAAGTGAAGCCATATTTTCAAGCGCATCCCATCATTTGTGGTGACCGATCGACCTTTAAAGCAAATTTCGACAAAACCGAGACATCGGGTCGGTTAGCCAAGTGGGTTGTCGAAGTGGCGAGTATGATATTGAGTTCTTACCCGTACCGCCATCAAGGGTCAGGCCCTAGCGGACTTCCTGGCGAAGGTCAGCCGATTCAATTGGAACAAGAAAAGCGATCGTCGTCGAAGAACAATGGACCATCCACGCGTCGATGGTGCCTCAAGTAAAGAAGGAGCTTGGGCTGGATTATTACTGGTTAGTCCGAAAGGGGAAGAGTTCCCATATGCACTCCGATTCGAGTTCAAAGCTACGAATAACGAGGCCGAGTACGAGGCCATGATCACGGGCTTGAAACTAGCATCGAAGTTGGGGTCGAGAATCTTTTAGTATCTGATGACTCTCGGCTCGTGGTAAATCATATACTGGGGGAGAGTATGAAGCTAAAGAAGAATCAATGAAAAGTTATTTGAAAGTTGTACAGGGATTAATGTCGAAATTCAAGACAGTTCGCATTGAGCAGGTGCCTCGGAGCGAAAACAAATGAGCCGATGCTTTGTCTAAGCTCGCGTCAAATTTTAAATCTAAGAGGAAAGTTCTGGTCGAGATGCTAGCAGAACGAAGCTATAACGAGGTCGACGTACATCCAGTGGTTCAAGGATCGACATGGATGGATCCGATAGCATTATTCTTAAAAGATGGAGTTCTCCCATCTGACAAGTCTCAGGCCAGAAGAATTAGACTGCAAGCCTTGAGGTACGCCCTATTCGACTATGTGCTTTATCGAAAATCGTTTGTAACACCTTGGTTGCAATGTGCGTCGGAAGATGAAGGGGCGTATCTACTCGAAGAAATACATCGAGGAATTTGTGGTAATCATTGTGGAGCTCGAATGTTGGCCAGAAAATGCAAACTGGCAGGATATTTTTGGCCCTCTATGCAGAAGGATGCAAATCGGTTGGTGATGAGATGCAGAGCCTGTCAAGTACATGATGTAGTGACCCACCAACAAGCACAAGAAATGAACGCTATCGAGTCGGTATGGCCTTTCGATGAATGGGGAATCGACATAGTCGGACCTTTGCCTCGAGCTCCGGGTAACTACAAGTATGTTGTGGTAGCCGTTGATTATTTCACGAAATGGGTTGAGGCCAAAGCTCTTACTGATATCAGAGCTCAGACTATCAAGAAGTTTCTGTGGGAAAATATTTTATGCAGGTTTGACATTCCCAAGTATCTGATATCGGATAACGGAACTCAATTTCTAGATAACCGAGTGCAAAATTGGCTCAGGGAGTTCAAGATCGAGCATAGAACGACATCCGTGGCTCGACCTCAGTCCAATGGACAAGTCGAACAAATGAACAGACAGATCAAGTTTGGGTTGAAAAAGCGATTAGAAGATGAAGGTCGAGATTGGGTGGCTCAGTTGCCCAGCATTCTATGGTCGTATCGAACCGCACCCAATTCAGCTACTCAAGAGACTCCTTTTGCCATGGCCTATGGATGCGAAGCAGTGATACCTGCGGAGATCGGGCTAGCGTGACCTCGGGTTTTAGCTTACAATGTCGAAACCAATGCTGCTGGTCTAATGGAAGAAAAAGATAATGTCGAGGAGAAGAGAGAGATGGCGGCATATCGGATGGCCAGTTATAAAAGGAAGATTTCACAGTATTACAACGCAAGGGTGAAATACAAATACTTCCAAGTAGGAGACCTCGTGTTGAGGAAGAACGAAGCTAGCAGGCAGGACCCAATAGGCAAGCTCGAGCCGAATTGGGAAGGACCCTATAAAATTCTGAAGGTACACCCAAAAGGGTCGTATCAATTGGGGAGATCGATGGATGGCGACAGCGATTGCCCCGGACTTGGCACGCCACCCATCTCCGGAGATACTACGTTTAAGATGCTTTATTCAATTTATGACATTTGCAATTTCAAACTTTTAAGTTATTTTGTAATAGGTCGATGTGACATTTGCTGTTAATGACTTCTATTCAAGTAATTTTCTTTTCTACATTGTACTTAATACGCTTAACATGGTCATGTAAAAAAGAAATGGAGGTTGGAAGAAAAAGACCAACAAAAAACCTCGACACGAGGGAATTAAATCGGAAAAGTGAATAAAGCCAAGTCACTGACAATGCTTTAATCACTTCCGAGCTGCGTATCATCGACTCGATGGAGTTGTAGCAAAGTGGTAAAAAAAAAAAAAAAGCCAAGTCACTGACAGTGCTTATATCGCCCCCGACATGCCAAGAAGCCACGATGCTAGCAATCCGGAAAATCCCATGATGGATACCTAACTCGACCAGATCATAAGCACCACGATGTGCGACAGTTGAGTAGGGACTTTTTAATTCGATATCCGTATAATCCTGACAAGGCAGGAGAGTCGAGTCGAGCTCCGACCCAAAAAGCTAAGTCAAGCCAATAAGGCAGTACAATGCTAGGTCGACTCATACCCAAGTGTACTTCGAGTCGTATACTCGTACTACACTTCGAGGGGCCAGCAGGGGAATTAAGTCCAAAGGACTACACCCCATAAGGCAACACTTTCGAGGGAATTAAGTCCAAAGGACTACACCTGAACAAATGATCAATAAAAAACAAAGACATTCAATGGAAAGCATAGATTTAAATCCAAAAATCTAAGAATGCAAATTGAAACGTCACAAGTTTACAAGATCGAATCAAGGAGATACAAGTTCAGCCAAATGAAAAGTATAAAAGTTATTACAACCAAATCGAATCGAGTTATTTAAAGAAACAAAAGAGGAAATAACATCAGGCGTCAGGCTGGTTCGAAGTCGAAGCGTTAGGATCGACTTGATCCCAGAGACTCGACATTTTACGCACCATCGTGATTCGAGCGGAAGTCACGTACTTCTCATATAAAGAGATGCCACCTTGAACTCGGTAAAGTATCGCCCATAACGAGGAATGGCCTCGAGATCATATAGATAAGGCTTCGCAAGGGCAGACACGTTGAAGTTTGGATCGACCTCTTTGACTTGGTTGATAGCCATGGTAAATCCTCCTTTCATGCCCCCGAGTCATGAGCAGCGTCGGTCGTCTTGAGCTCCTTTGAGGTCAAAAAGTCCGGCTTAGCGATTTCGGCTCGAGCCTTTAACTCATCGAGAAGAGGCGGGCGGACGGTGTACGAGCCTTGATCGCCTCCTTGATTCGGCTTTAGTCCCCTCAAGCTCCGACTTCACCTCTGCTAATTCCGATCTCATCACCGCCATCACAGCATCCCTGTCAGATACATCTTTCAGAGCTTTGGATAGATCGTCTCTAGCCTTTTTCAGATCCGACTCCAGCTTCACACGACGTTCGTCCAACTTGTTTATCTTGGCCTTCTGCTTCTCGATGTCCGTGGTCAGCTTAACGACGGTTTCCTTGTGTTCCTCCAGGGCAGCTGACGGGGACACAATCCTGTTGAGTGCAGCTTTAGCTGCGAGTCGAGTCTGCAAAAGAACACACTGATGATGTCAAAAAACAGACCCGGATCGCAAATTTCTAAGGAAAATAGAAAGAAGACTTACGGCTCGACTACTCTTCATGATGAAGTCATGCAGTTCCTCCGGAGTCATGCCTTCCATCTCCGCCATGCTCAGTGCAGGAAGCGCGTCGGTGGAGTTAGGAGGGGCGAGGTTGCGGGTCTCCTTCCCAATCCCGTGCCTCACCTCCGTTGTCTTTTGACGCTTTCTCGGCACGAGACTCTCTTCAGTCTCCTTAGTCGGGTGAGCCTCGTCAGGCTGGTCCCTAAGAATGTTGGACGTCGACACGGGAGTAGCGGATCGGGCTGGGACCCTTTGATTCCCAGAAGTCGTAGCGCCAGACACAGCCGCTTTCGACCCGATGCCAACCAGCGCTTGGATTGTCTTCGGGTCGGTAGTTTTGGGGTCAGGCATCTTGCCCAGGGCGTCCATCTTTGAGAAATAATCCACTGCGAACAGAGAAAATTCGGCGTTAGAACACAGTTAAAAATACAAAAATTTGATAAGTATAACAAGTCGACAAAGTGAATGAAAATCCTACGTAAAATTCGAACATCCTCATCGAGTTCGAGGTAGGCACCCGGGCCGTCCGTCTCGATGTCGGCAAAAGGATATAAAGAACGCAGGTTTCGAGTAGCGACGCCGGGATGAACGACCTCGAGAGTCGCGCAGCCATCCGGAGCCTCAGAGTCAAGTCTGTCATGCCATTTCTGGGGTCTTCTGTACCAGGTATGGATGTCGATGTCAATCAGCCCGTGTCGGATAAAAAAGAAATTGGGCTTCCACTCGCCATGGGATGAGATCACCTTCCTCACAAATTCTGATGCCTGAGGGCACTTCTGAAAGGTATACCACCCTATATCCTGCAGACTCGACAAGGCATATCTCGACGGAATAGTCGAACTGAAAATTCAACTTTGGCGATTCGACACGCCAGCACGAATCCCATAACGCTCCTAACCCCATTTGGAGCAAGTTGTGGGGCACTAATCATGTAGTGTCGAAGGACCTCTATGAAACATGGATCGAAAGGGAATCTCAACCCCTCCTTTAGTTGTGCCTCGTATATTGCACAAAACCCTGGAGGCGGGTCACAGGCAAACTGGAACTGACCGTGTGACACCTTAATATTCTCGGAAGAGTACGGAATTCCATATCTCAAACAGATGGTTTTGGCTTTCTCTTGGCTCAAGTTTGACATGCATCCATATGGACCCTGACCCATCATTCTGGTCTTACGTTTGGTAGCAGGTCGAGAAGGGCCAGCAGGTCGAGACGACGTTTCCTCCTCTCCTCCCTCTTCCTTTTCCGCTCCTTCTTCCTCTTCTCCGGCGAATCCTTCACCAGAAACCGTTTGATACTCAGAAACCGTCTCCTCCGTCGATTCTTCCTCTACAATTTCAACAACTTCCTCTCTATTTTGTGAATCACTATTGCTACTAGACATGGAATCAACAAGAGATGCAAGAAATAAAAGACGGAAAAAGAGTTTGAATAGAATGGGGCTTACTTGCGTTTATCTGGTAGAACAGAAACAGGAAATGGCAAATAAGAGTCTTCAAAGGTTGGGGCACTCCTTTTATGCGCACAAAATCTCCAAAGTGATTTGAAAGGGCGATTTGAGGGCAGTTATAGGGAGCGCGACGCGAGAATCAAGGGCCAAATCTCCACGCGGCCCAATAAGAAACGCTTCGTTTCTCGCACTCATTAATGATGGTACAGTGTGACGTCAGCCTAACAATGACCTACACCGGTTAGTGTGACAGCTGTTTTTCCCGCCCAGAGAAGACCACGTGTCGGAAGAGTTATTCAAATTATCAGATCCGACATCAGCATCTCAAGATGAGCTTCCCTCCGATCTGGGGGGCTTATGACGATACGGGGGTTTACTCCTCCACGTGGAATTATTTGAGTGGTCCAACTGGCATGTGGAAAAGTCTATGTCAAATACAGCAGTATCAGATCGACACGATATGCACTCGCAGAGACCGCAGTCACGGCAGATTCTTCAAGTGTCTAGCCTCGATCACCCATGTCAGCATGTATCGAGTCGAGACGGAGACTTCCTGTCCAGATACCCGGGCCCACCATCCAGTAGGTTGCTTGGGCAGGAGGGCAAGGCCCATTTAAGGGTATTTATGCCAATGGACCAAACCGCCCTAAATTTAGGGCAGAGGAAGGACATGTACCTATAAATACACCATTCCAGGAACTACGTAAGGCTTGATTCCTGGATCTAAGACAGGATACGTAGGCAATCCAAGATACATTCTTGGACTCAGCCATAAACCACCAAAAAACACTACCTTTCCTAAAAAGTTCAGCCATTCGACCCCTTTACAGCTCACCCTTAGATTACACGTGGCCTGTTATTCCGGTGGTGCATTATTCTTCTGGCCTGAGACTTGTCAGATGGGAGAACTCCATCTTTTAAGAATAATGCTATCGGATCCATCCATGTCGATCCTTGAACCCTTTGGTCAGACGTCGACCTCGTTATAGCTTCGTTCTGCTAGCATCTCGACCAGAACTTTCCTATTAGATTTAAAATTTGACGCGAGCTTAGACAAAGCATCGGCTCGTTTGTTTTCGCTCCGAGGCACCTGCTCAATGCGAATTGTCTTGAATTGCGACATTAATCCCTGTACAACTTTCAAATAACTTTTCATTGATTCTTCTTTAGCTTCATACTCTCCCCGTATATGATTTACCACGAGCTGAGAGTCACTGTATACTAAAAGATTCTCGACCCCCAACTTCGATGCTAGTTTCAAGCCCGTGATCATGGCCTCGTACTCGGCCTCGTTATTCGTAGCTTTGAACTCGAATCGGAGTGCATATGGGAACTCTTCCCCTTTCGGACTAACGGTAATAATCCATTTGACTCCTTCTTTACTTGAGGCACCATCGACGTGGATGGTCCATTATTCTTCTGACGACTGCTTTTCTTGTTCCAATTGAATCGACAGACCTTCGGCTAGGAAGTCTGCTAGGGCCTGACCCTTGATGGCGGTACGGGGTAAGAACTCAATATCATACTCTGCCAGCTCGACAACCCACTTGGCTAACCGACCCGATGTCTCGGGTTTTGTCAGAATTTGCTTTAAAGGCTGATCAGTCACCACAGCGATGGGATGCGCTTGAAAATATGGCTTCAGCTTCCTTGACGCATGAACCAGACCCAATGCCAATTTTTCAGCAGGCGTATATCGGATCTCGGCCCCATGCAATGCCTTACTTACAAAATAAATCGGGATTTGCCCCTGGTCCCCTTCTCGAACTAACACCGCGCTCACAGCCTCTTCACAAATTGCCAGATAAACTAAGAGCTTCTCTCCTTCTCGAGGTGAGGACAGCGTCGGCAAATCAGATAAATACTTTTTCAGATCGTCGAACGCTTTTTGACACTTCTCATCCCACTGGAATGGACTCGCCTTTTTTAGTATCTTAAAGAAGGGCAGGGCCCTCTGGGCTGATATCGACAAGAAGCGATTGAGGGCGGCCATCCGACCCGTCAATCGTTGCACCTCCTTTCCGTTACGAGGTGCGGGCATGTTTTTCAGAGCTTCGATCTTATCTGGATTGGCACGAATCCCGTCCCTTGATATCATACAGCCCAAGAATTTTCCAGATCGAACACCGAAGGTACACTTCTTCGGGTTAAGCTTCATTTTTACTGCCCGCAACACCTCAAAAACTTCCCAGAGATCGACAAGAAACTGTCCCATGGACTTGCTCTTGATCAATAAATCATCAACATAAACCTCCATATTTCGACCTATCTGTCTTTCAAAGATCTTATTGACGGCCCCTCGATAAGTGGCCCTGCATTCTTCAAACCAAACGGCATTGTTACAAAGCAAAAAGTACCAAATTCAGTGATAAACGCGGTTTTCTCCGAGTCCTGAGGGTCCATAAAGATTTGATAGTATCCTCTGTACGCATCGAGGAAACCTAAAACTTCGAAGCCCAATGTCGAATCGACCAACTGATCAATTTTCGGAAGAGGATATGAATCTTTGGGGCATGCTTTATTGAGATCTGTAAAATCGACGCACATCCGCCAGCTTTGATCAGGCTTCCTGACTAACACGGGATTGGCTAACCAATCTGGGTATAATACCTCTTTCACGATCCCAGCAATCAACAACTTGTCAACTTCTTTCTTCACTGCCTCTTTTCTTTCAGGTGCAAGATTTCTCTTCTTTTGCCGTATCGGCTTCTTTTTTGGGTCGACGTTAAGGCGATGCACTGCCACATTTGTCGATAAACCCTGCATGTCATCTGCCTTCCAAGCAAAAAGTCTCGATATTCCGCTAGGAGGTCGACCAGGGCTTGCCTATCGGGGTGTGGCATCCACTTCCCGATCTGGGCCCCTTGGTCCTCCTCCTCCTTCCAGACACAAACCTCTTATGTCGGATCGACGGATATCCAGCTTCGATCCTCTTCCTCTTCTGGTATCAATTCCTCAATCAGAACTTGTCCAACTCCTTTCCCCTTTGTCGTGACCAAACTACAATTTCGCCACCTCGATGTCTCCTTTTACTTCGTGGGTTCCATACCAGGTGGGAACTTCATCTTTGTTGTGGAATGTCGAGATGATGGCCCCGAGATCATATAAAGCGCAGCCGACCTAGTATCGCGTTATATCTCGACGGGGCCTTGACCACGACATAGGTCATCTCCATAGTTCGCCCCTTTTCTCCGTCTCCATTGTTGTCAACAAATTAATCGATCCGGACGGGGTGGATGGCCTGCCTGTGAATCCAAACAAAGAGTAGACAACGGTATAATGTCTTCATCTTTCAACTTCATAGCTTTGAAAGCCGAATGGTAGAGAATATTTACGGCGCTTCCACTGTCGACGCAAACTCTTTTGATCCGACCTCGACTTATTACTGCTTCGATCACCAACCCTTCGCTATGACTATGGGAACTCGGAATATCATCTTTTGGCCCGTAGCCCACTATTGTAGTAAATCTCAGCTTCTTCGATTCTCTAGATCCATCTGAAGAATGTCGACTCGATCGAGGTCTATCTGACTCATGCTCTGCAACAATCGTGTTTACGTCATACCCGGCACGATTATCACGGTGGGGGTCTCGATTCTGATCTTCTCGATGGTCATCATGGCGATTATCTCGGTATGCCGGCTCTGCCGACCTGTCTCGACGATTTCGATTGTCACGACGCGGGGATCGGTCCTTCTTTCCATTATAAGTCTTCCTCTTGTACTCTCGACGGCCTTTTGGCTCGTCCTTTTCGACACATCAATCACCTCATCCAATCGACCTCTTGAATGCAGGCGTCGATATCCTCTTCAGGTCGAAACATTCCTCCGTGTCGTGCCCCACGTCTCTGTGATAGTCGCAATATTTATGAGTATTCTTCCTTTTCTCCGGGTCCTTGGACATCGGCTTGGGTGTTCGGGCAATATTTTTCTTGATCATAATTGCCAACACCTCTCCCCGAGACCGATTGAGGGGTATAAAATCTCGATCTTTCAGATTCCCTTTCTTTCCAAGCCGATCCGATATTGGCATTTGTCGGTCGATCGAACACGTTGGTCTTGCTTTCTTCGTTCCGACCCTAGGTGACCTTGGTCCGGCCGAGAGTCGTTCTCGAATTGAGGCCAAGTGAAATGGTGTGCAAGCGCCTTTGCCTCTTCACCTTGGCAAAACTTATGGACTATGTTCACACATTCGTCCATGTCATTCGGCATCTTCTTAGACAACTTGTCATACAGTTTCATATTCCGCAAACCTCCAACGAAAGCATTAACTTGCAATGCATCACCGGCATTATGCACTTTCATGGCCTCGAGATTAAAACGCCTCATAAAAATCGATAGTGGTTTCTCCTTTCTCCGCTTGATGTTCATAAGGTGGGTAGCACTAAGGTGGAACTTCTTGTTCCCGATAAAAGCGTCTCTAAACTTTTGTCCCAATCTGTAAAAGCTTGAAATCGACCGGGCCGTAGCTTATGAAACCACTCCGGGCTCGACACGTGGAGCAACGTGTCAAAGCTCGACACTTCATGGCGTCATTGGCGTTTCTCAATCTCATCAAAGATATGTATCGATATAGATGATCCTCTGGGTCTGTTGTACCGTCATAGGGTTCCATCTTGGGTGGTTTGAACGACTCAGGCATCGTGTATATCTCTATCTCGGGACTAAATGGTGATTCGAGCCATTCTGTGACCGGTTCCTTGCCTACGATGCGATTGAACTCGTTTCGGATACTTTCTTCGACCTGATGCATTTGCCTTTCTTGTCCAGGATGCTTGTGGGCGTTAGTCACGCTGATTTCAATCGCACCTTCCTCACATTCTTCTTGGGGGTCGACAGGCCTCTTCCCCCTAGCATTATCGATTTCTTTACGACCCGGTGGGTCTAACAAGTGTTCTCCGGGGGGATTACAGATTCCCTTACCAATAAATGCCGACGCCACCACCCTTTTTAGGGCTTCTTCGTCTAAAGAAGCCAAGTGATCGGCCATGTCCTGTAGCGGTGGGGGAAGCTGAGGTCTGGATGGATCTGCAGCGGCCAGTCTAGATCCCGTGGGGACTTCTTGAATCTGAGATGGAGCTCCTGCCGGATCTACATCTGCTTGCTCCTCGATCTGCATGTTCTTGCTGTTCGTTGCCTTCTTCTTTGTTGGTGGTGCCATTGCAATTTCTTTACCCACTCACCGGTAGAAAACGGCCCTCCTTCTAGCGCCAAATGACGATGCTAAATAATGCACCACCGGAATAACAGGCCACGTGTAATCTAAGGGTGAGCTGTAAAGGGGTCGAATGGCTGAAGACGATGCTAAATAATGCACCACCAGAATAACAGGCCACGTGTAATCTAAGGGTGAGCTGTAAAGGGGTCGAATGGCTGAACTTTTTAGGAAAGGTAGTGTTTTTTGGTGGTTTATGGCTGAGTCCAAGAATGTATCTTGGATTGCCTACTGACGATGCTAAATAATGCACCACCGGAATAACAGGCCACGTGTAATCTAAGGGTGAGCTGTAAAGGGGTCGAATGGCTGAACTTTTTAGGAAAGGTAGTGTTTTTTGGTGGTTTATGGCTGAGTCCAAGAATGTATCTTGGATTGCCTACGTATCCTGTCTTAGATCCAGGAATCAAGCCTTACGTAGTTCCTGGAATGGTGTATTTATAGGTACATGTCCTTCCCTCCGCCTAAATTTAGGGCGGTTTGGTCCATTGGCATAAATACCCTTAAATGGGCCTTGCCCTCCTGCCCAAGCAACCTACTGGATGGTGGGCCCAGGTATCTGGATAGGAAGTCTCCGTCTCGACTCGATACATGCCGACATGGGTGATCGAGGCTAGACACTTGAAGAATCTGCCGTGACTACGGTCTCTGCGAGTGCATATCGTGTCGATCTGATACTGCTGTATTTGACATAGACTTTTCCACATGCCAGTTGGACCACTCAAATAATTCCACGTGGAGGAGTAAACCCCCGTATCGTCATAAGCCCCCCAGATCGGAGGGAAGCTCATCTCAAGATGCTGATGTCGGATCTGATAATTTGAATAACTCTTCCGACACGTGGTCTTCTCTGGGCGGGAAAAACATTTTGTCACACTAACCGGTGTAGGTCGTTGTTAGGCCGACGTCTGCTGTACCATCATTAATGAGTGCAGAAGCGGCGCTTATTGGGCGCGTGGAGATTTGGCCCTTGATTCTCGCGTCGCGCTCCCTATAAGCGCCCTCAAATCGCCTTTCAAATCACTTTGAGATTTTTGTGCGCATAAAAGGAGTGCCCAACCTTTGAAGACTCTTATTTGCCATTTCTGTTTTCGTTTCTACGGATAAACGCAAGTAAGCCCCATTCTATTCAAACTCTTTTTCCGTCTTTTATTTCTTGCATCTCTTGTTGATTCCATGTCTAGTAGCAATAGTGATTCACAAAATAGAGAGGAAGTTGTTGAAATTGTAGAGGAAGAATCGACGGAGGAGACGGTTTCTGAGTATCAAACGGTTTCTGGTGAAGGATTCGCCGGAGAAGAGGAAGAAGGAGCGGAAAAGGAAGAGGAGGAGAGGAGGAAGCGTCGTCTCGACTCTTTGGCCCTTCTTCTCGACCGCTACCAAACGTAAGACCAGAATGATGGGTCAGGGTCCATACGGATGCATGTCAAACTTGAGCCAAGAGAAAGCCAAAACCATCTGTTTGAGATATGGGATTCCGTACTCTTCCGAGAATATTAAGGTGTCCCACGGTCAGTTCCAGTTTGGCTGTGACCCGCCTCCAGGGTTTTGTGCAATATACGAGGCACAACTAAAGGAGGGGTTGAGATTCCCTTTCGATCCATGTTTCATAGAGGTCCTTCGACACTACAGGATTAGTGCCCCACAACTTGCTCCAAATGGGGTTAGGAGCGTTATGGGATTCGTGCTGGCGTGTCGAATCGCCAAAGTTGAATTTTCAGTTCGACTATTCCGTCAGTGTTATGCCTTGTCGAGTCTGCAGGATATAGGGTGGTATACCTTTCAGAAGCGCCCTCAGGCATCATAATTTGTGAGGAAGGTGATCTCATCCCATGGCGAGTGGAAGCCCAATTTCTTTTTATCCGACACGGGCTGATTGACATCGACATCCATACCTGGTACAGAAGACCCCAGAAATGGCATGACAGACTTGACTCTGAGGCTCCGGATGGCTGCACGACTCTTGAGGTCGTTCATCCCGACGTCGCTACTCGAAACCTGCGTTCTTTATATCCTTTAGCCGACATCGAGACGGCCGGCCCGGGTGCCTACCTCGAACTCGATGAGGATGTTCGAATTTTACGTAGGATTTTCATTCACTTTGTCGACTTGTTATACTTATCAAATTTTTGTATTTTTAACTGTGTTCTAACGCCGAATTTTCTCTGTTCGCAGTGGATTATTTCTCAAAGATGGACGCCCTGGGCAAGATGCCTGACCCCAAAACTACCGACCCGAAGAAAATCCAAGCGCTGGTTGGCATCGGGTCGAAAGCGGCTGTGTCTGGCGCTACGACTTCTGGGAATCAAAGGGTCCCAGCCCGATCCGCTACTCCCGTGTCGACGTCCAATATTCTTAGGGACCACCTGACGAGGCTCACCCGACTAAGGAGATCGAAGAGAGTCTCGCCGTCGAAAGCGCAAAAGACAACGGAGGTGAGGCACGGGATTGGGAAGGAGACCCGCAACCTCGCCCTCCTAACTCCACCGACGCGCTCTCGCTGCGGTGAGCATGGCGGAGATGGAAAGGCATGACTCGGAGGAAATGCATGACTTCATCATGAAGAGTAGTCGAGCCGTAAGTCTTCTTTCTATTTTCCTTAGAAATTTGCGATCCGGTCTGCTTTTTTGACATCATCGGTGTGTTCTTTTGCAGATTCGACTCTCGCAGCTAAAGTCTTGCACTCAACGAGATTGTGTCCTCGCCACCGCCCCTGGAGGAACACAAGGAAACCGTCGTTAAGCTGACCACGGACATCGAGAAGCAGAAGGCCAAGATAAACAAGTTGGACGAACGTCGTGTGAAGCTGGAGTCGGATCTGAAAAAGGCTAGAGACGATCTATCCAAAGCTCTGAAAGATGTATCTGACAAGGATGCTGTGATGGCGGTGATGAGATCGGAATTAGCAGAGGTGAAGTCGGAGCTTGAGGGGACTAAAGCCGAACTGGCGGAGGCAGTCAAGGCTCGTACCACCGTCCAGTCTCTTCTCGATGAGTTAACGGCTCGAGCTGAAACTGCTAAGCAGGACTTTTTGACCTCAAAGGAGCTCGAAGACGACCTGACGTTGCTCATGACTCAGGGCATGAAAGGAGGATTTACCATGGCTATCAACCAAGTCAAAGAGGTCGATCCAAACTTCAACGTGTCTGCCCTTGCGAAGCCTTATCTATATGATCTCGAGGCCATTCCTCGTTATGGGCGATACTTTACTGAGTTCAAGGCTGGCATCTCTTTATATGAGAAGTACGTGACTTCCGCTCGAGCGACGATGGTGCGAGAAAATGTCGAGTGCAGGGATCAAGTCGATCCTAACGCCGACCTCGAACCACTGACGCTTTGATGTTATTTCCTCTTTTGTTTCTTTAAATAACTCGATTCGATTTGGTTGTAATAACTTTTATACTTTTCATTTGGCTGAACTTGTATCTCCTTGATTCGATCTTGTAAACTTGTGACGTTTCAATTTGCATTCTTAGATTTTTGGATTTAAATCTATGCTTTCCATTGAATGTCTTTGTTTTTTATTGATCATTTGTCTAGGGTGTAGTCCTTTGGACTTAATTCCCTCGAAAGTGTTGCCTTATGGGGTGTAGTCCTTTGGACTTAATTCCCCTGCTGGCCCCTCGAAGTGTAGTACGAGTATACGACTCGTGGTACACTTGGGTATGAGTCGACCTAGCATTGTACTGCCTTATTGGCTTGACTTAGCTTTTTGGGTCTGAGCTCGACTCGACTCTCCTGCCTTGTCAGGATTATACGGATATCGAATTAAGAAGTCCCTACTCAACTGTCGCACATCGTGGTGCTTATGATCTGGTCGAGTTAGGTATCCATCATGGGATTTTCCGACTGCTTAGCATCGTGGCTTACTGGCATGTCGGGGGCGATATAAGCACTGTCAGTGACTTGGCTTTTTTTTTTTTACCACTTTGCTACAACTCCATCGAGTCGATGATACGCAGCTCGGAAGTGATTTAAGCATTGTCAGTGACTTGGCTTTATTCACTTTTTCGATTTAATTCCCTCGTGTCGAGGTTTTTTGTTGGTCTTTTTCTTCCAACCTCCATTTCTTTTTTACATGAGCATGTTAAGCGTATTAAGTACAATGTAGAAAAGAAAATTACTTGAATAGAAGTCATTAACAGCAAATGTCACATCGACCTATTACAAAATAACATAAAAGTTTGAAATTGCAAATGTCATAAATTGAATAAAGCATCTTAAACGTAGTATCTCCGGAGATGGGCGGCGTGCCAAGTCCGGGGCACTGTGCTGCCATCCGATCTCCCCAATTGATACGATCCTTTTGGGTGTACCTTCAGAATTTTATAGGGTCCTTCCCATTCGGCTCGAGCTTGCCTATTGGGTCCTGCCTGCTAGCTTCGTTCTTCCTCAACACGAGGTCTCCTACTTGGAAGTATTTGTATTTCACCCTTGCGTTGTAATATCGTGAAATCTTCCTTTATAATCGCCATCCGATATGCCGCCATCTCTCTCTCTCCTCGACATTATCTTTTTCTTCCATCGGACCCGATGAGCATTGGTTTCGACATTGTAAGCTAAAACCCGAGGCGACGCTTAGCCCGATCTCCGCAGGTATCACATCTTCGCATCCATAGGCCATGGCAAAAGGAGTCTCTTGAGTATTTGAATTGGGTGCGGTTCGACACGACCATAGAATCTTTGGGCAACCGAGCCACCCAATCTCGACCTTCATCTTCTAATCGCTTTTTCAACCCAAACTTGATCATCTGTTCGCTTGTTCGACTTGTCCATTGGACTGAGGTCGAGCCACGGATGTCGTTCTATGCCCGATCTTGAACTCCCTGAGCCAATTTTGCACTCGGTCATCTAGAAATTGAGTTCCGTTATCCGATATCAGATACTTGGGAATGCCAAACCTGCATAAAATATTTTCCCACAGAAACTTCTTGATAGTCTGAGCTCTGATATCAGTAAGAGCTTTGGCCTCAACCCATTTCGTGAAATAATCAACGGCTACCACAACATACTTGTAGTTACCCGGAGCTCGAGGCAAAGGTCCGACTATGTCGATTCCCCATTCATCGAAAGGCCATACCGACTCGATAGCGTTCATTTCTTGTGCTTGTTGGTGGGTCACTACATCATGTACTTGATGTGCTCGTGATCTCATCACCAACCGATTTGCATCCTTCTGCATAGAGGGCCAAAAATATCCTGCCAGTTTGCATTTTCTGGCCAACATTCGAGCTCCACAATGATTACCACAAATTCCTCGATGTATTTCTTCGAGTAGATACGCCCCTTCATCTTCCGACGCACATCGCAACCAAGGTGTTACAAACGATTTTCGATAAAGCACATAGTCGAATAGGGCGCACTCGAGGCTTCTGATCTAATTCTTCGGCTCGAGACTTGTCGGATGGGAGAACTCCATCTTTTAAGAATAATGCTATCGGATCCATCCATGTCGATCCTTGAACCACCGGGTCAGTACGTCGACCTCGTTATAGCTTCGTTCGCTAGCATCTCACCGAACTTTCCTCTTAGATTTAAAATTTGACGCGAGCTTAGACAAAGCATCGGCTCGTTTGTTTTCGCCCGAGGCACCTTTCAATGCGAATTGTCTTGAATTGCGACATTAATCCTCGCACAACTTTCAAATAACTTTTCATTGATTCTTCTTTAGCTTCATACTTTCCGTACGTGTGATCCAAGCAACTCCCGGTGGAAGGAATTCTCGACTCGAACCCTTCCGATATGCTACCCGGAAAAATCTCCAAGATTTTCCCCATATTCCCCTTGGCCGAAAATTTTCAACTTCTCCTCTCTAAGAGGTGTAGGTCGAAAAATTGTGTGTATTAAGGCTTGGAAGAACTCTCTTTATATAGGAGAGTAAAACTTAGCCTCCAAGGATTAAATAATTAAGAGATAATTATTACATTAATCCTTTTTCCAAATAAAAGATAAATAAAATAATTATCCCAAACAAATTAAGATAAATCATATTATTATCTAATATTCCATTAATTATCATTTAACAATAAAAGATAAATCACATGTCAAATAATTATCCAAGAAAACTAATTTCCCAATAATTAAATAACACAAAAATGCGCCATATGCAAACCCCAAAAAAAGGTACACGCATTTTACTACATTTGACCAATTTGGTCAAAAAGTCAACACACCAATTGGCTAGAAGTCACTTAAAAATGTCTTTTCCGTGTATTTAATTATTTAGTCCAACTAAACAATTAATTCACATATCGTTTTAATAAAGTCCAACAAGAACTAAATTAATATTATTAGGATTCGACGTCCGAGAATAGCTATGCTATATTAGAGGCACGTCGGGGACCATGGACTAATAATCGTGGCTCCGATAAATCAAATAAATAATTATCTTACGAATGTAATAATTATATTTGATAAATCAATCACAGAATATGCCACCATAATCCCGTGATCGCACTCCTCCGATTATAAGATTATATTTATCTCTCTCACGAGAATGATAATAAGCGTCCATTGATATAATCATTACATATGGATTAATCCTCCATAGATCTATTTCATTCTAAATCGGGAAGTTACCGTTAACCCTTTTAGAACCTCTTATCCTTATTTACCATTAACCCCTAGTGATCAATTAATTCATACAACTCACTTTGGTAGCTAATCGGTGCAATATGAACTCGCGCGATCGATCGTTTCTAGGATTAACAAATAAAGGAGGCTGTTTATCTACTTCCATAAATGGAAGGAATGGATTCCATATCTCGTGATAACACAGACTACTCACTCAATCCAAAGATAATGCCAAGATGGGGTAATTCGGACCACAGACTCGAGTGTAATCCTTAACCGTCAAGTCAAACTTCATATGCGATTCAAGCGGTTGATTGTGATCACCTCAGGATTAAGATATATCCATAAATATGATCATCCATTGATTCGATAAGAATTCTCGATTACGGAATTATATCGTGAACTCTAATCAAATCGGTCCAAATTTATATATGATATATCTATCATATATAAATGCCCCATTAGGTTCTCTTAACCGAAAGTCCGGATAAGACAATCACACCTATTGTGTTCAGGCGCATTAATAGCACATTAAAGGAGAGACCCGATACTCTCGATTAACTTCACTACGGGCTAATTGTATTTTAAGTACATCTTCACTAACTCAATCCTCCTGTGTATATACCATACACTGAGTTAAGTGATTACATAAACGATATACTTTAGGGTTTTACGTAGTGTAAATACTATTGTCACATCGGTGATTATGAGAATAATAAATATGAATAATAATATCATTTCATTTATTAAATAAAACAATTACAAAATTGTCTTTCGGGCATCACACCTAACAGGAATTATATATTTTAGGGTTCGTAAAACGCGTCTATAAATAGGTTTTTAAGTCGGTTTAGTTGAGGCGTGAATCGACGCCCGCCCAAGGGGTTGAACGCCCGTCCAGTGGTGTATAAAATCTTCGAGTCGGGCCGAGTCATATCAGACGCCCGTCCTATGCAAATTTGGACGCTCGTTCAGCAAAAATCTCAATACTCTGAATAAATTACTCCTCTGGACGCCCGTCCGGTTCTTCAGACGTCCGTCCACATTGGACGGAGTATCGAACGCTCGTCTGGTTCAACTTCATTCCAAATTCAGGTTGAATCTTCAATCCAATCTCATCTTATGACATGTTCGCGTACCTACAAAACCATAAAAACGCGCAAAGTGTAAAACCATAGATAATTACCAATAAAATCACGAAATTAGCTCAACTTTGCATTTAAATCATTTCCATACGCATTCTTTCAATAAATCATTTAAACCCTTAATTTTCTATAAAAAAGTAATAAAACACAAAGGAAATTGCTACGAAATAAAGTCGTATAAACCGTAAAAATCACCGTTAACAATAAACTAACCAGCGTTTTGAGTAGTTATCAGACAAAATGTCACCATTCAAAATCTCCCACTAGCTTGTATCTCTCACTAGACCCCGAAGGTCATTATGAACAAGCTATGTTACCTCTTCAAATCTATTACCCTCTCCCGATTGAAAGGAAACTTAGTCATTGTTCCTTTGAGATAGTGTTCTAGGCGGGAGATAGGAATCACCCTTAGCCGGATCGTCAGTCTTATCTCTAGGATATATGCACTAATTAATATATATTGAAGGGTCGTTTATCTTAATTAATACGGAAACCTTTTACCTTAAATAGTTTTAGATGTGTTACACATACCTATTCAGCTTTTCTTAGTGGTTCTGTCTTTATCAAACAAAAGTCCGAGTCTCAGATTCGTACTACAAATGGCATCTTCACTTTGTTTAAGGCAACTGTAGTATCGAGATGAAAGTGAATCCATTTGTTTCAACTAATCTGTAAACAGAAAAATAAATTTTTCTGTGATATTCAAGGATAGAATCCGAAATTCATTTCCTTATATCACTCCCACTATTCTAGCTGAAATTAATGCCCGTTGTCTACTCTATTAATTGTTGATGCACACCTTCCTTGTTCTTCCAAATAACTAAGCTACCGAGTCAAGTTACTCGGTTTAAGAAAGTCGCTAAGGATTCATTGGTTAAGTGATCCGAAATCACTTTCCTTATCCTATACTTTCTTTATTTAATATTTCAGTTTAGCCTCAAAACTTTAGTTAAGACGATTAACACTTATAGACATTCTTTCCCATTCTTAACTTTCCTTAAAAGGAAATAGTCTTGAACTAGCAGTTCAATTGAGTAGACACTACTCGTGAACTGTGGGATGTCTACAGAAAGCGTTACATAGTGGGACTAATTTTCTAATAAATCAGAAAAACATAAGATAAAAGCTCCCACTAGTTTATCGGTTCCAAATACCGTCTAACTAGCGACACTTTAATTTATGATTCTCCAATTTTTCTACTCCCTCCGTCCCATTTTATTTGTCCATGTTTCCTTTTTGGTTTGTCCCAAAATAAGTGTCCACTTTGTGCATTAATTGTTAAATTTTTTCAAATACCCTTTTCTCTTTACAATATTCACAATAAAAAATGTGTAGCATTAAATGCTCCAACAACAAATTAAAGGGCATAAGTGTAAAAATATTAGATCATTTAATATGATTCAAAGCATTAACTACACTTTTCTTAATCTGTGTGAAAAGTCAAACAAGACAAATAAAATGGGACGGGGGGAGTATTTGAAAATTTCTCGTGTAGACACTACACAATTAAAATTCACTAGAAAAATTTTATCGTCCCAATCATCTTTCAAACTAACTACAGTCGTCTCTCGTTCAACACGATTGATAACAGTGACATCCTTATTTATGTCACTTAAGTTCTGAATGCTCAAAATATCTCTTCCGAAAAATTAATGAACGATTAATAAGTACAACGTTCTAGTTACTTACCACTTTTTAACGAAGTCATCACTAGTCAATTTTACACTAGCAGTCTAGTACCCTAGAGAGATATTTATAACAGTTGTAAATAAAATTGACAGAATAAATCAAAATCATACACTACTGATTGATTTTAGGAACTATAAACTAAATACGTATAGTCTATCCTACAGTTCCAAGGACTTAATATTGAAGATCAAATTGGGAATCGAACATCTCATTTGTGATCGTCAATCACCTTTCCTTTTTCAGCCAAGGTATTACCAAAATA
This sequence comes from Gentiana macrophylla, assembly GCA_026214975.1. Lineage (NCBI taxonomy): Eukaryota > Viridiplantae > Streptophyta > Magnoliopsida > Gentianales > Gentianaceae > Gentiana > Gentiana macrophylla. The sequence goes on from JAOBSW010001045.1 coordinate 64,418, forward strand.
CCCTTTATGAGTGTGACCTATTGTTTCAGATTTTTAGGTAGACCCCTAGTGTGCCGCCTTAGGGTCGGTCAGTGACTCGGCGAGTACCCAAAATCCTATCCTTTCGGAGACCAAGTCTTCAATTTTGATAGCGGTGAATGCCTTCCTTAGGGGGCCAAAAACAAAGCCGGCACGAGGCGTCACCATTCACTCACGGTGCTTGAGTCAACAGTAGAGGCTGTGGGGTCGGTTGTCGCCTCTCCCGCTCCCACTCAATATTTTGAAAAAAGTGGCGGGTTTACTGATTTTGATTTTGGACTTGATGTATCTTTAAGGAACAATAAATCATGGGCCCGAATGGTGTCGGTTATGTGGGGCTAGCCCACCCGACCTATTCGTTGGAACATATGTGGCCGTCGGACGGGTCAAGCCTAGGGGAGCTCCGTTGAGCCATAGTGGCTCGTCGGATGGCTCAGCCTTGCCGGACCCCCGTGCAAATGCCACACGTGGAGTGTTAAGTCGATCGAGCCGTGGCTCAGTTGACCACCTAACCATGGTTTGACCATTTTCGAACCATGCTTGCCCGTGATTATCCAATCCTTAAACATCAAACTTTCACGTAGACACTACGGAGCAAAAACGTAATCTCGTCTTGGTAAGGTGGAATTCACCGAGAATCCATCACCCAACCTCGACGATTGACAAAACCCGTGTTCCTCGGTTTTTACCCTAATTAGTTTCTAATTAATATCATACAATTAATTAAAACTAATTGCGTGTTGTATACATGCCCAAGTCCTAACTAATTCCTCGAATTAATTTCTACATGTATGCATATGGAGTGGAATTCATGATTTGATGCATGTCATGGCAATTTTCCGATTCTACACATACAATCCAAACATGTATTCTAGTGCGGAAAATAAACACCGATATGAACCGTTGGCACCCCCGTATCTAACCTATTAGAAAATAAATAACCAAACCCTAACTAGGGTTTACTACTTTCTAACATAATCTGCAGCTGTTCAAATTCTTCGATGATCGGGAAACAAAACGAAATCGGATCGTGACGAAACTTTTCAGATCTGTTCTTCACTACTCGGGCTTCAATATGGACGGTTAGATCGGAGTTTTGACTTTTTAATTTTCTCCAGTGAGCCGCCTAACTTGTTGCTGAATCTGTCTCTTACTGCAGCGCATCAGTGACTTTCCGAGGCTGATCGGGAATCGAGATGAAACCCGATCGATCTGAAATTTTTATGGCATGTCAATAACTCCATGTTTATTAATCTGACCAGTCGGATTTGCGTTTAAACGGTCTAAAATCCTCCAGAAATTCGAGGAAGTCACAGCTAGGGTTTCTGTGAATCCTGCATTTTTCTGTTACAGCAGCCACTTTATTGCAACGAACCGATATTAATAAGGACTCCGATCGACCCCAAATTTGGATGGCTTGTTCCCCAACTTTCAATCTTAATTCTTACCGGAGGGATTGGCGTTTCAACGGCTCAATCAACGGAAAACACGAAAATACCAAACAGCGAGAAAACAGATCTACTTCTAGGAAATTAAAATTGCAACAAGGAATAAATTACATAATTTCCTATACTTATATGAACGAATTTTCTTCATTTATATGAGTTTGCAATAGATCTAACGGGTAAACAGTGCCAACCACAATCCATCTCTTCAACCACAACAACCAATCATTATCTATGCATATAAAAAATTAAAATTTTATCCACATGTAATTTCACTCCTTTAAATCGTTTATTTATGATTATAGCTACATAAATCGTGGAACCTGTCTCTGATATCACATGAAGGAAGTAGGATCTTAGATCTAAAAAAACTAGATCTATGCGCAACGGATGGATCACGATTCATATATTATAACACATAAAAAAAGGATTTAATTACTACAAGGGGGTTAATTTTATCTTACCAATAGTAGGAAGAGAAGCCAAGATCTACCAATGTGTTCTCCAAACGGTGGTTGGAATTGAAACCTCCTTGATATGCTTCCAAGAAAAACTCCAAGTTTTTCTTCAACCAGAAACTCAAGACAAGAAACAAATTTTTCTCTCTTTTGTGTGGTAAGGGCGAAATTTCTTCCACTTTTTGTCTTGGAAGAATCCTCTTTATATAGGAGAGTAAATCCTTGGTCTCCAAGTTTCTAATTAATTAAATAAATAATTAAAAAGAAATCACAATAAATTATAATTCCATTTATAAAAGATTATGATTAATCAATCAATCAATTACAAATCAATTATCTATTATTAATTAATTAGTTAACTAGTAAATAATTAATCACACAAGAAAATCAACTCTTGCCTTTTATTGATGCATGAGGCGCCACACATACTAGGGTTTAGTCCCATTGAAAATGTATTTTCTGTGTATTATATTATTTAGTCCAACTAAATAATATTTCGCATATCAATCAATTAGCCCAGCCAGTTAACTATCACTAAGGCACAATTCACAAAAAAAACACCCGAATTACAGGAGCCACATTGGGGACTATGGACCTATAACCAGTAGCTCCAATAATTAAATATATTATTCATCGAACAAAATATATATATTAAATTATTAATTCCGGGATTACGCCACCATAAACCCGAAACTGAACTCTACCAAATATAGATATATACTTACACTCAACCCATAGAGTAGATAAACGTCCATTGATATAATCACTACATACGGACTAACCCTCCATAGACTGTCCACTCTGTGTGGGATGTCTCCGTAAACCCGACACAGAATATCTTATCCTTATTTATCATTAACCCCCTGATGATCAATTAGTTCATATATCTGACTAGTGATCAATTAGTCTAATATGAACTCCCGGGATCGATCACTTTCTTAGGGCTAACAAATAAGGGGACTGTCTCTCTACTTCCCGCGTGAAGGATTGGATTCCATGTCTGTGAAAATCAGAACTACTCATCGGAGATAGTGCCAATGAGAAGTGGCTAGGAACACATATTTAAGTGAACCGTGAATTAACACATCAAACACTACCCCGAGACAAGCAAAGACTCGTGATCACCTCAGATTAAGGTTGATCTATATATGATCATCTAATGATTTAATAAGATTCCTTGATTACGGAATTATACCGAGAAATACAGATTAAATCGGTCCAAATCCTATATGAATGCCATCATATATAAATGCCCCACGCGTAGGTACTCTCTACCGACAAATCCGGATAAGACTATCACACCCTAAGGTGTTCTTGGCGCATTATTGGTGTTTTAATCAAGAGACCCTAAACTCGATTAAGTTCACCACGGACTAATGATTTAAGCATATCTCCACTAACTCAATCCTCACGTGTAATCCATACACTGAGTTAAGTGGTTACATACAGATATACTTAGGGTTTGCAGCAGTGTATTACTTTACAAGCACAAAGCTAGTAATTAAGGTGAGATAAATTCTGTAATCCATTATTAAAAACAATTACACAAATTGTCTTTCGGGTAATACACCTAACAACTGAGTCGTTCCCAACAATAAATGACTGCACAAAGTTCTCATATGATGTAGGCAATGACACAAGTAGAATCAATGCAGCATCCTCATCTTCATTCTTCACATCAATATTCCTTAAATCAAGCAATATTATGTTCAGCTGGTCTAGATGATCCCTCAGCTGAGTGCCCTCATGCATCCTTAAACTGCACAGACGTTGTTTTAAGAACAACTTGTTGGTTAGAGACTTAGTCATATACATGCCCTCAAGTTTGGACCGCAGCTTCTCTGATGTGTCCTCTTCAGCAACCTCCATGATAATATCATCTGACAAGCACAACATGATTGTTGAATGTTCTTTCTCCTCCAGACTGGCTCTTTCAACAGCACTTCCTTCTGTTGATTTAGACAAGGGACCCCATAATCCCTGTTGCTTCAACAAAGCACGCATACGGATCTGCCATAGACTAAAACTGTTTCTTCTTGTAAACTTGTCAATCTTAACATTTAAACAGACATCTTTCTTTAGGCATTTCTTTCAAAACTATATGTATGAGCTGTCATGACGGATCGATCAAGAAGTGGTGGTGATTGTGAGTAAAGATAAAAGAATAACAAGTAAACAAACACTGAAACAAGAAGAACAAACATTTAACGTGGTTTCCGCCAATATGCTAACTACTCTACGGACAAACGAGGATATTTTATTATCACGAGAAAGTTACATCATGTTACAATTAATACAGATGGTATTTATAGCCTTGGGAATCCTACCATAACCGACTAAACAGCCAAACCAGTAAATGACTGGAATACCCCAAAAGTAACTTGATCCAAATCGAAAACCATACAGACTTGTTCCCCAAGTCTACTGAGAATCAGCATACTCAACTTCAGTAGCCTTTACATCAGCAGGTTGATCAACCCTGCTGACCTGCCCCAGACTGAACACCAGATTCAGCAGATGCTTCATGCTCTGCTGACCACCACAGTTTCCCCAGACTCTGCTGAATGCCACACTCACTAGACCAGATTCAGTAGCATAGTATAAGTCACCATTACAAATATCCACCTTGACTTCAACTTCATGCAAACTGACCAGATGCACAACCAAGTGCCAGATTTCCTCTTTGTCTTCATATTTGAATATCTCAACAAACCCCCATCATCAGCTGAGTATTCCCAGATTCAGATTAAAAGCTTTGGATATTTAGCAAGTCCAGACACAACGGAAACTTGCCCCTTGGAACTGGTTTAGTGAACATATCAGCAGGATTAACATCAGTGCTGATCTTTTCAACTTTGACCCTCCTCTCATTCCTTAGAAAATGGTACCTAACATCAATGTGCTTGGTTATTTCCTGATGAACCAGATCCTTAGCCAAACATATTACACTAAGACTGTCACAATACCACCTGGCTTGATCTTGATGCAAACTCAGATCATTGACTAGCCCTTTGAACCAGATTGCTTCCTTTGATGCTTCTATCAGTGCCATTTACTCTGCCTCAGTAGTAACTAATGTCGCTATACCCTGTAAAGTTGCCTTCCAACTTACCACAAAACCAACCAAAGTAAACACATACCCAGTCATTGATCTCCTTCTATCCACATCAGCAGCATAATCAGAATCACGGTACCCTGTGACAAAACATTGAGTACCACCTCCATAAATGAGTCCAATATCTGATGTACCCCTAAGGTACCTAAATATCCTTTTCACTGCCTTCCAGTGTTTCTTTCCAGGTTGAGCCATAAACCTGCTCACAACAGTGACTGCCTGAGCCAAATCAGGTCTAGTACAGACCATGGCATACATCAAACTACCCACTGCACTAGCATATGGAACCTTAGACGTGTATTCTTCCTCTTCAGATGACTGTGGAGCAAACACAGCAAACAGATGTAGATTTGGTGCCATTGGAGTATTTATAGGTTTGGCAGCTAACATGCCAAACTTGGATAATACCTTTTCAATATACCCCTACTGAGACAAGAACAGCTTCCCCTGCTTCCTATATTTATAGATCTTCATCCCCAAAATTTTCTTTGCATTTCCCCAATCCTTAATCTCAAATTCAGCCTTGAGCAAATTCTTCATATCTTGAATATCAGACTTGTTTGCAGCAGTTATCAGCATATCATCCACATACAAAACCAGATAGATGAATGAAGCATCCTTCAACTTGTTGTGATAAACACAGCAATCATATAAACTCCTGCAATAACCCTGCTGAATCATATAACTGTCAAACTTCTTATACCACTGTCTTGGGGCCTGCTTAAGTCCATATAAGGACTTCTTCAACTTGCACACATATCCTTCCTTGCCAGGAACTTAGAAACCCTCTTGATGAGTCATATAAATTTCCTTATCTACATCTCCATGTAGAAAAGCTGCCTTCACATCCAATTTCTCATCTTCAAGATTCAAATGTGCCACTATTGCTAACAGCACCCTGATGGAAGTATGTCTAACCACTGGAGAAAGTACCTCTCCATAGTCTACCCCCTCTTTCTGATTGAACCCCCTAGCAACCAAACATGCCTTAAATCTAAAACCCTTAGTAGATGTCATTCCTTCCTTTTTCTTGAATATCCATTTGCAAGTTTTTTCTTGAGGATTAGTTTCGGTTGGTTTTGCATAGGTTTATAAGTCGAAAATTGTGCTAATGTGGTGGTGATTACAGTCAACTTCTGGTTTTCATAAACCTAAACATTACATCTAAAATTCATCTTAGTTACTTTGTTGTACCATGAACCTCCTCTTTTTTATTCATACATACTAGCTCATACAACGCCCCTCCCCACAAGAAGATTGATTGTGAGAAGGAAGTAAAATATTGAAAATGGATTTGATAAAGAAAAATTTTATGGTGTTTTTGAACATAGTGAAGAGGGGCTTGAAGTTGGTAATTAATAAGCAGCAAGATTCACATTGTTAATCCAGGAATATATCAATAAAAATATATTCCAATCTCCGGGAGTTCATCAAGAAATTGGAGACGGGAAATTATTGTTGTTATGGTAGCTCATTGCGGAATTTCATTCAAAGCTCAAAAAATTTACCAGTTCTTGCAATTTATCAGGTTAGGTAAAAAATTGTGCAAGCTCATATGTTGTTGTTATTTTTCGTCTTACTTGAAATTTTTTATCATCTGAAGATTACGTGATATTGTGGAAATGCACTAGCATTAATATTTGATATTGTCAGGCCCTTAGTTGTGCCACAATATGCTTATCGACTGAGTTTAAGTGATTGGTGAAATTGGAGACGGGAACTTATTGTTGTTATTGTAGCTCATTGCGGAATTTTAAAAAAGAATATTGTGCAAATATTGGGAGAGATTGCCCAAAATTCAGGGGGTGTTGTGAGAGATTGCCCACACTCTTGAAAAAAATTGTTCAGCTCATATGTTGTTGTTACTTTTCGTCTTACTTGACATTTTTTATAATTTGAAGATTACGTGATATTGTGGAAATACACTATCATTAATATTTGATTTTGTCAGGCCCTTAGTTGTGCCACAATAAGCTTATCGACCAAGTTTAAGAGATTGGTGAAATTGGAAACAGGAACTTACTGTTGTTATTGTAGCTCATTGCGGAATTCCATTCAAAGCTCAGAAAATTTACAAGTTCTTGCAATTTATCAGGTTAGATAAAGTCATATCAAAAGTGTGTAAGAGAAAAATAGATTATATAGCTTTTTTTTTAAATTAAACATTGACAAGTATAAACGTTGATGTGTTTTCATTGATGCCAGGATCCAGATTTTTTAAGAATGCAGCTCCTTTAGAAGTTCTGAGATGTTTGTCAAACAACTTGAAGAAGGTTGTACTTAATGGTTATCGTGGTGATAAGTATGACCGTGAAATGATACGTTATATGTTAAAGCATTGAAGAAGTCTTGAAGTTATGGAGATATCTTGTCATAGAGACAGAAAAGGCACAAAGTTCGAGTTGCTTCAAGAGATATGTCAGTTCCCAAGAAAGTCCCGGGCTTGTGAAGTCAAATTTTTCGAGGTGGGTGTCAAAGAGCAAGAAGGTCAAGGTTCAGTAACCACCGTCGGACGGTCAAATTCTAATGGAGCCTTTTAGAACTAGTAAGTCTCAACTCAAGTTTGGATGAAGGTGGATGGATGTGTTAGTTTCATAATCAAAATTGTTGGATTCTGCTTTTACTATCGTTCCATTCTGCTTTGCTACCTACTCCTGGGCGTTTTCTTCATTCTTATATGGAGTCCTCAAGTAAAATCCTTTTATGTATGTAAGTTCCCCTAGTATTGTTCTGTTCTGTTCTGTTGCTTGATTAAAAAGCATTTGAATCACATTCTTATTAACATATTCTTCGTGTTACATATTTTTCTGATTTGAACTGTTTCATTAGAATAACTGTCATGCCATATGAATGTGTTTCCCTTGACCCTCCATTGTGTATTATGAGATTGACCAAACCAAAGGCATGTCATGATTCACTTCATGTATATACTCAAATCCTTCAATCCTGTTTTGGATCTTCACTTCGTGTATTTTGAGTGTTTGGATTGAGTGTTTCTGTTTCACTTTCTCTAATTTGAGTTTTTTCTGTATTTATGCTTTCAGTTTTTGCTTGTTCTGTATGGATATTTGAGTTTTTTTTTCTTGAGGATTAGCTTCGGTTGGTTTTGCTCTGGTTTATAAGTTGAAAAAAATGGGTTAATGTGGTGATTACAATCTACTTTTGGTGCAGATTTTTGGAGTTAGAAAGTTTAATAACCTAAACAATTCATCTTAGTAACTTTTGGTGCAGCTTGTCTGTGCATGTGATGTTTTGATAGTCTTATTTTGATTGTAAGTTTAAATATCTTGAGATGATATTTATCAAAATTTGTTTCCTATAGTAGGCTTCTACGGATTGTAGTTCTCTAATCTTTTTGAAGAAACATAAATTACATATGTTATACAACTATAGCATATTACTCAGATTTCAAAAGAGATGGTATCTCAAATGCTACATTTTTCTTGTTTAATACGTGTGAGGTTTCAAACATATTTTTTTGTTCTAAAGCTTTTCCGCCTCGTGATCAAAAAGTTGCTTCGAGGACATTTGAATTAGCTTGTGATCTTGATTACAATGAACTAGATTTTGATGTGCATAGCTTTGAGCATACGTGGACCTGTTCTGAAGATATTTTGCTTTTTAAGCAATCATCATCATCCAGTTTTTTTTTTATATATTCAAATTTGCTGAGCCATTTGTTGCATATTCTACTCTTATCATTTACAGGTCTGATTACCCTTTTATGGCAGAATTTTTGAGTTGATTGATGAACTCTACAGATATATGTGTAGCCAACTGATTTTGTCGTGATTTGCTTAAAGAACAGTTTTTTGGATAACCAGCATTTGAGGATGCCAATGCGATTCAGAAATTATTTCTAATATATAGTGGTCACCGGTTTGTTTTTTTCCTGTTGTGTATATATCCTTATGTTAAAAAGCTTTTTAAGTGTTAAATTACAACTTTCATGAATGTAGTGGGAATTTTTTATAGTTCTAATTGATCTAATCCTTTTGGTTTAGCTTTAAGAAATGACATCCTGTACTTATTTCAGGATAAAATTTATTTGTTTTGCATTCTAGCATTTTTGAACTAAGTTGGATTAAAACTATAAAAGGTGTTTAGACCATTCTTGAAACAAAATTGCTAATGTTTTGAAGTGACTAACCCAAGTAACATTATGAGTACTATGCAGGGATATTTCAACTGTGTGATCTTTTTAGGTCCGTTACGAGAAAATGATAAGTCCGCTCTATGGTTTCTGCATTCAAGGCCTACAAATTCTCTCATTCCAGCTCCAAGCATGATCAGACTTCAAGAAGAGTGCAAGAACAGGTAAAGAAGCATTTGATACATACAGATTGTATGAATGAAAACAATATTAGCTTTTTTCTCTTATACATAGGTCTAACACATTTGTCTACAAAACAATTTGAATTACTTATATTTTTTTTTACATTTGTAACTAACTCCAAGTCATAAAGATATTTTTACCGCCTTAGGTGTGTGTATTTGTGGCTTAGTACTCTACTTCCAATACTTTATTATTACACTGGATTACCCCACTTTGCAAATCTGTGTATATCAACCATCGATTCTCTTAAACCACGTTCTTCATTTTGTCTCTAACCACTCTTTATCTTGCATTTGTCCAATTCTTCACACCAACTCACCCCGTGACTGACGACAACAACACCGACCTAATAATCACATCTCGGCCATATTTGTCTCACAGGGCAAACAAAGTCAAACTCCATCCAAACCATACCTCGACCATTGCCGGGACATGTGGTATCAGTGTTAAAGCTTTTGTGTGGCATCAATGTTTGTGGAATCCAAGTGTTTCAAATCACTTACCATTGTTAAGTGTTCTTTCGTGCATTTTCTTGAATAGTTCTGGCTCATCATAGACAAAGAAACAGAATAATAATATATTAATTCAATTTCTTACAACGGTCTCTCATCCTCATACATATATTCTCACACAATCTAATAGAATAAGAACATAATCTAGTGCTATCACTCACAGAAGGACAAGTGTCCATTCATAACCATAACACACAATTAGGACACGACTTGGACTAATTACAGATTAGTTCTTTACTTTTGTAACATCCCTCCTCAAACCAAATGGTGTGGACACAACATTTAGTTTGTCTCTAAAGTAGGAAAATAAAGAAGGACTGAGAGTGTTCGGTAAAAACTAGTTTTACAATTTATAACCGAAACACCCCAAGTATAAGGATCGTAGTATAGGGTGTTTACGGGTCGTCCTAAGGGAGTGGAATGTTTATCGGATCCAAGTATAAATCTATATCGATTATGTCACAATTATTAACTAAACTAAGGCTGAAACTAACTAAAACCTAAACCTACCTAAGAATTAAAACTAAAACAAGAATAAAAACAAGCAGAAAATAAGAAAACAGAAAGACGGACGAGCGTTCACTAAAGTGAACGAGCGTCCGGAAGCTAAATCTAATGGACGGGCGTCTGCTATTGCGGACGAGCGTCTAACTACGAACTGAAGCAGAAAAGTGCAGGAAAACAGCAGGAAATTAGGGTTTATAAAACTAGAACTTAAACTAAAGAATAAACTAACGATTCGATTCAAACAATTAAAGGAGAACACAGCAAGGCAACGAATCCACCCATCAACAAACAATCCCAACTAGATGGTGATCTAAAAAGACATAGTTTTTAGTAGTGATCTATTCACGAATTCAATTAAATTTCCTCAACCAAATTCTAGGGTTTCGTTTATCCTTTCAAACAAACTAAACATGCAATCAAAACTCAATCACAAGATTGTTTCCAAGCTTTTTACTCAACTAAACATGCTTAATTTCTTACAACATGATTAGATGCATTACTTTGAATAAAAGAGAACTTAAATAACATACTTTCATATATTGATTCAAGCATCAAATAAACGGAGATCGTTTCATCAAATCTTAATTCAATAAAACTTAAACAATACAAAACAGATCCAAAGTAATGAAAAACTATGAATTAAACTCACTAAACATCAAGTATCGAACTCCTCTAGTTGGTTGTGTTGATGATGGGCTTCCTCCGTCGACTCACTGCAAGGTTTCTAGCCAACAATCATGTTGAATATGATTGTTGGATTGGAGAAATTCATCTCTGTGTAAAAGTAGTTTTGGGGCGCAGCTTTTTGGTGAAAAATTGCGATCTCAATGTTGTGTAAAAGTATATCATTAGGGTTGGGGTTGCTGCTGTATTTATAGAGCTCTAAGTCGGTTAGGGTTAAGTCGGCACCGGACGCTCGTTCACTTATATGGACGCCCGTTCAAGATGCCTTAGACGCTATAAAGACGCTCGTTCAGATTCCGTCCAAACTCTCTGTTCAACTTTTCTTCCCTGGATGCTCGTCCTAATTACCAAACGCCCGTCCACACTGGACGCTGCATGGACGCCCGTCCGTCTTGATGCAGAACGGATTTCTTGATATTTCCATCTTTATCTTGATTGATTTCTTTCCTTATCTCTTTTATTTTCCCATATCTTTGATTGATCCTCTCTCATCTCGAAATTAAGCCTCCTAAAAGATAAATGAACATTGCAAAATGTAATGAAATCCAAATAATCATAATTAAATCAATTAAACACTTAAAATAACCAATTTTGCAAATAACCATATTAAAATGACATTTACTTAATAATTACACTTAAACCCTTAATTCTTATATAAATTATGCAAATGTGGGGAAAATAATAATGAAATAAACCCTTAATAATCATATAAATATGGCCTTAACAACACCCCCACACTTAGCTTTTTGTACGTCCTCGAACAAAACAATCAAAACTATAGCTCAACTTTCATGCAATCCACACAGATCTCTAACTCACGTAACAAAAGATACAACAACCATAGCAAACAATACCATCACAGAGATAGATTCAGTGTATGTGTGACAAGCCCTTTTCAAATTTAACATGCCTTTCAAAGAAATATCCTCTCAAAGATCCAATGATTATCCTAGACATAGGAAGTAATAGCTCCACTCAAAGCCTTCCCACGCACTCAGTAGGATAATCCCTACAGCATATCATGCGGTTCTACTGGGTATAAGATCCATGATAACAAAGACTTCACTTTATTTTTACTCATCATTTCCAAAAATTTCAAATTTGACGCATATCAGAATGAGCTCTTACCCATCATAGTAGAATAGGATGTTTCGTGATAACACCCTACCTTACTCAAATCATAAGGTAGCTTCTTCTAACTGTCGTGAGCTTCTGGTCATCATAGTGGAATAGGACATTTCGAGATAATCCCCTACCGCACTCCAATCATAAACCAGCTTCCGACAAACGTATTTATTATGATTGCTTATTCATTCTTTCCTTCAAGACATAAGTTACATCTCACTTATCACATTCGAACTTTATGATATTCACAGCACACGGTCTAACTAAGGTGTTACTATACTGACCTTCCTAAGATAAATCACTAAAACAATGAAAGGATATAGTTCAAAAAAAAACTTGCTTCGAAATCAAAGGCTCTCGTGAACGTGAAAAATGAATACTAGCTCCATGAAAGTAAAGACATGCTATAATTATCTCACTAAGTCACATACTATCATCGTTAGAAAACTACAACTAGCAAGCATTGGTTTCAACCATATGCTCGAGATTCACAAAAATTTTAAATTTGCTCAAATTCAACATTCACTCATATTTCAAAGGATATAGCATAAAAACATACCCAATTTACCCCCACACTTAAATCACATTATGTCCTCGAATGTGCGTAGAATAAAGAAAAGAAAACTTAGTTTGTTTTCAACAAAGTGGTTGTCGGATGAAAGTTGGCGGAGGTCAGGCCGGAGCATGAGCGCATCGCGACAACTCGAATAGACAACCTTGGACATAAAAGCTTGCGAACTCGCTCAAAAGTATACGCCACACTCGACATACCATATAATCTCGGGGTACACGGGGTATATGAGCAACACATAACACAAAACACTTACAATGAATGTAGGAGGAATAACCATCAACACATAATCAACTAAAGTATTATTTCTAAAACAATAAAACAACCTAAGAAAAGAAAACGAACAAAGAAAACTAGGTTGCCTCCTAGGAGCGCTCTTTTAATGTCAATAGCTTGACACAAAGTTCAAGAATCAACCCGGATCGGGCCACTTTGGTTTGACTACCGCCACCTCAGTATCAGAATCATTAGTACTGGGGCGGAAATGATTTTCACCACAACAACAAGTCAAGTGCGCAATAAGATCATTGAACTTTTCTCTCCAAACTACACTGACTCTCCTCTTCTTGTTCTTGCGGATGACAGGCATAGGTGTGCTAACATGCTTAGGAGTCTTAGAAGAAGGTTCCTCACAGGTAGAGGTAGGAATGTCATCATCTGACCCAAAGAAATAAGATGGAATCTCTTTACAAATCAGGACATCTGTACTCTCATCTCTTCTTTGGAAATAAAGAGTCTCAGGCTTCTCCTTTGGTTGCCCAAAATATTTCTTAAGTCGATGGCCATTCACTTTAAAAGCTTGATTACCGTACCCGTTCAAAGTAATTACTCCACTTGGATTAACCTCGAGAATCTCAAAGGGACCGGACCATCTAGACTTGAGTTTACCCGGAAACAGTGAAGTCTAGTATTATAAGTAAAGCCATTTCACCAACTTTGAATTCTCGGTCCTTGATCTTAGCGTCATGGAGTATCTTCGTTCTTTCCTTGCTGCTTAGCATTCTCGTATGCTCTGAGTCTAAATTCGTCGAGCTCGCTCAAATTGTAACAACCGTTTCTCCCCACGAGTTGGCTATCGAAATTCAAGAATTTAATTGCCCGTAAAGCTCGTGTTCAAGTTCGACAGGTAAATGACAAGCTTTGCCATAGACCATTTGGAAGGGTGACGTGCCCATCGGGTTTTAAATGCGAGACGATAAGCCCACAACGTGTCATCCAACTTAAGACTCCAATTAGATCGATTATTGTTCACGGTCTTCTAAAATTCTTTTCAAGCTCGGTTGCTTACCTCGACTTGGCCATCGGTTCGAGGATGATATGGTGTACCAACTTTGTGTTTGACACCATATTTTTCAAGGATTTTATCAAGCGGCGCATTGCAAAAGTGGGTACCCTCATCACTAATGAGTGCTCTCGGACGACCGAATCTGGTGAAGATATTCTTTTGCAAGAATTTCTTCACGACTTTATGATCATTAGTTTGGGTAGCTATGGCTTCAACCCACTTGGAAACATAGTCGACACTGCAGACGAGGATATATTTATTACCGCATCGAAGATGGAAAGGGTCCCATAAAATCTATGCCCCAAACGTCGAAAACTTCGCATTCAAGAATGGGCTTAAGTGGCATTTCCATCCTACTACTCGCCGTCGGTTCTCGGCACCTATCACAACCTTTAAAAAAAAGGCTTCGCATCTTTAAAGCGAGTCGGCCGGTAGAATCCAGCTTGAAGGATCTTTGCAACCGTCTTGGTGTTCCATAATGACCTCCAAGTGGGACCATTTGTGGCATTGTTCTAGGATATCCCACCGATCATGCTCGGAACACACCGTCGAAGCAACCCGTCTTTCTGAGACTCGAACAAATAAGGATCTTCCCATACGAGATATTTAAGATCGAAAAGAACTTTTTCTTCTCACGATACGTCATGTCCTCTAAATGACCACTCGCTAAATAGTTGGCGTAATCGGCCTGTACCACGGCCTAACCGTTTCAAGCTTCATCAATTGCTCATCGGAAAATCAATGCCTATATCATTGTGATTCTCTGCACACCTCATTTACTAAGCGAGATAAATGATCACCACAATATTCTCACTACCTTTCTTATCTTTAATCACAAGGTCAAACTCTTGTAAAATCGAATCCATCGAAGTAACCTTGGTTTTGCATCCGCTTTGTCCATAAGGTAGCGTAGAGGGCTGCATGATCGGTCCAAACAACAACTTGAGACCCTGAAGATAACTTCTAAACTTGTCAATGGCAAAAACAACGACTAAGAATTCCTTCTCGGTTGTGGTATAATTGCATTGAGCCGGGTTCAAGGTGCGGCTCGCATAATAAATGGGCCTGAACCTTTATCAACTCTTTGACCTAAAGCTGCGCCACGGCGTAATTAGAGGCATCGCACATCAACTCGAAAGGCTTGGTCAATCAGGTGCAACTAAAATAGGCAGCGATGAGCTTGTCTTTCAGACAATTGAAAGCTTCTTTGCACTTCGTGATCGAACAAGAAATCTACATCATCTTTCGAGAAGATTTGATAAAGGCTTGGCAATAGTAGAAAAATCTCGAATAAACCGCCTGTAGAAGCCAACATGACCTAGAAAACCTCATACCTCTTTCACTGTCTTAGGGTACGTCATCCTTTCAATGGCTTCGACCTTAGCCTTATCAACTTGAATACCAGCATTGGACACCTTATGTCCCAAAACTATTCCTTCGTCTACTAGAAAATGGCATTTCTCCCAGTTAAGCACCAGATTTTTCTCAACACACCGTTGGAGTACCATATCTAGATTCTTTAAGATTTCATCGAAGCTATCGCCGTGGGCGAGAAGTCATCCATGAAGACCTCCATGCATTGCTCCACAAGTCCATAAAAATGGCTAACATGCACCGTTGAAAAGTCGCGGGTGCGTTGCATAGGCGAATGGCATGCTGCGAAAAGCAAAAGTACCGAGATGGACACATAAAAGTTGTCTTCTCTTGGTCATTAGGATCAATGGCTATCTGGAAGTAGCCGAATAGCCATCAAGGAAACAATAATACTTATGACCACTCTCGATTCGTTCAATGTTGGTCAATGAAGGGTAGGGAAAGTGGTCCTTGGCGTAACCTCGTTAAGTCTACGATAGTCAATGCAGACTTTATAGCCTGTTACGAGTCGTAAGGCAACTTCCTCCCCTTTTTCATTCTTTTCGACTGTGATTCCGCCCTTCTTTGGCACAACTTGAGTAGGGCTGACCCACTCGCTATCGGTGATTGCATAGATGATGCCCATGTCAAGCCACTTTATCACTTCTTTCTTGACAACCTCCTGCATATGCGGATTCAGCCTTCTCTTAGGTTGTCTAACCTTTTTAGCTCCCTCCTCCGTTCGGATTTTATGCATGCATACATCTGGGCTGATTCCTCGGATATCACCCACTTGCCATCCGAACGTGAGGATATTCTTTTTAAGCACTTCTATCAGCTGTGCTTCTTGCTCAGTGGTCGAGTTTGAAGAAATGATCAAAGGCAATTTATCTCCATCCTTAAGAAAGATATACTTAAGGTGTTTCGGAGCGGTTTGAGCTCTAAATCGGTGAGGTGGTTGCTCAATACTAGACTTTAACGGGCCACCTTTCTCTTTATGAGCTTGGAGTGGTTGACTAAAGAATAACTCATCTTCCCGAGGCTCAACCCGAGGAAAGATCTTTGGATCAACTTATCCATAGAAATCCTCCGGTCCTTGATTGCTTCCTTTTTCTTGTGATCGATCATTTTTCTTAACTCTTCATCTTTAAGCTCTTCTTGCGACTCTTCCCAATCATCTACTTCCCAATGAGTAGCTTCTCTCCAAAATTCTACCTCGTCCCAACTACCCATCGAGCTTCTTCTTCACCAGGGGGATGAAGTCTTCGACTCGATTCTTTGAAATCATCGTTTGTTCTTTGGGCATCTCCATGCTTCTAACTCAATAACAGGCCCAGTGTGAGCGAGTGAAGATGACTCGTCAATGCCTACGGCTTGAAATGAATTAGAAGATGGTCCATGATCACACCGGATCCTCAATGTCCATGACTTCAAAAACACCTATCTCTGTCAACTCTCTCGCTTCTTCTTGAGTAGGTATCTTTTCATCCTCGTAAATAGCTTCGACAAACGATATTTCATCGGTTATGGTTCTTTCAGGATGTGTCCCTCGTGTGAAGGTAACGGATGTGTCACCGATTCTAAGGGTAATCTGTCCTTTGCAGAAGTCGATGAGAGCGTTAGAAGTGTCCAAAAAGGTTCGGCCTAGAATTAGAGGCATTTCTTTATCAGGTGGATAGTCTAGAATAACCCAGTCGGTAGGGAAGACTAAATGTTCAACTTGAAGGAGAACATTAGCTACACAACCGGCTGCAGACCGGCTAGATCTATCTACCATCTGAAGAGAAATCGGGCGTTCCCGCATCCTTTTATCTAACCCGAGCTTTTTGCATACGTTTAATGGCATCACATTAATAGAGGCCCCTGAGTCGCATAAGACATTTTCGAATAAATGGCCTTCGATCTCACAAGAGATTGAAGGTTTTCCAGGATCACCTCGCTTAACAGCAATTTTCTGTGAAACCATCGCGCAATCTTCGCGAAGCACTTCTTCATCCATCCCCTGAAGCTTTCTCTTACTCCCACAGAATTCTTTAAGATACTTAGAGCATTTAGGCATTTCAGTTAATACCTCGGCTAAGGGCATACTAACTTGAGTGTCTCTAAGCATCCTCCTTACTCCAGCATATTGCTTGTCATTAGTGAGGGCTTTCTCTTTCCTTTTTGGTGGATAAGGAATGGCTTTATCATTCCCTGTGGCCTGATTCTTTATCGCCTCATCTTCCTTATCCTTCCATCTCACGAACTTTTCTCCTTTTTTCTTAGTCAGGGGTACAGCCTCCTGACTTTCCTTCCTTTCCTCATCATCAGAATTATTTTCGTCCTCCGAAGAATTGCCACTAAGCTCCTCATCGTTGCTTTCTTCGGCGTGTGGTTTCTGATTTCCCCCTCCTGAACTCATGGCGTCAGGAGGGGCTACTCGTTTCCCGACACCTTGCCGGGTCCAGCCTTCTTACCACTTCTCAAAGTTACTTCATTCAACTCCTCTTCTTGTCCATACTCCCATTGTGGTGTAATGGCAGTGCAAACATTCACATCAGCTTTTGGGTTTCTCTCGGTATAACTCGGAAGTTTACCGTGAGGCAACGCTTGCTTGCCGGGTCCGCCATCGACCAACTTGTCTCTCAATAGCTTTAACACTAGTAGAGCGAGTCTTCACCATGTCTACCACTCATCAAATTTGTGTTGAGGGACACATGAGGTGGTATGATTTTGAGTTTGGTTCCATCCTCCTTGAGGCCTTTGGGAGTTAGGAGCTGTCCTTTGATAGTTTGAGTTGAAAGAATTCGAATTTGAAGGGCCAGGTGGTAACTTGGCTTGATTAAAGTTTTGTCGTTGAAATCCTGAGTAGTTCTGGCTTTGATTGAAGTTTCGGAAGGGTTGGTTTTGATTATCCATTAAATTTACTTCTTCCGTTATCTCCGTTCCTACCTGCATTCCAAGATCGGAAAATTTGCGTCACGAAGATTGGCCACCGCTTGCTTATCAATTCCATCCGAGCAACCAATGACTTTGTATCAGTTTGCTTGCAGTACCTTCTTTCTTAACAACATTGGTCTTCTTGGGAGTCGACCACATATTGTTCTTGGCGATGGTCTCGGCCACTCTGAAAGCGATCTCATCACCTCTCCCCTAGGAAGGATCCATGAGTGTGGAGTCAAGATAGTCTCTATTAGGTTGAGAGACACCTCTATAGAACAGCCAAAGCAACTCATGTATACTGTCATATCCGTGATTGAGGCATTTCCTCATCAAGAGATTCAATCTCTCCCAAGCTTTATATGATCTCATCCTCCAACCGCTCAAAGCGTAGCTATTTCCGTTTCATCTCTATAATCTTGCTGGTGAAACCCACTTAAGAGTGAAGGCTCTTTTGACATCATTCCATGTATGGAGAGAATGATGTGCCAACGATTTAAACCATCGACTTGCTTCACCTTTCAAAGCAAAAGGAAATAGCTTTAACTTAACTATCTCGAATCAACACCAGGATAATGGCCACGCTTCATGATTTGTCACGAATGTGGATAAGAAGTCGTGTGGATCTTCCCTGAGCGATACCATGGAAAGAGCTATTCGAACTAGAGCAACTACTCCATTCTTTAGATCAAAGTTCACTCCTCCCATGTCAGGAGGGCGAATTTGTCTATGCCCCTCGAGAAAATCTTGATTTAGATATGGGGTGTAGGGTCTGGTTCGATTGATTAAAGCTGGTTTTGTCTAAATTGTTGAAGTTGTTGATTTATGCCACTTGTTGATTCTGTTGTTCTTTGTAGAGCTTGCATCTCTTTGAAGGATTAAATTTAAGCTGAGCTTGGGGATCGTGGATTTGGAATTGGAGGATCTTGATCTGCCATTTTGTCCAAATCAGGGAAAAGCCTCCTTCTAAGAATAGATCGTTCAGGCTCGGGATCGAAGATTAGAAGTCCCTTCTTACTTCTCATTTGCATAAACCAGAAGAAAGGAAAAGGAAGAAATCAACCTTAGGGTTGATTAGAACGAGTTTAAAGAAGATTGGAGGATTTAGAAGTGTAGAAAGATAGAAGAGCAGAGAAAATAAAAGTGGAATTTTTAGGGACTCGAAGGCGGCGTTCGAGTGTGCGTGGGGACGCTAGTTCGAGAGAGGATTCGTGAAGTGAACGCTCGTTGATAATCGAATCAAGCGTCGAAGGCAGATGAAAGTGACGGCGGGCGTTGATATGGGTGAGCGCTCGTTGAAGGCTTTAGTATTTTTAATTTTAATTTTTTTAATTTTAGAAAATATATAGAAACCGAAATCGGAAAAGAAACCTACCTACGAAAAGTTTAAAAACAAGAAAAACACTAAGACCGGTAAAAAAGCGTGTTGAAATCTTCTAGGCCAAAATGGAGGGAAAACAGTGGATTTTGACCTCGAAAACGGCACAGAACGGCCTGTGGCCATTCACCCACGTCGTCGGCGTCGGAACGAGCTTTCGAATTGGGGTCTGCGTTCCAAGCGGACACTCGAGCGAAAGTTATGGTCAAAATACTACGCGTGCCCAAACGACCCCTTTTGACACGAGAAAATTGTCCTAAATAGAATCCGACAACCGTTACGACTCCCGGCAACGGCGCCAAAAACTTGTTCGGTAAAAACTAGTTTTACAATTTATATAACGAAACACCCCAAGTATAAGGATCGTAGTATAGGGTGTTTACGGGTCGTCTAAGGAGTGGAATGTTTATCGGATCCAAGTATAAATCTATATCGATTATGTCACAATTATTAACTAAACTAAGGCTGAAACTAACTAAAACCTAAACCTACCTAAGAATTAAAACTAAAACAGGAATAAAAAAGAGCAGAAAATAAGAAAACAGAAAGACGGACGAGCGTTCACTAAAGTGAACGAGCGTCTGGAAGCTAAATCTAATGGACGGGCGTCTGCTATTGCGGACGAGCGTCTAACTACGAACTGAAGCAAAAATGTGCCGGAAAACAGCAGGAAATTAGGGTTTATAAAACTAGAACTTAAACTAAAGAATAAACTAACGATTCGATTCAAACAATTAAAGGAGAACACAGCGAGGCAACGAATCCACCCATCAACAAACAATCCCAACTAGATGGTGATCTAAAAAGACATAGTTTTTAGTAGTGATCTATTCACGAATTCAATTAAATTTCCTCAACCAAATTCTAGGGTTTCGTTTATCCTTTCAAACAAACTAAACATGCAATCAAAACTCAATCACAAGATTGTTTCCAAGCTTTTTACTCAACTAAACATGCTTAATTTCTTACAACATGATTAGATGCATTACTTTGAATAAAAGAGAACTTAAATAACATACTTTCATATATTGATTCAAGCATCAAATAAACGGAGATCGTTTCATCAAATCTTAATTCAATAAAACTTAAACAATACAAAACAGATCCAAAGTAATGAAAAACTATGAATTAAACTCACTAAACATCAAGTATCGAACTCCTCTAGTTGGTTGTGTTGATGATGGGCTTCCTCCGTCGACTCACTGCAAGGTTTCTAGCCAACAATTATGTTGAATATGATTGTTGGATTGGAGAAATTCATCTCTGTGTAAAAGTAGTTTTGGGCGCATGACTTTTTGGTGAAAAATTGCGATCTCAATGTTGTGTAAAAGTATATCATTAGGGTTGGGGCTGCTGCTGTATTTATAGAGCTCTAAGTCGGTTAGGGTTAAGTCGGCACCGGACGCTCGTTCACTTATATGGACGCCCGTTCAAGATGCCTTAGACGCTATAAAGACGCTGCTCGTTGATTCCGTCCAAACTCTCTGTTCAACTTTTCTTCCTGGACGCTCGTCCCTAATTACTAAACGCCCGTCCACACCTGTTTGCATGGACGCCCGTCCGTCTTGATCTGAAACGGATTTCTTGATATTTCCATCTTTATCTTGATTGATTTCTTTCCTTATCTCTTTTATTTTCCCATATCTTTGATTGATCCTCTCTCATCTCGAAATTAAGCCTCCTAAAAGATAAATGAACATTGCAAAATGTAATGAAATCCAAATAATCATAATTAAATCAATTAAACACTTAAAATAACCAATTTTGCAAATAACCATATTAAAATGACATTTACTTAATAATTACACTTAAACCCTTAATTCTTATATAAATTATGCAAATGTGGGGAAAATAATAATGAAATAAACCCTTAATAATCATATAAATATGGCCTTAACAGAGAGGCTTGGTGAGACCATCTGATGTTTGATCACAAGAAGGAATGTATTGAACTTCCATAACTCCAACCCGGACTTTATCTCTAACAAAGTGTGCATCCAGCTCAATATGTTTCACTCTGGAGTGAAGGACAGGATTATGTGCTAAAGCTCCAGCTCCCAAGTTGTCACACCACAAGACAGATTTTGTAGGTAAGTGAAGGTGCATCTCAGATAGCATATTCAGAATCCACTTTGTGTCTCAAAGAGAAGATTGGCGAGCACATACTCGGACTACGTGCTTGATCTTGACACAACAGGTTGCTTTTTGGAGGACCAGGAGACCAGTCAGCCAGCAAGATAAAGACAATAAGCAGCCACTGATCTTCTATCATTTTTGTCACATGCCCAATCAGCATCACTAAAGCCATGTATAACAAGAGGATGTGTAGATTTGAAAAATAAACCCTAAAACAAGGTGCCTTTAATATATCTCAAAAGATGCTTGACATGTTGCCAATCACTAACAGTGGGTGATTGCATATGTTGGCTCAAGGTGTTCACTGAAAAAGCAATATCTGGCCGTGTGAGAGTTAATAATTGAAGAGCTCATATGGCTCTTCTGTAAATAGTGGGATTAGCCATAAGTTCAGTAGACTGAGGATGTTTGTGAGTCACAACCATAGGAGAGGAACAAGGCTTAAGATTATGCAAGTTCAACTTCTCCAATATTTGTCTGGCATAATTGTGTTAAGATAGATACAGGCCTGTTTGATCCCTATGAGCCTGAATTCCCAGAAAATGATGCAGATCACCAAGATCTTTAAGAGAAAACCTGGCATTGAGAGCTTTGACAAAATGCTGGATCAAATCCTTGTTATTGCCTGTAATCAAAATGTCATCCATATAAACTAAGACATACAGGTAGGTCTTGCCAGAATGAAAAAAAAATAGATGTGTCAGCCCTGGACTGTTTAAACTGCCAAGACAACAACTGTTTACTTATTTCAGCAAATCAAGCTCTCGGAGCTTGCTTCAAACCATAGATTGCCTTCTTCAGATGGCAGACATATCCTGGTTTGGTTGGATCTTCAAAACCTGCAGGTTGTGTCATAAACACAGACTCATGTAAAGTTCCATTCAAGAAGGCATTGTCAATATCTATCTGTCTGATTGGCCAATTCAGGGCAACTGCTAGGGCAAGTATAATCCTAATTGTAGAAGCTCTGGTAACTGGACTAAAAGTCTCAGTGTAGTCTAAGCCTAGTGTTTGACTAAACCCTTTAGCCACAAGCCTTGCTTTGTGCTTATTGAGGGTCCCATCTGGATGGAGTTTAATTTTAAAAACCCATCTATTATCAACCAGATTATGTGCTTGAGATCTGGGAACCAATTCCCAGGTATGATTCTTCAAAAGGGCATTGTATTCTGCCTCCATAGCCTTCTTCCAAGCAGGGTGCTTCAGGGCATCTACAACTGTAGCAGGTTCTGATGAGAGATTAGAGGTGTAGGCAGTAGCAAGGTAGGAGTAGGTTTTGGGTTTGAAAATACCACTTTTGGACTGAGTTTGCATAGGATGTTGATGGGAAACAAAAGAGGTATTCTTAGGAGTTTTTTCTGGTGGAGAAGGAGAGGCTATTGGTGAGACATTGGATACACTAAAAGATGATTCAGAAGGAGAGGCATTTACAGAATGTGAGGGTGCACAAGGAGAAGAAGATATAGGACTGGAATATTGAGGACTTTGTGTAGATGACTGAGGACTGGAGGATTGATGGCTTGTAGTTGTAGATGAGGTATCAAGAGGGGGTTGATTTGATTGGACAGGAGAGTGTTCAGGATCAATGGGATGGTGAGATTCAGGACTACCAGAAGGAGGATACTCTTGATATTGTGTAGGAAGAGTAAGGATAGGATTGAGGAACATAGATGAAGTAGTGGTAGTGGACTCAGTATTGGATGGATTACTAGGAGACTTTTGATAGGGAAAGCTTAGTTCATCAAAGGACACATCCCTAGAAATATACACTCTACCATGTGGATCAAGACACACATAACCTTTATGAGCAGGACTCTGACCTAAGTGAACATATCTGATTGCCTGAAATTGAAACTTTTTGTGATGATAGGGTCTTAAGTTAGGATAACAGGAGCACCCAAAGACCTTCAACATGATATAATTAGGCAACTTACCAAACAGGGACTCAAAAGGAGATTTCTGATTTAAAACAGATGTTGGTAGATAGTTAATCAGCCTAACAGAATGTAAGAAACTTTCCCACCAGAATTTTAGTGGCATTGAGGCCTGAGCAAGCAAAGTAAGCCCCATCTTAACTATGGATCTATGTTTCCTTTCTGCCTTGCCATTTTGGGAATGAGCATGAGGGCAAGGGTGCCTAAACTCAATGCCAGACTATCTAAGAACATCAACAAAGGATCTAAATTCACCTCCCCAATCTGTTTGCAGACACTTGATATTAACATTAAACTGATTTTCAACTTGAGTTTTGAATTGTATAAAGGCACTAAGAGCATCAGATTTAAGTTTCAATGGATAAATCCAAGTGTATCTGGTACAATCATCAACAAAATGAATATAATAAGTGTAACCAGCAGTTGAGTTTATAGGGGAAGGACCCCATAAATCTGAGTGTATAAGATCAAAAGGCTTATCAGTTTTAGTGTTAGAACTAGGATAAGGTAGGGCATGTTTCTTGCCCAAATGACATGCTTCACAGAAAGAAAGATTTTCATTATTTTTTAAAGAAACTTACAAAGTCTTAAGACATGATTCAGGATCCTTTCAGAAGGATGTCATAATCTCCTATGCCAAACATTGGCAATACTACTTTTGGATTCACTACAAACAAGAACTTTAGGATTACTAGAATAAGACTGATCTTGAAAATCTTTCATGATAGAGGACTAGTGGACAAACTGAACATCAGCAGTGACTTTGAAGTGAAGAGAGCTCAATGGAATAGGAAAGTGCATATGATATAGACCATTCTTAAGGGTTCCTTCCAGCAGAGTTTTCTTTGTAGCTAGATCCTTCACAAAGCAACAATTGGAGTGAAATTCAAGATATACAGGATTATCTGAGGTCAACTTAGAGGCACTAAGCTAATTTTTAGTTATATTAGGAACATGAAGAATGTGATTGAGAGACAGATTAGAGTGATTGTTACCAGAAAGAGTGGAATGACCAATGTGAGATATAGGAAGGGACTCACCATTACCCATAGTAAGAGCATCTGATCCTTCATACCCTGAACTCAAATGAAGGCTATTGAGGTCTGAAGACACATGACTAGTAGCTCCACTATCTGCATACCAACTAGGATCAAGAAAAGTGTCAGATGAAGCAATGTAAGCAGAATTAGGTCTTCTTGAGTTCTGAAAAGAGTTTCCATTCCCAGTATTGTTGTTTGGAGTAGGCCCTATATAAGAGGAATCATATCTGTGATAGCAATTGGCAGCTATGTGACCAGTTCTTGTACAAACTTGACAAACAGGCCTAGGACCAGATTGAGATTGATTTCTGCCTCCCCTACCTCTTCCTCTTTTGCTCCTTCCTCTGCCCCTACCAAAGTCCTGATTATTGTATCCACCAGATGGCATGTAGTTATTATTAGGTCTGTAGTTGCCTGGTTTTTGAGTAGCCAAGCGAGCAGCAGGAGAAGGAGCATCCAATGTTACAGAGGGATTGAAACGGGCTAGAAGTCTTTCATGAGTTACTAATTGAGACTGAACCTCCTGCCAAGAAAGTGAACCAATTCATAGTCCTTCCCTAGTCCACCAAGAACAGCCAGAATTAATTCAGAAGTAGAAATTGGATAGCCTGCTGCTGCTAATCCATCCAAATAGGATTTCATCAGGGCTAGATAATCTACCATAGATTTGGTCCCATTGTCAGTCCTGGTTAAGGCTCCTTTATATTCCAGCATCGTAGCTTCAGATCGATTGTTGAACAACACTTCCAGAGTACTCCAAACCTCAGCAGCAGTGTTACAACCAATTGTCTCAACCAAGGCTTGCTTTGTCATGGAGTTGTTAAGACATCCAACAAGAAGAGAATAAGTGGCTACCCGATCCTCATAGGCAGTGTTAGTAGACGGACCATAAATGGAATTCGAGCTCAGAAGTTTTGGTGGACAATGAGTAGTACCAAAAAGATGTCCATCAAGCCTGTGACCCCTGATAATTGGAAGAACAGCAGACTTCCACAACAGATAGTTAGAGCTGTCGAGTTTCACGTTACAGGCTTGAGTGAGAGTGCCACTAAAATGGGTAACCGGTTTGGTGTACAGGGAATACGGTGGGGACGGAGTGGTCATGAACTGAGAGAAAGAGGGTATAGATGGACGAGTATAACCAGAAAACATAACCTCAGGACGAGAAAGACCAAATTCTGGAAAGATAGGTGGCTACATGGTGGCGTTAATGGCGGAAAGCGGAGGAGTTGAAAGGGAACCATGTACTGGCAGGGTCTGAGCTAACGGGCTGGATAAAGGTGTTGAGCTGGATAAAGGTGTTGATATTGAACCAATGCTGATAGAGGAGACAGCATAAGCTATGGAGCTCACCGGAACTGAGCTACCAGTGGCGGCGGAGGCGGCGGCCATTTAAAGCTCCGATAGCAAGACAAAGAAACAGAATAATAATATATTGATTCAATTTCTTACAACGGTCTCTCATCATCATACATATATTCTCACACAATCTAATAGATAAGAACATAATCTAGTGCTATCACTCACAGAAGGACAAGTGTCCATTCATAACTATAACTACACAACTAGGACACGACTTGGACTAATTACAGATTAGTCCTTTACTTTTCTAACAATCATAATGCAATGCATGCTTATCAAATGAAAGTTGACGATACCAAATCTCGCACCTCCACGTGGCGTCACGAGATGGTCCTCCTGAACAAGAATAAATGATAGCCCAAGGGTCGCATTACGGGTTGAGACATCGACCACCGACATGATCAGAGAACTGAGACGATGGGCCCATCTCGATACCGCAGGTCGGAAAGCTCGGGGTGTGGACAAAGTCCACTCTAAACACGCAGGCCCATTATCCATGTGATTACTTGCATAAGTGGGTAAAGCCCATATAAGCTGGTAAAAGCCCAAAGGCCTAATACTGTATTTTACCAGAACCGACATGGTTTACGGTTAGGGTAATGAACTCCCTATAAATATACACTTCCTGGAACTACGTGTGACTTGATTCCTGGACAATTACAGGATAAGTAGGCAATCTGAGAGAGCCTCTAAGGCTCGGTCTAAAATCACCTCCAAAATCATCCTTGATTCAATCATCCCTAGATTAAATTGACCCGAAATTATACATGACAAAATCCAGCATCGTCAAAAGTCAGATACACTTTTTTTAGTGCATCATGAGTATACCATTCCCATCATTTAGACATTTTGTTCTAGGATGTTTGAACGCCTTTTTCATTCTTTATATGACTTTAAATATATTGCCGACTTTATAGATCAATACTCTCGATTTGTCTGGCTATACACTTTCAAGAAAAAGTTTAAGGTAGTCATCGTTTACTTCACGACCATCGTCAAAAAGCGTTTGGTCAATACCATTAATATGTCACCGTCTATTCTAAAGTCAATTATTAGGGACATCATATCAAACATATTGCAGCATTAGGCATTTGAGACACAAAACACAAATTTATAATTGATTGTGATTAAAAAAAATTGTTACAACCATAACAATATTGGCATAATTAAAGACACAATTGATCATGATGAGACATAGATCAACCAACACATCATACACATGATCAATAGTATAGTTGTAGATTGTTAATCGTTTGTGTCAATTTGGTTATGGTTTTAACATTTACCTTAATAATGACTTTCCTTTATAAAAATTGTCACGGATTTTTGCAATGAAAATAAACAAGTAATAAATTTAATCCGATTTACCCCAAGTGTAGGGATCGTAGTATAGAGGTTGATACCGGGTCGATCTTACTGGGAATCGGGGTTGTTTAAACTAGTTTTTATTATCTAACCTAACTATGTCACGATTACAACTAAAAAGATGTGAAATTAAAACAGGGAAGAACTAATACAAAGAGTGAAACTAACAATAAAAATAACTGGACAGAAGATCGAGATCTAAAGCCAGGAAATATGGTTGCGAACAAAATTAACTAAACTAAATCTATTCTAAGTTTATTAGGAAGTAAAGATTTCAGTTTTACTAAGCGATTCGAATTCAAGGGGTTTAATCAATATTTTACGAACGAACAAGCAATTGATCCACCTATCCTTCAACTATCAATTCCTATCTCAATTATCTCGTGATTTTTAACCAAGTTGTGATTCACCTAGCCAAGGTATGAACTCCTAATTTCTTAGAGAAGTTCGTTTCTAAATCTTCTATCTCTCGATTTTAAAGATTAATACTTTCAAAACAAAGGTGTAAGATTTCTCAATCTAGTTATCTATAAATTCAACCTACTTAACTCTCGTTATTGTGTAGGTTAAAAATCTAATCTTTATTATATTGATTCTAGGGGTTCGATTATGATTTTCATCCAAATCAAACAAACAATCAGTCATGCAATAATCTATCGATATAATTGCAATAAACAATGATAAACAATAATAAAGATACAACTTGAATAAAATACTCACAAGATAATCAAGAAACGAAACTGAATTGTTGATCGGATGGCTTCACAATGCTTGTTCAAGGGAGGTCTAGCCTCTCAACATCCTCTTTGAAACTCGAATTTGTTTGAATAAAAGTGCGTAGAAAGTATTTGAATAAAAACTGATTGTAAACTAAGGAAAAACGCAGCTGAGCCACCCCTAGGGTTTAGGGTTCGAATATATGATGATTTATGTGGAGAAAACCGCAACTATTTATAGATTTTCAAGTCGGTTTTGCTAAGTCGGCGCTCGGACGCCCGTCCGCTATTCTGGACGTCCATCCAGCCTTCAATGCAAACTTCGAATCGGGCCGAGTCATGGCCAGACGCCCGTTCTTCTTTATTTTAGACGCTCGTCCATCAGGATTGGGAGAACTCTAAATCAAAAACTTCTTCTGGACGCCCGTCCGCTTTCTTAGACGCCCGTCCATTGGACGGAACTTAGGACGTGCGTTCACTTGGACATGAAATTCGATTTTCCATCTCTATCTTCAATCAACTTCACCTTTATCTCTTTTTCTTCATACAAATTCGATCCTTGACATCTTTTAATCCTCTCTTGAACCAATTTCGTGCATCTACAAGATAATAAGAACATCGCAAAATGTAATATCATCCAAATAAACATAAAATCATCAATAAAACACATAAATTAACCAATTTTGCGATTAACCCGTTTAAAAACTCATTTGCTAAATAAATCAATTAAACACCTAATTTCTATACGCATTATACGAATATAGGGGAAATTATTACAAAATATAACGATATAAATCATCTAAAATCACCCTTAACAACTCCCCCACACTTAGCTTTTGCTCGTCCCAAGCAAAACAAGACGAAAATCAAAGCTCGGAAAAAGATACACATCTCAGCAAGTACAAGGCATATTCAATAAATCAGATGCTCACCCCTGTGTGTGTGCAAAACCATAACAAACTTCCACTATGTCCAAACTTGAAAATTTCAAAGTAAACTAGCTAATACCCCCTTCAAACTAGAGATAAATGATACTTATAAGATGTACCCTACAAAACGTGACATATCCCGAAAAAGATGATAGAATACATTTAGGACCTTTCTGAGATACTAAGAGGATAATCCCTACAACATATCTGTCAGTTTATACTGGGGATAAGGTAGACGATAACTAAGTCTTACATTCATTTCATACCACTTCTTATATAAGTTGATTTAACTATTTCACTTTCAAACGCACATCAGAATGAGCTCTTGCCCTGTCATAGCAGAATAGGATATTCGAGATATACCCTACCTTACTCCAATCATAAGGCAGCTTCTTCTGACTGTCGTGAGCTTTTGGTCATCATAGTGGTATAGGACATTCGTGATATGCCCTACCTCACTCAAATCATCGACCAGCTTCCGACACACCCAATTAATTCATATATTTTCCTTAAAACAACTTTTCCAAAGCACAGTAGTTACGTTTCACTTATCACATTCAAACCTAAGATATTCACAGTATATCATACTCTGGATCTAAATACAAACTATCATAATCGTCACGATACACACGTTAGCACTAAGCACACGACTTATAAGATAACAAAAATCACTAATCAAAAGGGGTATAGCTTTATATTTTAGCTCATCATTCACTATGGCTCGTGAAAAATATATATCGGGTGAAACAACTAACTTACTGGACATACAGTATACAGCATCAATGACTATAGAAATAACGAACAAAGATATGCATTGCTTACTCGGGACAGAACAAAACAAAATTTTCGAAAAATTTAGCTCATTTGGCATTGAAACAAAACGAATGAAGCAAACGAATGGATGCACATAAACCATTCCCCTCCCCCACACTTAAACCACAACATGTCCTCAGGTTGTGCAAAATTAAAGAAGAATAAGGTACTTAGCTGATCGTAACAGATACTGCAATCGTTGGTCAGGCCGGAGCCTTCGTAGTGATAAATAGAACTCGTATCGGCACGACGTAAAACCTAACTAGAAATATACCTGCATTACTCGACAAACACGGAAAAATCTCGGGGAAAACGGGGGAATTATACCAAAATGAAAGATCACGAAAGGACAATGTAAAATCAGATTAGATTAACAGATAAAACATCCAAAACAATGAAAATCAAAAGTATAGCAATGTCAAATACAAAGGAAAGTACGAAATGCCTTAGGGCTTACAAGATTCAGCGAGAAAAAGAGACAGTAGCCATATGAAAAGTACAATGAATCAAGTAACGAAAAGTAGCAGGACAATACAACCAACGTATCAAAGAAAGAACAAAAGCTAGAATCAGAAAAATAAGATCAGGTCTGCCCCGGTGTCGCAGAATCATCAGCCGGAGGTGATCCACCTGGAGGAGAGTCAGGCTGCTCCTCATCAGTAGACGACTCAGACTCATCCAGAACGTCCGCAATGGCCTGCTCAACCTCGTCAGAATAAACATAATCGATAATGCTTGGGTCGAAGACTCTCTTATACACCGCAAAATTGTAACGCCCCGCTCCCGGATACCGAGCCCTTATCCGGAAGAGAAACGTTCGGCGCGTATAGCATTAAATAAATCTAATATTATATGCAAGCCTCTACGTCGTCAGTATCAAATAAAAGCAAACGGAAGCTAAAAGACTGGGTAAAACATAAATGCTACTAAGAATAGAAATTAACCATACTAAAGATGGATAGTTAAAATTACAACGACGAAAAACCCAAAGACCTAAACAATACGAGGTCTTAGAAGTAGAAGTACAACAAGTCTAAGAAAATAAATACAACTAGACTAATACAACCTTTACAAAGAAAAGGAACTAGAAACTTCGTCAAGACTTCAAAGCCTTCAAAAGTCGTCATCTACCTGATCAACCTGTTCGTCTTCTCACCCCACAATGCATACAAAAGAAAATGCAAAGGAGGTAAGTACAAAGTACTTAGTAAAAGTGAGAAGCTAATGAATAACTAAGTTATACAATGAAAGGTTATTATTATGATTATTAAATTATCTTTATGAGACCGACTCAATTTAAGGTTCAATCCATGCCCATCGACATGTCATGACTAAACGTTTCTAGCTTAGCTTATCTTGGTTACGTCATCACTCAAGGACACTACGCATGGCGTTCATCAGCCTGAAGATATACTTGCTAACTAACAGTGATTAGCACCGATTAGCTCCGGGGTCTCCCCGGTATGCATATACGTCCGATGAATTTCCTCCACTGCCATTCAGCCGTTTATAGGCCAAAGCAGGCGTTGTTCACCTTTTATGAGCGTATCACATCGCCGATATGAAAGAGTGCCTAACCGAGAATAAGTGACGTTTTATCTTTTACTACACATATGTAATTATTATACATTGTTAACTAGCCACCTAAGTGTTTTCAAGTAATCTCTCCTCACACATACTACTCTCTTTCCTAGACCATTAGACACGGACAAGGCCTAGCAAATACAGACATTGATGAATACTAATCCATCAAAGCACAAGCCCTTTCATGCTCTTCCGACGGATCCGAACTTCAACTCCTTTAAGAGTACATTCGGTGTTTTAACTGAACGAATCAGAAACTCAATCGGGGCTTGTTCATTTTCATTTAATGTTATTTGATCAAAAAAATAGAATTTAAAACTCAACACAAATATACCAAAACATATCACATCTTATTAAGTACAACTTAGCATGAATTCTATCACCAAACAACACCAAAACTCACCAAAACTCAACCTATCATTATAAAACTATAATTACTCATTAGGAAGAGGCTCTTACCTTAATTTCCAGCAAAACTGAATGCAAAACGTCAAGCAACTGCTACAAATGTTGATCCTCAACCCCCAAAACCTATTTGATCAGCAAGAAACCCTAAAATCCTATTTTCTTGGCAGAAACCGAAACTGAAAAAGAGCATAAAACTGCAAATTACCTGGATTAACTGCTGGGAAAATATTTTTATAATAATCTACGCTTCAATACGATCGTTTCGACTACTCATGGCTGCGAAACAGAGCTACGAATTGAAAGATAAGTCGGTTAGGGTTGAAACAGTATGGCAATGCATAGTATACACGAGGATTGGATCCAATGCATACTATGTTCTGTTTCAACCCAAGTATACTATGCATTGCCATACTTTCTCTCTGATAGTCTGATCCAATCCTCGTGCCAATTAGGGTTAGCTTGGAAAATAAAAGAAGTTGAAAAGTGACAAGTTGAGTACCAGGGTGGTATGTCAACCAGGTAAGCCAAGGAATGATACAATGCACTTGAAATAAGAAAGGTTGCTTGGGTTACATGCAAAACAAGATGATTTCGTGATGGGGAAAAGTTGAAGGTGGTTCCAAACTAAAGAATGAGACATTGTATCATAATACAAGGGATAGCCACCGAAAGGAAAACAAAAGGACACCTTGCAGATGATTTTTTTTTTTTTGAGAGAGGAATTCTGCAAGATACGGTGGTCTGCAAAGACTTCAGAGGTAACTTGAAAGGATGGTATTAAGCTTTCATATAGACCTTTAGAAAGTGGAGACGTTAAAGGTAACATCACACAACAGAAATCAAGGTAAAGGTGCAAGGTCGAGCACCAGAAGGACTAAAAAGATAGAAATCAAAAGAGAGCAAGAATCTCAACATGAAGGAGCCATGGAGACAAAACAAGTACACCAAAAGGTCTCAGAATAAAATAAACACTTGTCAAGAAGTGTCCATGTTTGCAATAGTCAAAGAGAGGTTATTTTAGGATTTAATAGAAAAAGAAATTCCCTTAAGGAATTGTAAGGGAATATCAAAAGTTTGAATAAGTTAGCGGCAAACAAGATTTTTTTTTTAGTGAAGAGGAAAAGACACATAAGAATTGTCGGATACGGTTTGATTTCAAAGAATTAATTCAAACCTTCAAAGGAAGGTTAAACGATCATTGACGATTCAAATCAAAGGTTCAAGGTTGCACTACTCGAGAGGAATAGTAACCTGCCAAGGAATAAATGCTCAAGGTTAAAATAAAATAGACTTTCAACCGGTGTAACAAAATAGGAATAGAAACGCCAAACAGAGGATGGAAAATCGAAAGGCATATCTGGCGGTTCATGGCTCTAAATGGCCCGAAAGAGAGTTAAAACTGAATGGTACAAGGTACATTAATCTGGATTGAAATTCAATAGAAGTTTTGGAATTCAAATGTTGGTTGGCTAGATAGGTTCGGAAGGCATCTTGAAAAGGTCTACCTTCTGCTTGAAACAAGTTTAGCATAAATTGCTAGAAGGTTAAAGATATGTAACTGAAAAGGAATGTCATGGTAGGCTTAAAAATTCGACCGGCAAAAGGAGATATGCATACCTTAAAAGAACATGCAGCATTAGGTGAAATAGTTACAACATCGACACTACCCTTAGGAGGCGAGCTGAGAATGAACACAAATAAGAAAAATATTCTGACATCAGAAGGCTTAGTCAAATTTGAATTTGAGATGAATGGAGTGCAACAATGTAGAATTTTGAAGAGAACTTATTTCTTGATTTGAAAAGTAGGAAAGTATGAACTTGTTAAGAGGAAAAGACTTATAGAGATATATTTCGGAGGTAATTCATGACACCAAACAGAGAGGACCTGTTGAGTTTAAAGGTCTCAAGTGAGGGATTACATGAGAAACAAATTACCAGAAAAAGTATAATTACAAAAGGGCACGAAAAGGGTCTGAACATCAAACATGGCATGCTGGGGGATAGCATCTTGGTTCTTGTATACAACTGCAAAAAAACTATAATATTAGCTTTACAAGCATCCTACTAAAAGGTTTAACTCAGAAGGAGATCAGCCTCAGGGAACTCCCAAACATAACAATCGTAACTTACTACCCTCTTAGCCCTAACCCCAAGTCAAAGAGGTGAAAATTCATTTTAGGTTGCTGTGTATGAAATTTACTCCGGATCTGACATTATCAATTTGTACAGAACAAACGAAGAGGAATTTGAGCACGATCCAAAAAGAAAAGATTTAGATACTGGAGTTTCCCAGGTGACATAAAAATATTGGAATTTTTGAATGAAAATAAGTTGGTCAAAAACAGTTATTTCTGACGATTGTACAAGCTGTCAGAATTTCCAGTTTAGTAAACACTGAGTTGAATTGCAAATCGAGATCAAACGAAAACGAATCTGAGCTTAATTTCAAAAGGCAAATTGTAGATAAAAGTTTGGTCTGCGACATATCAAAAATTCAGATCAATTGAAGGTGTTTAACCTGTTCAAAACGGAAGAAGAAGTGAAGGTGCTGCTGCAGATTTTCTGGACAGAGTGTCCGGCATAAACATAATTTTTCTGAACAATCCATAACGATTATCGAGTTGATGTAAAAAGAGAAGGTGTAGATAAGACAGTAATCTAGTTTGCTGAAAATTTGCAGAATTTTTGGAACACGGTAAGTTGTTTAACCTGAAGGGAAAACACGGAAACAAAAGCATTCACTCATGTTGGGTAAATCCAAACACGAGGACAATGAAAAGTATGTGCCAAAGTAAGAGACCTTTAACACTACGAGTTGAAACGACTAAGGAGTACTTTTAAAGGATAAAATTTACATATGGAGTTCGTGTGGAACCATCTCAAGCAAAGCAAAGGTCAAAGAATTTTGGTAAACATAAACCAAGATATAGCAAAAAGAGAAAATGGAGGATTTGTAGAGTCGAGTCTTTAAACAAAAATTTGTATGTACTAAAACATCTTTTAGGGGATGCATTAAAGATAATCACTAGGATGCAAAAGTGTGTTGCCCCAAAATAGCTAAACAAGATATAGTTGGAAGGATATGCAATTGTCAGTTCAAATAGTTCGAAGGATGAGAAACTTATTTTTTCTTAAATCAAGCATTTGAAACGATGAAAACATCTTTAAAAAAATAAGGCACATCAAATGAATGTACACACTTGGAAAACAAAACTGCGTAATAAGAGATTTTTACCGAGTTTCAGAAGTTTCAAATGGAGGATTTAACCAGAGCATGAGTTACAATTAGTATGGATGAGAAACATTTGAAATCGGAATAACCAAGTAGGAAACTAGATGATTATAAAAGAGAGCCTTATTGATGAAGACATAAGATTGGAAAATCACCACGCAATCGTTTATTGCAATCGAGGAGCACTATAACGACAACACCTAGCCTCTACCTACCAAACTTCTTATCCTGGGTAACAACTTGCTTAAGAATCAGATAAATCAAAGTATTCTCATCTCCTATAACCTACTACACTATAACCTATAGGGTGAAAGAAAGACATCTATCCTTCCTTGACTAGAGGACTTAAATGGTTTTGAGAAATTCGGGTGCATACAAAAGCCACGAAATAATTGATTTGCACAAAACAAACCGAACTGATTTTGAACATGAGGCAAAGAGAAAATCTGTGAGTATATAAGTTTCACATATGATGCTCAAAAATCAAAATTTTTGGGAAGCCATAGTTCGGTCAAAATAATTCTTTTCATCTACTGCTATAAGCTGTCAAAAATTTTCAGGACTTCATCAACTGTCGTGTGTTGCAGATTGTGCTCAAACAAAAACGAATTTGCACTTGGTCCAAAAACAAAAATTATAGTACAGGATGCTTTCTACAACATATCAAAAATACAAGTCATTTAGAGGTGTTTAGCTTATTCAAAACAGAATGATAAGTAAGAGTACCGCTGCAGAATTTTCTGAACCGAGTACCCCTTCTTGTTAAACAATTTGTGAATAATCCATATTGAAAACTAAATTGATGTAAAAAGAGAAATTGTAGATAAGACAACTTTCTATGTGGCTGAAAATTTACAGAATTCTTAGAACAACAAAAAAAAATGATATAACATGATATGTAGAAACGTGAACAAAATCGTTTACTCATTTTGCATAACACCAAGTTACAAGGAAGTGATTTGAACCAAATGTAGCATTACGAAAGCATTAAAACCTCAAAAAGAAAGAAAAATAGAGAAAGATTCGAAGATTCCAAAAGGAAAGAGGGATCCTAGTAAGGGTTCTCAAAAGGAACAAAACTTAAGAGGATCACATAAGAGATATGAGCTTAAAACTCAACCTTCACCTAAGGAGACTTTTCACATGGTCCTAGTGCAACTTAACCACGTTCTAAGGATTCCTAATCCTATGATAATTTACCACCAATATCAAGAGAGATCGGAAAGGTTCTAAAAGGTCTAAAGAAATCCAATCTTCGAGGGAAGAAGCATAGGAAAGAAAGGACGCTTCGGCTCTGATACCAACTGTAACGCCCCGCTCCCGGATACCGAGCCCTTATCCGGAAGAGAAATGTTCGGCGCGTATAGCATTAAATAAATCTAATATTATATGCAAGCCTCTACGTCGTCGTATCAAATAAAAGCAAACGGAAGCTAAAAAGACTCGGGTAAAACATAAATGCTACTAAGAATAGAAATTAACCATACTAAAGATGGATAGTTAAAATTACAACGACGAAAAACCCAAAGACCTAAACAATACGAGGTCTTAGAAGTAGAAGTACAACATGTCTAAGAAAATAAATACAACTAGACTAATACAACCTTTACAAAGAAAAGGAACTAGAAACTTCGTCAAGACTTCAAAGCCTTCAAAAGTCGTCATCTACCTGATCAACCTGTTCGTCTTCTCACCCCACAATGCATACAAAAGAAAATGCAAAGGAGGTAAGTACAAAGTACTTAGTAAAAGTGAGAAGCTAATGAATAACTAAGTTATACAATGAAAGGTTATTATTATGATTATTAAATTATCTTTATGAGACCGACTCAATTTAAGGTTCAATCCATGCCCATCGACATGTCATGACTAAACGTTTCTAGCTTAGCTTATCTTGGTTACGTCATCACTCAAGGACACTACGCATGGCATTCATCAGCCTGAAGATATACTTGCTAACTAACGGTGATTAGCACCGATTAGCTCCGGGGTCTCCCCGGTATGCATATACGTCCGATGAATTTCCTCCACTGCCATTCAGCCGTTTATAGGCCAGCAGCGTTGTTCACCTTTTATGAACGTATCACATCGCCGATATGAAAGAGTGCCTAACCGAGAATAAGTGACGTTTTATCTTTTACTACACATATGTAATTATTATCTGTTGTTAACTAGCCACCTAAGTGTTTTCAAGTAATCTCCCTCACACATACTACTCTCTTTCCTAGACCATTAGACACGGACAAGGCCTAGAAATTACACAGACATTGATGAATACTAATCCATCAAAGCACAAGCCCTTTCATGCTCTTCCGACGGATCCGAACTTCAACTCCCTTTAAGAGTACATTCGGTGTTTTAACTGAACGAATCAGAAACTCAATCGGGGCTTGTTCATTTTCATTTAATGTTATTTGATCAAAAAAATAGAATTTAAAACTCAACACAAATATACCAAAACATATCACATCTTATTAAGTACAACTTAGCATGAATTCTATCACCAAACAACACCAAAACTCACCAAAACTCAACCTATCATTATAAAACTATAATTACTCATTAGGAAGAGCCTCTTACCTTAATTTCCAGCAAAATTGAAAGCAAAACGTCAAGCAACTGCTACAAATGTTGATCCTCAACCCCCAAAACCTATTTGATCAGCAAGAAACCCTAAAATCCTATTTTCTTGGCAGAAACCGAAACTGAAAAAGAGCATAAAACTGCAAATTACCTGGATTAACTGCTGGGAAAATATTTTTAGAATAATCTACGCTTCAATACGATCGTTTCGACTACTCATGGCTGCGAAACAGAGCTACGAATTGAAAGATAAGAATTTTTCAAGAATCGAACTCTACGAATACGAATACCGAAAACTAGGGCTAAACTGAAAACTTACGAAATTGAGAGATGTTATTTTCCAAAGTTGCGTCTCCTCGCGCTGATCAATTTTCTCTCCTGCGGCATCTTGAACAGATGAACGGATTGACCACACGGTTGAAATTTACGTTCTCCCTTTTTCTGGCATCTCCTGCGTTGCTTTGTAGCGCCGTTGCTCTATTTTTTTTTTCTCAGCATATGCGTGGCTTGATATGAGAAGAAATGGGAATTGATTCTTTTTTTTATATATTTATTAATTAAATTCCATTTTAAATAATAACTAATTCCTTAATTAAATCATTTTTAATTAAATTATAGGATAGATAATAATTAGGTCGTAGTAAATACACCCAATGACTATTTTACCCTTTTATGAAAATTCGGGATGTTACAAAAATAGTCAAGATGTTATTCTGAGAAGTCCGAATATCCTCCAACCAGTTCCGTACACTGTTAGCCATACTCAACCTCATCCGGACTGAGGGAGATAAAGTAGGAAGGAAGATGCTCGAGGCGGTCTTTGAAGATGAACCGGCTCACGGGCTACCTCGACCTCGATCTCGCCTCGACCGACTGGAAGATTTCACTTTTTCCCGCTGCAAGAACCTTGGATTCTTCGGTTTGTGATCGGTCTTGTACTCGGGAACCCTAGCATCTTGATAGAGACTGTGGATCAAATATGGACAAATCAAACATCGCGTATAGGCCTTCTGATTCGTGGCTATCTCATCGAAAATTGCCTGTCCTACATCCACATTTAGCTTGAAGTTCAAAGCATATAACATCCCAAGGTCACCAATGTGAAAATGAGTCAGGTTGTTCTTAGGTAACAACCTGTTCTGGATAAACCGAAATTGGACCTTCCAATCTTCCGTCCAACTTGTGGTGACCAACTCTTTCCTATCGCCGCCCGGTCTAAGTGTCCACGGCACCTCCGGGCACACCAACAACCGTAAATCCTCTAGCGGATCCTCTCCCGCATCCTGCTTGGCCTTTATAGCCTCCTTGTAGTCCAACCCCTCAAAAGGTGCCAAGTTATACTTATCGTTTATAACCTTAGGCGTAAAAGGCACCTTCACCCCCCGAACCATCACAACTCCGGCTTCCAAGTCTGTTTCCGAGCAATTGGCATAAAACTCTCAGACTAATGTAGCATTAACCGGGGTCCTCGAGGTTTTCATCAGGGCACCCCACTTCCTATCCGTCAGCAATTTCACAAAAGCGGGATCAACCTTCGTCTCTAGAACGGCTCTCTCGATCAACATCGTCCTCGAAACATAGTGCTTATTATACACCTCGAAAGCCTTTGGATATATGAACCTACGAGCCAAGGGGATAGGAGGTCTCACATTCTGTCTAACCGGCTCAGCTCCCTCAGTTTCTTCCTCGGCTTGCTCAGCTCTAACCCTAGGTGCATTTCCACTCCCTGCAACCCTAGGTAGTCTCACTAGGGGTACATCATCATCAGTGTCTGACCCAGACTCAGACTCATCTCGCAAAGGAACCCTAGATTGACCTCTGGGCGGATGCTGACGTTCACCTATACGGATACCTTGGTTTGGGTTGACTAATGTGGGGTCTACAATCTTCTTCTTTTTAGCAGGTTCAGTGGCAACCCCCTTACCATGCCTCTTTAGCACCGCTTTACGAACCATGGTGAACTAAGACTACACAAACAACAAACCCAACCCCAAAATCAAACAAAACCACCCGTTTATCGTCCAAACGGGATTTCAACACCAAGTCACACCAAACCAACACCAAAACCACAATGCAACACATCCAACACCATCCATTACCATCCCAGATTACCACAGAACAAGAAACAAAAAAACAAAACAAGAAAGAAAAACAAATAAGAGAAGATTCATATAAAAGAGTCGACTCGAAGATCGAACTCAAAAAAAAAACGTGAAATAATCTAGGAAAAGTTGATAAAAACTTACCAAATAGGATGATGGGATGATGATAAAGAGGATTAGAAGCCCAAACAATGCCAAATCGACCGCAAAAATTGAATTTTTTTTTCAAAAAAAGTCGGACAAACTAAGTCACTGAATCGAATTAATGGGTGGTTGTTGGAGGATTTGGAGTGAAAAATCGAAAAGAGGGGATTGAGAGCTGTTGATAGAGCCTTGAATCGCCCAATTTGGTTTAGAAATGAGGATTTTAGGGCAAAGGAGGTCGAAAAGTCGGGTTGGTGGTTTGAAATTTCTGATTCGAAATAAGTTTGGGAAGAAGGGGTATTTATAGATGCAGGGTTGAAGCAGCGTCCGAGACACTGAGACGGACGTTCAATTTGGGGATCGATGAATCGGACGGGCGTCCATATAACCACGCCGCTTCGTCGGATGTTCAAATTAAGTCTGAGTTGAGGGAAGCAGCGGACGGGCGTCAAGAAATGTGGGCGCTCGTCCAAGGAAAACACAGAACAGACGGGCGTCCAAGGACATGGACGCACGTCCAAGGCAGAAATTCAGCAAAACTCAAAAATTTTATTCATTCCAAAATCAAATTTTTATTTCATTATAAATAGTCATACAAAACTTCAAATAACAAACAAAATTGGAAAACACATAAAAACACTAGAAAATAGTGGGTTGCCTCCCACCGAGCGCTTTTGTTTTACGTCGTTGGCTTGATGAAACAGCCT
This sequence comes from Gentiana macrophylla, assembly GCA_026214975.1. Taxonomy (NCBI): domain Eukaryota; kingdom Viridiplantae; phylum Streptophyta; class Magnoliopsida; order Gentianales; family Gentianaceae; genus Gentiana; species Gentiana macrophylla. The sequence goes on from JAOBSW010001045.1 coordinate 105,181, forward strand.
AACGACGCTAGTCATCGTAAATCTCCTCCTAATCCACAATCCGGATCAGACGGTGGAGCATGTCAATAGCAGGAGGAAAATCATACTCGTCTTGTAGAGCCCAGTCCTCGCCAGCAACATCCATTCCTCAGAAATGCTCAGCTTGCAGCACTAGCGCCAAGTCAGTCACCATCGGATCATTGAGGATTGTGTACGGTCGTCCTAAAGTCTCCTGCAGGTCCTCTGAGCTAAAATCTCCACCTCCCGAAGATCGGGGTACAATGAGAACATAAGTAACGGTCTTGATGCGGGTACTAATATCAAAGTCTACGTCCAAAATGATAGTCCCTCCGGGTCCGTCACCTAGAGTGATAAGTGGGATCCTACTAATGAAAGGAAACTCCACTGGTAGAACTCCGTAATCCATATCTAAAAACACAGCTAAACTGAACAGATTCAAACAAAATCTTAATTAGACTTGAGATAAAAACTAATCAAAAAAGAAACAACACAAAAGAGAGTCCTAATATAATAAAGGATATCTAGGATGCCTCCTAGTTGCGCTTTTGGTTAATGTCGTTAGCTCGACACTCTTTTTAGCTCAGCCTGGATCAGGCCATTTAACTTTTCTGCCAGCCACTACCTCGTGTAAGCTTCGATCAGTAGTGTGGCTGCAGAAACATCATCTAACACACGGGGTTAATTCCTTAATTGCTTTCCACACACGCTTAAACCTTCCCATGGTTGATTTCTTCTTCTTCTGACGACGCTTCAGCCGTTGCTCCTTCTCAAACTCTTCCATGTCCCAACTACCTGCTAGAACTTCTTCAGAGGGACCACTACCGTCATTCTCAGAAAACAAATCGCGAAAACTCGTCAAATTTATCGACTTACAAGTACCACACCGAGGATATCGAGGAATCGAACAATCAAAGGTCGTTCTTTGGCTTGACCAATGTAATGCTTGCACCTTTGACCATTCACTCGGGCGGCTGGTCACCATAACCTCATAGTTCTAGGACACCACCAGGATGACTTGGAGAATTTCAAAGGACCGGACCATCGTGTCCTCGACTTACCAGAGAGGAAAGATGTAACTGGAATTGTACAATAAAACCTGTTCCCTACTTGAAATTCTCGCTTCTTAATCTTGGCATCGTGAAGGAGTTTTGTCTTTTCCTTACTTATCCTGGCACTTTCGTAGGCTTGAAGTCTAAATTCGTCCAACTCATGCAACTGTTGCAATCGATGTTTTCCACAAGATTGGTTATCGAAGTTTAAAAACTTCGTGGCCCAATATGCTCTATGCTCTAACTCGACTGGCAAGTGGCATGGTTTACCATAAACCATTTGATAGGGTGATGTACCCATGGGGGTCTTATAGGCAGTTCGATATGCCCACAGTACATCATCCAACTTTAGACTCCAGTCTTTTCTATGACTGTTAACTGTTTTCTCCAGGATCTTCTTTAAACTTTGGTTGCTTCTTTAAACCTGACCACTCGTCATAGGATGATATGGTGTACCAGTTTTATGCCGGACACCATATTTCTCAAGCAATTTCTCCAGAGGTCGGTTACAAAAGTGTGTCCCTTCATCACTAATCAAGGCACGTGGACACCCAAATCTCATGAAGATGTTCTTCTTTTGAAACTTCATGACCGTCTTATGATCATTGTGAGATGTGGCTTGAGCCTCCACCCATTTTGATACGTAATCCACGCAGACTAAGATGTATTTATTTCCACAAGATGATGGGAATGGTCCCATAAAATCGATACCCCATACATCAAAGACTTCACATTCTAGGATGGGTTTCAATGGCATGTCGAAACGCCTTGTTAAAGTTCGGTTCTTTGACACCTATCACAAGCTTTCTGAAAGCTTACAGTATCTTTAAAGATCGTGGGCCAATAGAAGCCGGATTGAAAGATTTTAGCAACGGTCTTCCAAGGACCAAAGTGACCATGATGGGTCCTTTGTGGCATTGCTCAATGATATCACGTTGCTCATTCGGAACACATCTTCTCAGCAAACCATCTTTACAAATCTTGAAGAGGTAAGGTTCGTCCCAAACGAAAGTTTTCATATCCAAGAAGAATTTCTTTTTCTCCTAATAGGATAATTCTGGATCTAGATATTGGGAATGAAGGTAGTTTACGATGGAAGAATACCAAGGAACATCTGGAGGACAACCGTCGATAAGCATGATATTTTCCAGAGGAAAGTAAAGATCTATATCGTCAGGGTCATCCTTTTCCTCATTCAACATTCTTGAGACATGATCAGCCACTACGTTTTCACTGCCCTTTTTGTCTTTGATCTGGACATCGAACTCTTGTAGGTTCAGTATCCAACGTAGTAAGCGCGGTTTACCCTCTTTCTTAGTCATCAGATATCGCAACGCAGCGTGATCAGTCCACACAACTACTTGAGCACCCAACAGGTAACTACAAAACTTGTCCATAGCAAAGACTACGGCCAATAATTCCTTTTCAGTCGTCATGTAGTTTACTTGAGACGGATTCAGTGTGTGACTGGCATAATAGATTGGCTGGAATTTCCCTTTTATTCTCTGTCCTAAGACTGCGCCAACAGCATAGTTTGACGCATCGCACATAAGCTCAAAGGGGAGATTACAGTCAGGCGAAATAAGGATCGGCGCGGAGATTAATCGACTTTTAAGCTCCTTAAACGCTTGCTTGTAACTTGCATCAAAATCGAATACAACGTCTTCTTTAAGTAGTGTAGACAGGGGCTTGGCTATCTTGGAAAAGTCTTGAATGAATCTCCTATAGAAACCGACATGTCCAAGAAAACCTCTGACGTCGCGCACATTCTTAGGATAACTCATCTTCTCGATAGCTTCTACTTTGGCCCTGTCTACCTCAATACCTTTGGCAGAGATCTTGTGGCCAAGAACTATTCCCTCATCTACCATGAAATGGCACTTTTCCCAATTTAGTACTAAGTTCTTTTCCACACATCTGGATAAGACCTGGTCAAGATTATCAATGCAATCATCGAAAGATTGACCAAAGACCGAAAAGTCATCCATGAAAATTTCCATACACTTTTCAACTAGCCCGTCAAAGATAGCCAACATACATCTCGGAATGTAGGTGAGGGCATTGCAAAGGCCAAATGGCATCCATCCGTAAGCGAATGTACCATAGGGACAAGTGAAAGTGGTCTTTCTTGGTCAACAGGATCTATAGGTATCGAAAATATCCCGAATATCCATCTAGGAAGCAAGAGAATGCGTGTCCCGCCAGACGCTCAAGCATCGATCAATGAGCGGAAGGGAAAATGATCTTTCATGGTTACTTCATTGAGCTTTTCGTAATCAATGCTGAGACTCTGAAACTTGATAACAAGCCTCAATGCTATTTCTTCTCCCTTCTCATTCTTCTCAATCGTAATTCCACCTTTCTTGGGAACTACGAGTCGGGGATACCCATTCACTATCGATGGCATAAATGATACCCATATCCGAAGTTTGATGATTTCTTTCTTAACCACTTCTTGCATATGAGGTTGAGCCTCCTCTGGGGCTGTCTAACACATTTCGCACCCTCATTAGTCTTGATCTTATGCATACAGATGTCGGGAGATATCCTCGATATCTCCTACTTGCCACCCAAAGGCTTTCGTTCTTTTTCAAGGCGTTTATTAACTTCATTTCTTCTAGTCGAGACGACTTGGCGAGATATAATCAATGGAAGCTTGTCACCTTCTCTTAAAAACACATACTTTAGATGTTTAGGCAATGGCTTCAGTACCAGATCTGCAGGGGGGTCTTCCAAACTTGATTTAAGTTCTCCACTTTTTAACTCAACATCGCTGAGTTTACTTAGTGGTCCCACTGCCAAAACTTCTCCTTCCAACAACTCATCCTCAATTTCAGCTCCTAACTGCTCTAGACTCACCACACCATGATTATTCAAATTATCAACCAATCGCTCATATTCGATTTGTAATGACCATGACTTGCTTTTCCATGTAATCGTTGAAGTCATCAAACGTATCCTCAATGGAAAAGCCGGTTGAGGACCAGAGGGTCTCTGAATGGATTTGGAGACATTATAGCTTACCTCTTGATCACCAACCCGTATAGTCACTTTGCCACCATCACGAGTCAATGAGGGCTCTAGGTGAGACGAAAGGGTCTTCCAAGTATCAGGGGACATTTTCATCTTTTTCAATGTCTAGGGCGTACTACCAACGGAAAGGTAAATTTATCAATTTGAACTAAGGCGCCCTTGTAATCCCGCAGACTTTCTTAGAAGATCTATCGTAATTGTAAATTCATGGTAGTGGGTTCTAGAAGGTCATTTAAACCAAATTTGTTTGCACACGAGACAATGGCATCGGTGATGGATGCACCAGAGTCACATAAGGAGTTTGGGAAGACTAGGCCTCCCATTAGCAATGTGAGCACAAATTTCCCAAGGTCACCCCTCTTGGTAGGTAGATCTTCATAATTGATCATAGAGTAGTCCTCACCAATCAACCGATCCATGTCTGCAAATTTCTTCTTAGAAGAAACAACATCCTTGATGAATTTGGTATACTTAGGCATCTCCACCAAAACCTCGGATAATGGAAGATTAACCTGAGTATTTTTTGAAGGTTCAAACACTTTTTCATACTTTTTATCCTCATTCAAGGAGATGTTGCTCTTTCTAGGTGGAAATGGAAGCTTTTTCAAGTCACTCTCGAAAAGACTTTCTTTGAGGATGAGCGATAGCTTTGTCTTCCAAATCCTTCCACCTTACTACCTTCTCATTCTTCTTACTAGTCGAGGATCGGCCTCACGATTCTCACTTGTTTCTTCATTCCTCGAGGGTTCAACCACGAGGACTTTCAACTCTTTCACCTCTCGGAGGATCGACCACACCGAGTATTCTCTTTCGCCAAGGGAGTGTAGGTGCTCGGCTTCCCCTCCCGCCTTATCTTTGGCGAGGAGGGTTAGTAATTTCCTGGTGAGGGGACCACTCGATTGAGTACCACTTTACATTCATCATGACCGGCCTCTTCTACTACTTTGGAATTGAAGGTACGAGGCGGTGCATTGGCCATTGTTCAAATCGGTTTGAGCAACTTGACTACCTTTGGATTCTTTTTCGTGAAAGCTGTGCATTTGCCACTGGGGTCTAGAAGCTAAGCTGTTCGACCAAGCGCCCGATTTGCCTCTCAAGATTTTTCATTGATCTATTTTGCTCCTCCCTAAAGGAGTCCCATTGAGCTTTGATATCACTTGAGTGCGAGGGGCCTTGAGAGTTTTGGAGATTCTACGAATATGGCTGGCTGGACCGATTCTGAAAAGCAGAATTAGAATTGGTAGGCCAACTCTGATTGAACCTTGGATTTGTATTGGAAAAATTATTGCTTTGGTTCTGATTCAAACCAGGGTTTCGATTGAAGTTTTGATTTGGATTAGAAGTTGAATTTGGTTTAAAACTTAGATTCTGGCTGAAACCTTGGTTTTGAAAATTATTTTGGCCAGAGAATTGATTAAACCTCTGATTGGACACTCTGTCCGTTCATAGGACAGAAACGAGAAGTGTGCCCCACATCGTCACAATTCTGACATGTGACTTGGTTATACTGTCCATAATCATGAACAACATTAACTTGACAGGGAGCAGGGGGATTAAATTGACACTGGCCAATCATATGGCGGTCGGCGACAATTTTCTGTCTGAACACGAGAGTTACGTGGAAAAGGAAAGTTTGATTGATCGGATTGGAAATTTGAGATGTTGCCATCTGCTTCTGCGGCATGGCGATCAAACTTTGCATATTCACTTCCTCAACCTTAGGAGGAGGAGGAGGTGCTTGAATGGCTTGATAAGAGGGAGCATAATTATATTTAGCAATGTCCTCGAACAATGCCCACCCTCTTCAGTGTTTTCTTCAAAATGCCCCACGGAAGAACTATTGACCATGCCCTTCATGAGCTCGGTCAATCCGGCGCAAAAGTATTGATTTGCCTTTGTAGCGGCAAGCCATGATGGGGACACTTTTCGAGAAGAGACTTGAATCTCTTCCAACATTCGAAAAATGACTCATTTTCTTTACGATAGAACGTGAAAATGTCGTTTAAACATTGAAATTTGTCTTTGAAGGTGGAAAATATTGACTTAAAAATTCTTTTTCAAGTTCAGACCAGGTGGTAATAGATTCAGCGGGGAGAGAGGTATACCACTCTTTAGCTTCTCCCTTTAAAGAAAATGGGAACAGTTTCAGTTTTATAGCATCCTCACTTACTCCTTGGATGCGTGTAGTACCGCATATCTCTAAGAATGTATGTAAGTGAGTATGGGGATTCTCTGACTGAAACCCGTGAAAAATGGATGCATGCTGCATCATCTGAATAAGTCCCGGCTTTAGCTCGAAGGTCTGTGCATTTATGGTTGAGAGAACAATAGCCGGGTTGACTTTGACTTCGCCAGGCATGGCGTAGTCGCCAACAACGTCTATCCTCTGCGAGCCATAATTACGAAGTTTTCGATTTCTTCGCTAAAGCGATCCTCTAAATCTTGATCCGCTTCCCGGAAGGAGCGCAGAACGGATTTTCCGCTGTTTGGCGGACTATGGTCCGCTAAGTCAGGGTATATAGTAATGGCCCTTTGACTTCGAGTTTGCATAAACGAACCAAAATCAAGTGGTTGAAACCTAAAAGCGAAAAATTCAAAGTCTAGAAAAAGAAAGGAAAGAATAGAAAAGAAATAAAATCGAGATAAGAAAGGGGCGGACGGACGTCGAGGAGTTGGACGGGCGTCTGCTCAAAATGGAATAAACGGGCGTTTGGAAATCCAAGCGCTCGTCGATTAAGGTGAAAAAGCAGACGGGCGTCCGGATTAGATGGACGCTTCGTCGAATAGCGAAAACGATTGAGTTGAGCGAAGCGTAAGCGAGAAAGAGATAGGGAAAAACAAAATAAATTTAGGAAAACCTAATTGCACGTCACAAAACCTAACTACTAAAAACCCTAATAACCTAAAGATAACTAACTAAGAAGATTAAAAACGAGAAATAAAATTAAAACAAGAAAATAAAAACTAGACAACCGTCCGGTTCCCCGGCAACGGCGCCAAAAACTTGTCACAGATTTTTGCAATGAAAATAAACAAGTAATAAATTTAATCCGGTTTACCCCAAGTGTAGGGATCGTAGTATAGAGGTTGATACCGGGTCGATCTTACGGGGAATCGGGGTTGTTTAAACTAGTTTTTATTATCTAACCTAACTATGTCATGATTACAACTAAAAAGATGTGAAATTAAAATAAGGAAGAACTAATACGAAGAGTGAAACTAACAATAAAAATAACTGGACAGAAGATCGAGATCTAAAGCCAGGAAATATGGTTGCGAACAAAATTAACTAAACTAAATCTATTCTAAGTTTATTAGGAAGTAAAGATTTCAGTTTTACTAAGCAATTCGAATTCAAGGGGTTTAATCAATATTTTACGAACGAACAAGCAATTGATCCACCTATCCTTCAACTATCAATTCCTATCTCAATTATCTCGTGATTTTTAACCAAGTTGTGATTCACCTAGCCAAGGTATGAACTCCTAATTTCTTAGAGAAGTTCGTTTCTAAATCTTCTATCTCTCGATTTTAAAGATTAATACTTTCAAAACAAAGGTGTAAGATTTCTCAATCTAGTTATCTAGAAATTCAACCTACTTAACTCTCGTTATTGTGTAGGTTAAAAATCTAATCTTTATTATATTGATTCTAGGGGTTCGATTATGATCTTCATCCAAATAAAACAAACAATCAGTCATGCAATAATCTATCGATATAATTGCAATAAACAATGATAAACAATAATAGAGATACAACTTGAATAAAATACTCACAAGATAATCAAGAAACGAAACTGAATTGTTGATCGGATGGCTTCACAATGCTTGTTCAAGGGAGGTCTAGCCTCTCAACATCCTCTTTGAAACTCGAATTTGTTTGAATAAAAGTGCGTAGAAAGTATTTGAATAAAAACTGATTGTAAACTAAGGAAAAACGCAGCTGAGCAGCCCTAGGGTTTAGGGTTCGAATATATGATGATTTATGTGGAGAAAACCGCAGCTATTTATAGATTTTCAAGTCGGTTTTGCTAAGTCGGCGCTCGGACGCCCGTCCGCTATTCTGGACGTCCGTCCAGCCTTCAATGCAAACTTCGAATCGGGCCGAGTCATGGCCAGACGCCCGTTCTTCTTTATTTTAGACGCTCGTCCATCAGGATTGGGAGAACTCTGAATCAAAAACTTCTTCTGGACGCCCGTCCACTTTCTTAGACGCCCGTCCATTGGACGGAACTTAGGACGTGCGTTCACTTGGACTTGAAATTCGATTTTCCATCTCTATCTACAATCAACTTCACCTTTATCTCTTTTTCTTCATACAAATTCGATCCTTGACATCTTTTAATCCTCTCTTGAACCAATTTCGTGCATCTACAAGATAATAAGAACATCGCAAAATGTAATATCATCCAAATAAACATAAAATCATCAATAAAACACATAAATTAACCAATTTTGCGATTAACCCGTTTAAAAACTCATTTGCTAAATAAATCAATTAAACACCTAATTTCTATGCGCATTTTACGAATATGGGGGAAATTATTACAAAATATAACGATATAAATCATCTAAAATCACCCTTAACAAAAATCACAGTGTAGTGTTTTTTAAACTAAAAAAAGTATATTGTCACACTAAATTGTCACACACATATTATGAAAATGGATAGATGGCATCAAGGGCAGCTACACATTGTGCACAATGGGTCAGCCAACCCGCTAAGGACCTCATTCAATGATGCACTCCAAGATGATTAGTCCTATTACATGCAAACGTACTATTTCCTTAAAGAACAAGTCAGCAATAGCAGAAGCATCATTAGTCCTATTACATGCAATGAAATGTGCCATCTTAGACATTCTATCAACAACCACAAAAATTGAATCATGACCATTCCTAGTTCGTGGCAAACCTAAGACAAAGTCCATGGAAAGATCAGTCCAAGGTGAAGTGGGAATAGGAAGTGGTGTGTATAACCCATGTGGTTGTGACCTAGCCTTAGCATGCTTGCAAACTAAACACGAAGAACAATATTTAACCACATCAGATTTCATCTTAGGCCAATAAAAATGTTGCTTAAGCATGTCTAAGGTCTTATCTACCCCAAAATGTCCCATCAAACCTCCCCCATGAGTTTCCTTAACAAACAACTCACGCATAGAACAACGAGGTACACATAACTTATCATTCTTGTAAAGGAATCCATCGAAAATAGAATATTCAGGTTGATCACGAGAAGGACACGCAGCAAATATTTTCTCAAAATCAATGTCACGGTCATACATATGCTTAATAGATTCAAATCCTAACAACTTGGTTTGCATAGAAGTGATAAAAGAATAACGCCTAGATAAAGGCATCAGCAACTATGTTATCCTTACCCTTCTTGTACTTAATCACATAAGGAAATGACTCTATAAACTCAACACATCTTATATGACGCTTATTCAGTTTCCCTTGCCCTTTTAAGTACTTGATAGACTCATGATCAGTGTGGATGGTGAACTCTTTAGGCCGTAAATAGTGCTGCCATGTTTGTAAACAACGAACCAACACATACAACTCTTTATCATACGTAGAATAATTAAGTGCAGCCCTTTTAAGTTTCTTACTAAAGTACGCAACAGGCCTACTTTCTTGAATTAAAACACCACCAATCCCCACACCCGATGCATCACATTCAAGTTGGAACATCTTATTAAAATCAGGTAATGCAAGTATAGGTGCGGAAATAAGCATAGACTTAAGAGTTTCAAAAGCAATTTCAAAAAAAAAAAGAGTTTCAAAAGCTTCCCTATGACGTTGTTCCCACACAAATGGAGCATTCCGTTTGACGAGCTCATTGAGGGGAGCTGCAATGGAGCTGAATCCCTTCACAAAACGTCTATAGAAGCTTGTAAGGCCATGGAAACTACGTACTTGTGCAGCCGTGGAAGGTTCAGGCCACTCTTGTATCGCCTTGATCTTTTCTTGGTCCACTTCCACACCTTTAGCGCTAACAACAAAGCCAAGAAAGACAACACTCTCCAAACAAAAATTACACTTTTTGAGATTAGCATATAATTCGTGTTCTCTAAGTGTATGCAAAACAGCCTTCAAATGTTCAACATGATCATCAAATGTAGTGCTATAAATAAGTATATCATCGAAATACACAACTACAAACCGATTTATAAATTCCCTAAGGACCTCATTCATAAGTCTCATAAACGTGGAAGGTGCATTAGTTAAACCAAATGGCATTACAAGCCACTCATACAAGCCAAGTTTTTACCCTCTGCTCCTTTCGAGTTTGTTCCTCTTCCTACAGGTACACACGTGAGCTTGGATGCAGAAGACAAAGCTGCACTTGTTCGTGAATTGCATACTAAAGCTCGTTTGGAGGTTGAAAAGGCTACAGAGCGGTATCTCAAGCAGGCTAATAAAGGGCGCAAGGAAATGATCTTCAAACCGGGAGATTGGGTATGGCTATACCTATGCAAGGAGCGTTTTCCACATCAACGCAAGAGCAAGCTGAATTACCGAGGTGATGGACCATTTCAAGTGCTACGAAAGGTGAATGACAACGCCTATGTCATAGATTTACCACCGGATTGGACTATGT
>JAOBSW010000393.1:0-126015 GCA_026214975.1 Gentiana macrophylla
TTTTTCGATGTTTGATTATTTTATGCAATACTTTGACGGTTTATTTCTCTCTCTTTTCTCCTTTCTTCTATTTATTTATTTTTCTTGTCAAAGTATGAATTTTATGATTGAATCTTAGAATATTGATATGGAACGTGAGTAGATATCAGTTTCTAGGATTAGGAGGAACCCGGATATGAATATATGATGTAAAAACTCAATCTTTCCCTTGTTTTATGAAATTGATGCTTATAAATTGGTTCTTGTATGCTATTCTTGTATGATTGTTTAAATTAATAGCTCGAAGGGTGAATAATCACGATTTTACTTAGAGAAATTATTTGATTAATTAGTGACTGAAAAAGTACCTTAATTGATACTTTAGGAAACAAGAATCGAATATAGGGTTTTATTGGAATGAAAATTTGGTAAAAACCTTGATGGCATGAAATTATGGTTCTTTAAGGGATCTAAATTCATTCTTTGTCGTGGGAAACCTGGTGTAGTTTGAGTTTAGGTACGATCACGAAAATAATTCGAAATAATATTCTTGTGATAAAATTTGATAATTGCCTTTATGAGTTTAAAATTCGTATCTTGGGGGAAATATTGTTGGTAAGTCATGTAGTAATTCCGTGGTGACTCCGAAATCCTAGAAATGCTTTAAATTGAATCTTCACCTAAATCTTGAAGTTCTTGGCTTGTAGTTATATTTTCTTTATTTTTAGGATTTTTAGAAAAAACCTCCAAAATTTTGATTTGTCTAGCTAATATAAATCGGGAATTGTTTGGTGATTGACTACAAGTCCCTGTGGGATCGACATCCTAAGTACTACTCGATAAGCCGTGCGCTTGCGGTAGCATTTAGTGATTATCTATTGAAAATCACACATCAAGTTTTCTGGCGCCGTTGCCGGAGACTTCGGTGTCAACATCGAACGTGTTTTTGATTTTGTTAGACTAGACTTTTTTTCCTCACCATAGCAAGCTGCATCTTGCTACGGTGAGACCTTTTTGCTTTTGATTTTTCCTTTTTCTTGTGCATAAAGTTGAAGTGACAAGCTTGATGGATTCATTTTTCTCTAGATTTGATGCTTATGTGCCATCGACCGATGAGAGGACATATGGATATGCATTTAATCAGATTCAAGTGAGATGTTCGAATTGTGGCGGAAAACATTGTGAGGCTAAGTGCAATCCAGGATATTCATCCCACCAATTGAATACCTACGACAACTATGGTGCGAGTTATGAGAATCAATTCCAATATAGCCACAACTTCAATGCACCAACAGACAATGGTGGGAGGAGTAACTGTCCTTATTCTCCGTGGGGTCAAGGTCAAAGCAATTGGAAAGAAGAACCATTCCCTCAATCAGAACTTGAGTCTAGACTTGAGGTTATAACGGAGAGTCCCATTCAAGAATGGGAACAGTTCAAAGATAGATCGAATGATTCACATCCCATAGCTTCTACTAATAAGAGAGAGCTAACAATTGGAGAATTGATTGCACGGAATCGCCATGATACTGAAGAGATTGAAAAAGAAAATCATATGATGGAGATTTAAGATCAGAACGCCGTGCTTGAAAGTTGTGGGGATGAAATAGACTATGATCCTTATGAAATCCCCCAATGTCTTGATATGAATGTTTTCGGTGATTCTTTCTCAAAGATTGGTGAGTGTTTGGGCCTTCGTATTAACAAGAGTGCAGCCACATGGAAATTTGAACCATCTTCACAATATAATGGTGCAATAATCCCGGATTCAACATTGATGAAACAAGAAGAAGATGAAAATGGAGGTAACAATATTGCGTTTGATTTGAATGCATTTGATAATGATAACCCCCATTCATTGTATAATGATGTTGAATTTATGGATGTTGAGCATGTAGAGTATATAGATGTTGCACCTCTAGTAGTCCATAATTCTCTTAGATTTGTCATGAGCATTGATAAAGAGATTTTTAAATTGTTAAGTGACACTTCATATTTTAGAGCTAAATTGATTAATCTCTTTTTAATAAGACATGATTATAGGCTCCCAATGCTATATCTTAAAATCCTTGTTAATGTCCTTGATATGTGGAGAAAGATGCATAGGGATGCCCTTCTTTGGTTTAGTCCTCCTTGAAAATGGTGTTTACAGATAGTCCAACTGAAGACTATAAATTCAGAATGTGTTTTTCTTTTATTTTTTTTTCCTGTTTAATGAATAAATAATGGAAGATAGTTTTCTTCTCGGTGCATTGGTCTTGGTTTGTTTTGTCTTGGTTTTTGGTGTTGGTTTTTGTAGCCAAGTAACTTGCATAAGAGGAACTTATGGATTTTGAGGCCATGGAGTGGAATATTTAGCATGGACAAAGGCACGATCGAGGTGAAATGAAATTTTGAGATGTGATTTGAGACCGTCTTTAAAAGCGCAAGCAGAGAAAAAAACGAGGGAATCACACCAGGGGTGTGATTATTTTCACACCCGTGATTCTCCGCCCAAAAAAATATTTTTAATTCTTTCCCTCTTCCTCACTTTTCACTACAACTTTCATACCCATGGACCACCACCTCCCACAACTCCGGTCAACACCACTGCGGTCACGGAAAGCGACAACTCGCCTTTCCGACCACCACCTCTTGCCGGAGTCCGCGAATGACCATCATTAACACGAGTCTTGAGAGTTGAACGCACGTGCTTGCCCCTCGATTGCTCGTGCTCCTCTTCGATCCGTCGGCGTTCGGCATCACGATTCGGTGAGTTTCATTTCTACCCTCATTTGCTTTTCATTTATTTACATTGGGGACAATGTAATATTTACGTGTGAAGCGGGTCACTTGTGTAGTTTCTTGGTTGTTATTCGAGTCTTTTGTCTTAGGGTCAATAAAAGTCACTTAGGTAGAGTTTATGAGTCGAGTCATTTTGAATGTGTCTTGCTTGGATCACACATAGTCATCTCGAGTATGATTCGAAATGCATGAAAATTGTTAGAGACTACTTTATAGGGAAGATGCATGATATAATATGTTTGATTCCACTTGATAAACCACACGTAAATATGCATTGATTTTTGTTGAGAATGATTGAGATTAAGTGAGTAGACAAACTGTCCGGTGAGATGTTCAGCCATAATGATCGACTACTTGATCTCACCCAAAAATGAGCGTTTATTTTTCTCTTCCATGATTTTTTTCCTTTAGAACTTGTGTTGCATCTTATTGATATTACCATGGTACTTGCATCTACACTAAAATGATTAAGGCACTCGTTTCTTTCCTTTACCCACACTTAACACCCTTACTAGCCATATATTATGCCCTCACCCCACCAAAAAAATTGAATAGCCCGAATCTCTATTTTGCCCGGCCCTAAGATTAATGGGATGCTGACTATTAAATTTTGAAAACTCGATTGCAAAGAAATTAAGCTTTCGGGAGTCCGTTTTGTGTCTTGTATGCTATTTCAAATCTCAAAAAAAAAAATCGAAAAATCAAAGGAAAAAAAAAGTCAATAAGGAGTGCAATCCGAAAATAGCCTCCTATGTTGTTTTAGTTTTTGTTGTGTAATAAAAAGGGAAGTGACGCCTATGTCCTCCCTGATGTAGTTCGGAATTTACAAACGGGTAATTGGGTAATTCTAATTAGGAAAGTACTATAAGAACAATGATATCTGGGTATAATTTTGGACTGAACTCTTGATAGAGCTGCCTACGTATCCAATTTAAGTCGTAAACTGGAATCAAGTCCCCCTCATAGTTCAGGGTGTTCCTTATATAGTAGTAGATCGTGATCCTCTTCCTTGCGTGATGGGAAGTTATCACCGGTTATCTCTGTATGTCACTGGTCGTGGGGTCTACCCACGTCTACAAACGGTAGAACTGATCTTCGACTCGGTCTTCATTTGTACCCATCACCGAGTATTCTCGTCGAGAAATATCTCGCGCAGACCAATCGCTTCTGTCTCAGAGGTACTTCTGCAGACCAAAGCTCCTCGACTATGCCGTCGGCCGCTTTCCGGTCTGCCTTGCCAATCCACTATCTTGATTGTCCAACTTTGGGCCTGGCCCAATTATGGATAACCCGGCCCAATGGGCCCACCTATCATCATAAGTCCCCCCAGACTAGGGTGGACTGCTTCACAGCCGCCTTAGTCTAAAATGCTTTAACTTCTGTTATTATTTGTGGAAATACTATGGTTAATATTACATTATTATTACACTCTTAACATGTTACAATGTAACGTGTTACTTTTTATCAAGAGACATATTAATTGCATTGAATAAACAATTAATATGTCCTAATAGTCATAAAGTAACTATCCTTTGTCCTATTATGTAATAGCATAGACATAGCCGACTCTAGCATTTATTGTAGCCGGCTCTAGTTACTTTTACTTTACTAGCTAGGATCCTCTCTTGTAAGGATCCTCTCTTGTATCTATTTATACTCATTCTTTCAACATGAATAAACAAGTTGGAGTTTACTCAAGTATTATTACTTTCTCAAACTCTCTTCATGGTATCGGAGCCCTAAACTCCTGAAATCCGCTGCAAACTCTCAGCACCCTGCTGAATCAAGAATGTCTTCACTATCTGAAGCTTCCTCACCTTCAGATTGAGTCCCACCGCCAAAGCAGATGGGGTCACTGAATCTTCATCTTATACTAATCATAGACTTGATGGCAACAACTATTTGCTATGGTCAAGATCTATGAAAATGTACATCTCTGGACAAGGTAAGATGGGATACCTGTCCGGCTCTAAACCTGCCCCTGCTGAAGATGACCCAGGATTTGAAGCATGGGATACTGCTAATAATCAAGTCATGACCATTCTCACAAGATCAATGACAAAAGAGATTAGTGAGAACTTTATGATGTATGATACTGCAAAGGAAATGCAGGATAATGCCAGGATCTTTACTCCAAGAAAGACAATACCTCGAAGTGTATGAACTTGAAGCTCAGATTCAAAAGCTCGCAGGCAGGAGATATGTCTATAACTCAATACTTCAACCAACCTGTCTACAGGGCATGGCAACACCTAGATATGCTGGAAACTCACCCCTGGAATGATGTCAAGGATGCTGCCCTTTATAAGGACATTATTGAGAAAAAGAGAGTATTCAAGTTTCTTACTGGACTGAATCCTGCTCTTGATGATGTTAGAGGAAGAATCCTTGCCACTAAACCTCTTCCCAATCTCAAATCCATGTTTGCTGAAGTCAAACATGAGGAAAGCAGGAGGAAAGTGATCTTTCTTTGAACTCCCCGCCGACAACCCTGGCCGAGAGTGCTACCTGCCGACCATCGGGAAGCCTGCGAGGTTCTTGAGGCCGTCGGGAAGCCTCACCGATAGGCCCGGAAAGTTGTTCGTGAGCACTTTGCAAGCGCACAAATCACACCAAGGACACTTCTTTGGAAGCTACATGGCATGCCTAAATCCCTCAAACCTACCAGGGAAAGTCAGGGCAGGCATGTCCATGAAGAGGAGAATGACAACAAGTTGAATGCTCAGTTTGCTGCATTCAAAGCTTTCCTCACTCAACAAAAAGAAGGTAGTACCTCTACTGACACGGCTACTCAGGCTAGTGCAGGTAAATTCTACTCTTCTATTAGTAATGAAACATGGATTGTTGATTAAGGGCCTCTCCCATATGACTCGGTAATAAAAACCTCATAACTCACCTTATGCCATGTCAACAAATTCACAATGTTAAGACTGCTGATGGATCTATCTCTCGTGCAAAAGGTTTTGGAAATGTTAAACTCACTAATAAGATATGTCTAAAGGATGTCCTATTTGTTCCAAAATTAGACTGCAATCTCATATCTGTCACAAGAGACTTGCAAAAGATTTAAATTGATTTGTTGTTTTTAATAAGAATCGATTGCACTTTCCAGACCCTTCTTCACAGAAGTGATTGGGAGGGCTAAACCCCGCTTAGGATTGTATGTGGTCGACCTACTTTGAAGACAGTAAGATCAAGGCGAATCTCGCCTCAATGACTGCACTCAAACCTTAGATAATATCATGTTATGGCATTATAGACTAGGACATCCAAGTTTTGGTTATTTGAAGTCTGTAATTCTGAATTGTTTAAAGGATGTAATGTCAATGATCTTCAATGTGATATTTGTCAATTTGCCAAACTTACCAAATCTGTATGCCAAACTACCTTATTTGCCTTCCACACCTTTCACTTTAATTCATAGTGATGTATGGGGACCCTCAAGGGTAAAAAGTATAACAGAAAAAGGTGGTTTGTCACTTTCATTGATGATCATACCAGAACACATGGTGTTTTTAATGAAGGATAAACCAAGTTGGACCAGCTTTTTCAGAATTCTACAACATGATCTCTACTCAATTTGACACTAAGATCAAGATCTTAAAGACTCGATAATGCTCTTGAATACTATGAGTCTAACCTCGTAATTTCTTGATGAATAAGGGATTGTCCATATCAAGATTGTGTGGAAACACCTCAACAAAATGGGGTTCTTTGAGAGAAAGAACAGCACCTACCTGGAGATGGCTCGATCAATCATGTTCACTACCCATGTCCCAAAGTATATGTGGGGTGAAGCTATATTAAGCGCCACATACTTAATCAACAGACTTCCCAAAGCAGAGTGTTAGGCTTCAAAACTCCTATCCAAACCCTCACGACCACACACTCTCGCCTCATCTTATTTCCCAATTACCACCAAAAATCTTTGGTTGTATCTGTATTTGTTTATATCCATGCCCAACACATGAAGCAAACTTGATCCCAAAGCTCACAAGTGCATTTTCCTAGGATATGCAAAGGACAGAAAGGTTACAAGTGTTACTCTCCTACGAAAAAAGATTTTACAATTCTATGGATGTAAAATTCTTTGAAAGGACTCCTACTACTAAACAAGTCCACCGAGGCGCCATCAGTGGGAACCGATTGAACTTGACCTAAATCCTTTCCTCAAAGCAAACTCTTGAACCTCAAAGACCCCATCGACTCTCGAAGATCCTCATCGATCCTCAAGAACCTCCTCGAACCGAGTCATCGACCCAGCCTCTTGAACCAGAGACTCATCGACACTCAAAGAACCTCTGAGTCACAAAGAGATGAACCTCAAGACCCATCGACTCTCGCCTGGCCTGGGCCGACGTTGATGATGACCTATTGCTATCGAGGAAGGGAAAGAGATCTTGCACTCATCGATCACTCTATTCATAATTATCTATCCTATGATCGTTATCACTGTTTTTGCCATGTTTACACAGGACTTGGATTCTCACTCTATTCCTAAGAATATACAGAAGCTCTCCAACATGATAAGTGGAAGGCGGTGTCAAAACCGAAATGATCGCTCTCCTTGACAACCATACTTGGGATCTCACCACTCTCCCACATGGAAAGAAGGCAGTCATTTGCAAATGGTCATTCACTATCAAGTACAATCTTGATGGTACTATTGACAAATACAAAGCTAGATCGTTTGCAAGGGATTCACTCAAACATATGGCCTTGACTACAAGGAAACCTTTGCACTGTGGCAAAACTAAACACCTGTCAGTGGTCTTGATCTCAATTGTTGTCCAACTTGATCGGCCTCTACACCAATTGGATATCAAGAATGCTTTCCTAAATGGTGACCTTCTTGAGGAAGTCTATATGAATGTGCCTCCTGGTTTTCCAACACTCACACTCTCGAGGAAAGTTTGCAAATTGAGGAAATCTCTATATGGCCTAAAGCAGTCCCACAGAGCCTGGTTTGGCAAACTCACCATCTTGTGGTTAAAGCCTGCTGGATACCATCAATGCAACTCGAGATCACACAATGTTTATCAAAACAACAAACCGTAAAAGGTCCATTCTTATTGTACATGTGGATGATATCATCCTTCTTGGTGATGACCTTGAGATCCAACACTTGAAGACCCCTGCTTGGCAAAAGTATTTCAAGTTAAAGATTTGGGCTACCTCAAGTACTTTCTTGGTATGGAAATAGCTAGGAGCGACCAGGGTATATCTGTTTCACAGAGAGAAGTATGTCTTTGGACTCTTTGAAGAAAGCGGCATGCTAGGATGCAAACTCGTTGTATCCCAGTAGAATCCCAGAGTAATACCTGTTGCATGGTGACATTCTTTGTCGAGAAAGGATCAATATCAAAGACTTGTAGGAAACTCATTTATCATCCCATACAAGACTGATATTGCATATGGAGTCGATCCAGTTGCTTGGTTCATGCATTGCCCTCTTGAGCAACATTGGGATCTTTGTGAGCAGGATCTTGAGGTACTGAAGTCCACTCTGCCAGGGCTTACATTTCACCAAGTCTCACGATAGATCAATCAAGGTCTACACCGATCTTGATTGGAATTTGGATGTCACATTTGATGAAGATCTACCACAAGGCTATTGCTCATATGTATGGGGAAACCTAGTTACTTGGAGAAGCAAGAAAGCGACCCTCTCTGTGTCAAGAAGCGATCTTGAAAGTCGAACTCAGAGGCACTTGTACTTGGCATTTGTGAAGCTCTGTGGCTAAAAAGGGTACTCATCGAACTTCAAACAACCTCTTGAAGAACCTATCACACTCTGCTTGTGACAATAATTGACCTTATGCATGGCAGAGGATCCATCCATCATGATAAAACCAAACATGTGGACATTGTGAGACACTTCCTAAAGGAGAAGATTGATGCCAAGATTATTCAACTCCAGTATGTTCCTCAAAGCAGATCGAATGTCGATATTCTCACCAAGGCCATACCACCACTTATGTTCAAATAGATTGAGTAGCAAACTTGGTTGTATAAACATATACAACCCGATTTTGAGGGGGTGTGGAAATACTATGGTTAATATTACATTATTATTACACTCTTAACATGTTACAATGTAACGTGTTTTTTATCAAGAGACATATTAATTGCATTGAATAAACAATTAATATGTCCTAATAGTCATAAAGTAACTATCCTTTGTCCTATTATGTAATAGCATAGACATAGCCGACTCTAGCATTTATTGTAGCCGGCTCTAGTTACTTTTACTTTACTAGCTAGGATCCTCTCTTGTAAGGATCCTCTCTTGTATCTATTTATACTCATTCTTTCAACATGAATAAACAAGTTGGAGTTTACTCAAGTATTATTACTTTCTCAAACTCTCTTCATTATTATATCGTGAAACGAGGCGGAGTCACACTTGGTCATTATTATAACTGTGATTTGAACCCTTGCGTCGTATCCACTTCTTGTCATACAATCGCCCCTTTTGTCAAACAACACTTCTATATCAGACCTTTGGAATCGGACTTCAACAGTTACAAGTAAGTCTCCGTTTCTGTGCTCTTCTTCTACTTCTTTGAATTTTTATTTCGTTCATGAGTTTGAGAGCCAATACAGCCTCTAGTAGTTCTGTAGAAAAGTTGTTTGAATCACCAGAAAAAATCTCGATTGCCTTAGAGGGTGAGGAAGTGAGTTCTTCCAACCCCATTCCTCGCTCTGGAACTGCAAATCCGGCCGATCACCCGTCCTCTCAGATTGATTTAGGAAATACTTCTACCTTTGGGGATAATCCTCTGTGTCTTTTGCCTTCTCGTCTTCTTCCTCCTGGGATTTTTACTCCCACTTCCATTGTCCATCAATATCCAGAAGATCACACTGCCTTCTTAAACACTTTAAAGAGAGAAATCAATCGATTTGACAAAACCAAAGCAATAATGGCTTGCCACGGTGTTGCTAGCAAGATGACCAAAACTAAGATGGCTGGTTTATTGAAAACCTATCGGATCCGTACTGAGCCTTTCAAAGTTGTTCTTCCTAAACCGACTGAGTACGCTTACAATCCCCCGGCCGGTTTCTGCACAGTATATGCTGACCAGCTTCATAGCGGTCTGAGATTTCCTCTTCCACCTGGGCACGTCGAGGTGATGAAGTATTATAAATTGGGGGTTGGTCAAATACACCCAATAGCGTCAAATTTCTCATAGGTTTCATGATCTGGTGTCGTCTGAACACCACTCCCTTTACCGTAACGTTATTTAGGAATTTCTACCAATGCAAATTAACACAAGGTAGTGGGGGTGGTATCATTTCTGCCGTAGGGCCAGTGCTCCGATCATCCCTATAACTGGCAAAGATAAGACCAAGAAGAAGTGGCAAGAACACTTCTTCTTTGTGAAGCATAATTCGGATGCCAACTTGGGGCGGTGGAATACCTCTTCCATGAAAGACAAGTTGGAAGACTTTATTGATGCTACGCTGTCCTGATGGCATGAAATTATGGTTCTTTAAGGGATCTAAATTCATTCTTTGTCGTGGGAAATCGGGTGTAGTTTGAGTTTAGGTACGATCACGAAAATAATTCGGAAGAATATTCTTGTGATAAAATTTTATAATTGCCTTTATGAGTTTAAAATTCGTATCTTGGGGGAAATATTGTTGGTAAGTCATGTAGTAATTCCGTGGTGACTCCGAAATCCTAGAAATGCTTTAAATTGAATCTTCACCTAAATCTTGAAGTTCTTGGCTTGTAGTTATATTTTCTTTATTTTTAGGATTTTTAGAAAAAAACCTCCAAAATTTTGATTTGTCTAGCTAATATAAATCGGGAATTGTTTGGTGATTGACTACAAGTCCCTGTGGGATCGACATCCTAAGTACTACTCGATAAGCCGTGCGCCTGAGGTAGCATTTAGTGATTATATTGACAATCACACATCAGAAACTTATTTTCCTTAAATCAAGCATTTGACACAATGAAAACATCTTAAAAAAAATAAGGCACATCAAAGAATGTACACACTTGGAAAACAAAACTTCGCAATAAGGGAACTTTTACCGAGTTTCAGAAGTTTCAAATGAAGGATTTAACTAGAGCATGGGTTAAAATTAGTATGGATGGGGAAACATTTGAAATCAGGATAACCAAGTAGGAAACTAGATGATTATAAAAGAGAACCTTATTGATGAATACATAAGATTGGAAAATCACCACGCAATCGTTTCTTGCCATCGAAGAGCACTATAACGACAACACATAGTCTCTACCTACCAAACTTCTTATCCTGGCTAACAACTAGCTTAAGAATCAGATAAATCAAAGTATTCTCATCTCCTATAACCTACTACACCATAACTTACAGGGTGAAATTCAGGTGCATACATAAGCCATTATAATTGATTTGCACAAAACAAATTGAACTAATTTTGAACATGAGGCAGAGAGAAAATATGTGAGTATATAAGTTTTACATATGATGCTAAAAAAAAATCAAAAATTTTGGGAAGCCATAGGTCGGTCAAAATAATTCTTTTCATCTACTGCTATAAGCTGTCAAAAATTTTCAGGACTTCATCAACTGTCGTGTGTTGCAGATTGTGCTCAGACCAAAACGAATTTGCACTTGGTTCCAAAACAAAAATTATAGTGCAGGATGTTTTCTACAACATATAAAAAAAATCCAAGTCATTTGGAGGTGTTTAGCGTATTAAAAATAGAATGATAAGTAAGACTACCGCTGCAGAATTTTCTGAACAGACTACCCCTCCTTGTTAAACAATTTGTGAACAATCCATATTGAAAACTAAATTGATGTAAAGAGAGAAATTGTAGATAAGACAAATTTCTAAGTGGCTGAAAATTTACAGAATTCTTGGTACAAAAAAATGATATAACATGACCTGTAGAAACATGAACAAAATTGTTTACTCGTTTTGCATAACACCAAGTTACAAGGAAGTGATTTGAACCAAATGTAGCATTACGAAAGCATTAAAACCTCAAAAAGAAAGGACATTGGAGAAATATTCGAAGATTCCGAAAGGAATGAGGGATCCTATAAAGGTTCTCGAAAGGAACAAAACTTAAGAGGATCACATAAGAGATGTGAGCATAAAACTCAACCTAACCTTCGCCTAAGGAGACTTTTCACTTGGTCCTAGTGCAACTTAACCACGTTCTAAGGATTCCTAATCCTACAAGAATTTACAACCAAGATCAAGAGAGATCAGAAGGGTTCAAAAGGTCTAAAGAAATCTTATCTTAGAGAGGAGAAGCCTAGGAAAGAGGGACGCTTCGCTCTGATACCAACTGTAACGCCCCGCTCCTGGAGACCGAGCCCTTATCCGGAAGAGAAACGTTCGGCGCGTATATCATTCAATAAATCTAATATTATACGCAAATATGTACGTCGTCATATCAAATAAAAGCAAACGGAAGCTAAAAAGACTCAGGTAAAAACATAAATGCTACTAAGAATAGATACAACCATACTAAAAATGGATAGTTAACTACAACGACGAAACAAAACCAAAGACTTACACAATACGAGATCTTAAAAGTACAAACCAAACTTAAAAAAGTCTAGGAGTAAACGGACAACAAGTCTAGTACAACCTTTACGAGGAAGAATAATCTAAAAGCATCAACGTCATCAAGTCGTCGACTACTATTGGTCAACCTGTTCGTCTTCTCAACCCACAATGCATACAAAAGAAAATGAAAAGGAGGTAAGTACAAAGTACTTAGTAAAAGTGAGAAACTAATGAATAACTAAGTTCTACAACAAAAGGTTCTTTTCATTATTATTATGTTATCTTTATGAGAGATCGGTCGACTCAATCTAGGGTTCACTCCATGTCCATCAACATGTCAGGACAATACGTTTCTAGCTTAACTTATCTTGGTTACGTCGTCACTCAAGGGCACTATGCATGATGTGTATACATCACGAGATATATTTGCCAACTACGGTGAATAGCACCGATAGTCCCGGGATCTCCCCGGTATGCATATACGTTCGATGAATTTCCTCCACTACCCTTCAGCCTTTTGAGCCAGTAGCGTTTTCACCTTTTTATGAACGTATCACATCGCCGATATGACTTGGTGCCTAACCGAGAATAGGTGACGTTTTATCTTTTACTACCACGTATGTAACTTTATTGTGTATTAACTAGCCACCTAAGTGTTTTCAAGTAAGCTCCCTCACATACACTACTCTCTTTCCTAGACCACTAGACACGGACTAGGCCTAACAATTATACAGACATTGATGAACTCCAGTTCATCAAAGCACAAACCCTTTCATGCTCTTCCGACGGATCCGAACTTCAACTCCCTTTAAGAGTACATTCGGTGCCGAAACTAAACGAATCGGAAGCTCAATCGAAGCTTGTTAAGGTTTAATTAATGTTATAAGACCAAAGGATAACAATTAGAACGTATTACAAAACCCTAAAACACGATTTTCTACACTTAATCGATTCCTAACCCAAACCAAACGCGTTTATCAACAAATTACTCAGAAAAACAGCAATAGAACTCAACTCAAATATACCAAAAAATCACATCTCATTAATTACAACTTAATGAATTCTATCACCAAACAACACCAAAACTCACCGGAACTCAACCTATCATTATAAAACAATAATTACTCATTAGGAAGAGTCTCTTACCTTAATTTCCAGAAAAACCGATCCAAAACCTTCAAGAAATTGCTGAACTTATAAGCCTTCAACTTGTAACCTAATTAAACAACAAGTAAACCTAAAAATCCTATCTTTCTTGAAAATCCCGAATTGAAAAAGTGTGGAAAACTGAGTATTACCTGAATTAAATGCTGTAAAACTATTTTTAGAACGATCTACGCTCTAAGACGATCGTTTTGACTACTCATTGCTGAAAAACAGAGCTAGGGATTAAAAGATATGAATTTTTGAAGAATCAAACCCGACGATTACGAAAAACTAGGCTAAACTGAAAAATTACGGAATAAGGATATTTTAATTTCTAAAGTTGCGTCTCGTCGCGGTGATCACTTTTCTCTCCTGCGGCATCTTGAACATATGAACGGATTGGCCCTGCGATTGGAGATTACGTTCTCCCTTTTTTTTTCTGAAAACTCTGTGTCGACTGTGTTGCTGCCGCCGTTCCTCTCCTCTTTTTTTCTTCAGAAAATACGTATAAAACAAATAAGGAAATTTTGGGAATTATTTCCTTTTTATAGACTTAATTAAATCCATTAATTAAGTAACTAAATCCTTTAATTAAATCCTTTTTAATTAAATAAATAGGATAATTAATAATTAGGTCATACCAAAAATACCCAATTACTACTTTGCCCTTTCTAAAAATTCGGGATATTACACATGCGATTAGGTGTAGTATGTATATGTAATATATATAGATTTATGCATATAATATATATATGTGATAGAGATACACATGCCAGAATTGATTTATTGTAATATAATAAAAGATATATTTAATATTGGATATTGAAAATATATATCCTGGAAATATTTAATATAAGATATTGAGTATTTAATGAGATAAATCTAGAATATCTATTTTCCTTATTTTACTAGTAAAATGTTTTTTTTCTTTCATCTATCTTCTGGAAGCTTCTCCTAATCAGATTAGGACACATGGGGCGCCACTCTCCTTATATAAGAAAGGGGTTGGCTAGAGCTTTTGTACATTACAATTCCAAGAGCTAATAGTTCTTGTAAAAAATTAGAGAGCTTCCTAGAGAGAGATTTTGAGAGAGAGAAAATACCGGTCTAGCAACCGGATTTTTCTAGTAGCAATCCAATGGTGGATTCCGGCGGGTTGTTCGTGTGGACTAGCGGTAGAGGCCGAACGCTTGGCCGGCTCCGTGCACCACTACTCTCCTAAGAAGGTCAAAGCGTCGATCTTTTAGATCAAGCAAGGTATTCACCGTCTACTTCTTTTATGCTTGTTGTTTAAACGAAGTCGATCCTGGTTAAAAAGGAAATAAATTTTTGAATTCCGCTGCGTTCCCGCGTAGATTTCCTAATAGGTTTGTGAAGATGGAGGTTGGTTTTTGGCTACATATGTCCTTGCATGTCTGGTAGATTGTTTTGTGTTCTTTTGTTTTCTGTTGAGTTGATTGGGTCGGTAATAGTCAGAATTTTTGAGTTGGTGTTCAGGTTTTTAGATTTGTTTGAGTCGGATTATGCCATGGTTAAGGCCGGCTTTTGGCTTCTGTTACCAAGTCAAGTACTCTCTAATGATGCAGAATTTGGTGAAAATATGGTTATCTCCAAGTATTTGCTTCAAGTGGTGGTTTCCAGCATTAAGGCCGGCGGTGATTTGGAATTTATTCGGCTGTTTTTTGGTGTTCCAATGTTATTTGTTGCTTTTAATTATCTTAATGAAATCATTTCCTTTTGAAAAAAAATAACTCAAACCCTACTGACGATGCTCATAATCGTCCAGGTCAAAATCTGACTACAGTGTGGTTATGGACCTCGTGGGGATGATCCAAGTAACTTTTTTGGTGGAATTTGAATATAGGCTTGCAAAACAGACAGAGCGTTAGAGGTCCCAATGCTTTCCCTTGGGTGGACACTCCGACGCTCAAGTCGGTACTGATACAGAGACATTTATATGAATGACGGCAAGCGGGAGTATTGCAAACGTATCGTAATCGTACCTTGGTAGTAAGGATGATGATCCTTTATATATTGCGCCATCATAAATGGTAATTGTTTAGCAGTATGGGCAAGGATGTTTCCCGTTCTTATAATAGAGGAGCATGTCATGGAGCAGTCATAGTTCAGGCTGTAGTGGGGCATGTATCTCTGAGCCATCACCGTTACAGTTGCTATCGTGAAGTATTGTCTGTGTGAAGTCCGGAATGCTTGCTTAATGGTTCGTAATTGTTGCATGAGGTCGGGTTAAGCCCAAGATACATGGGATCCTTTAAGATCTATGAGAGAGTTGATGAGCCTTCATGTCAGTTGCGGTTACCATCTTCAATATCTCGGGTTCATAATGTCTTCCATGTATATATATTAAGAAAGTGCCTCTCAGAATCACATCAGACGATCGACCTTGATCTAGAGTTGTTTAAGGAGAACATTTTTTTTTCATGAACAACCAGTGTGGAGCTTGGGAAGGAAGCAAGAGCTTTTAGAGGGAAATGCAATGATCTTAATCACAATGTGGTGGTCCAATCATACCGAACCAGATCCACTTAGGATCTCGAATTAGAGATGCAAGGAAGGCATCCATTTTTTTCCGGAGTTGGTACATAGTTTCGAGGACGAAACTCTTTTTAATGAGGGGATGATGTAATAACCCATTTCACATAGAATGTCATTTTTACCTTCGATATTAATGAATGTGGGTATATAAGCCCTCTTATGACATTAAGGTTTATCATTCACTCCTCTTTCTCTCTTGTTTTTAAATTCATGTCTTCTTCTTCAATGCTTCAGTAGAAAAATCTTGCAAATCCTTGTCTTTTTCAATGCTTCTACAAATAAATATTATAGATGTCATTGTAATTTAAGCCTGACTTGTGTAATTGTTACGGATTGGGAACGTGCTGAGTGGCATTTTCTTATTCTATCCCCAGGGTAGGTTTAGGTCAATACAAAAAGCATTTTTGAAAGCTTATTATGCTAATTCATAAAATGCTGAGAGGTTAGTAATAGTTGGTATCATCTCAAGTGAGATGGTCAAGTACTTTCTCAAATGCAAGTGTTTTAGACATTATTAAAAACACGACGTAGTTATATAAAAAAATTCTACGGCTAGATCATCTTTGTATTTGAGTATGTGGTTGAATCACCTACAATTGAGAGAATACTTGATCTTCTCACTTGAGAGAAGTCCTTTTGTTGAACATATCACTATTTATTACGTTTCTTTTTTTCCTTTTTTCCTCGGAAGACCCATGTGCGCTTCCATTACTCTTGCAAGCCATTATCACTAATTTCTTAGGCCATAACCAACCATTATTACTATTTTCTTAGAGTATCCTGGCTGCTTTCCATTAGGGTAACATAGCAGGTCTATATTGCATAAAACCATTTAATAAACCGTTTAAACAAACAAAATCTGTTGATAATTAAGAAATAGCCCAATAAGTTTTAAGTAAAAAAATAGCCCAATAAGTTTTATAGACGGAGAGACAATTTCTCAAAGATTTATAACTTAAATGACGTACGCTTGAAAAAACCATATGGCTGTTGCAATTTTTTTCCTTCTTTTAATACTTAGTATCTTTTGATCTATTATTTCCAAACGTGATACAAATTTCACCTAACTTTTTTTTGGTTTTTTCGTGCTTTCTTTGTTTTGAGACTTTGTTTGATATCATTACACCGTTATTCATTAGATTCACTATCAAAAATCACTCAATAAATTTCAACAATGAATCTCGAACAACAATGAACTTTGACGGTGGATTTTTAGTAATTACGTTAAAATATGGTTATCGTGGCCTCGAAATAAAGAGGATGGAAAAATAAAAACATTTGTGAAAGAATTATCAATTTTTGAGGTATATATTGTGAAATCTAAGTGTTTAACAATGATAGATGAAAAAATGTATTGTATTTTTTTTGTTCCAGACGTACAATATTTTTTAATAAATTTGTCACTTATGCAGAAGTTTTGAAAATATATCATATTTATTATGTATTTTGGATTGTTTATTGATATTGATTGATTCTAATTGATCTTTTCCCATAGAGAAAAGGAGGGAAAAGTCCAAATTATGACCCAAAATAAATAAACATGACACACTCCTTTTTTTTAGTTATAAAAGGATAATAAAATTTCAGACGGACAAAAATATCCTAATTTAATAAATTGGAGCGCGCGTCCCAGCCCCAGGTTCTTATTTGGTTTATTTAAGTCTATTTTTTTTCAAACAATCGCAAATTTTTATTTAGAACTCCGATAATCAATTTTTTTGCACCAAAATTCGTATTTTATTTCCTCCGAGATCTCATACGATACCCTTCCGATGTAAATTTTTAAAAGTCGAAAAAAATATTTGCATTAATCAGAACGTTTTTTCTTATAAACAAACGTAACTTTTGATTTAGAATACCGATTATCAAAATTCTTTCACCAAAGTTCATAAAAAAAATTTCTCTTCATTTTGAGATCTCATATGATACCCTTTCGACGTAGTTTTTGAAAGCTGAATTTAATCGCAGCACATTTACACTAACACAAAGATCACGATGATCGATGATCACAATAATGAGATCACATTAACACGTTTTATTAACAAACACAATGAAACCATTACCATTAATAGTATACGATTAGCCAAAAATCATAGACTCTGTAAGCTTTACAACAACGCCGACAACCTATATTCCTTTATGGATTAAAATGGAAACAAACCGTAAACTAAAAATCATTTGGACAATAATGTAATCACATTAACACCCAAAAAACTTCTGTATTTTGAAATAAGTTTATATGATGTCACATTCAACCACAATGGAAACAAATTACAACATATATGATAAACAACTTTAACATCAACATATATGATAATTAAGTTACATCAAGGAAAGGATTATCTTAGTACCTAAAAATCTCGACAATGTCGATTGGTACCATCATCTTATTCTCCAACTCTACACCAAATGGTTTAACATTTTTTCAATAAAGTTGACCTCTACATCAAATGGTTTAACATTTATACCATATTTCAATTCACACATCATTACTAAGGAGCATTAGCCTCTTCTTGGAACATTAGCTCGTAGATCTCCGTCTTCGGTTTCAATGTGTCGACCTCAGCACCATAACACAATAACGATGATCGTGATCACAATATCAAGATCACAAGAATAAATGATCACAACAAGATCAGAGATCACATTCAAACACAAGAACACACTAACACTATCACAAAGGCGTGAGCTTGCTAATGTTTGATCCTTATGACATAAAAACTTTTATAACACAAAGGAGGTGCAAAAAAAGTCCAGTACAACAACATAAACCATCATGATATGTAGCAGAAACTTTAGTGAAACAAATTTGTGCAGATTGCAAAACAAGTTTGTAAAGGCTTCAAGAATAGAACAGTTAGCAAGACAAAGCATCATATTATAACAAGGACAAATTATTGAGTATAGATTGTAGATGCTTTAAGAGTCCAAAACAACTCAAATCAGCAACCAAAAAGGCTCAGAACAGCAGTACACGAGATTCAGCAAACAATGGAAAGAAAATGTGCAGACATATTTTCACATGCTTTGTATCACATGTTTGGGATACTTAGACACCTCCAAAAATTATGACATTCAACAGATATGATACTTGGAGTGTCTAGTACATACCACTAAAAGGGAAACTAATCGATCGATGGTATTGTATATTTCATTTGGCTCATTGCTATATTATTTGCAACCCATTTTCAGCCTTAATGCAGCTTGATTTAGGCTCATCAATCAGCCCCAGTCTCCAAAGATTCATTCAAATACACTAGAAAACAGCCTTAAAGCTATTCCAAAACAACCCAGATTTTCTGTTCAAAATAGACTTGAAAGTGCAACTCAAATCACCAAGGTTAACATTCAGTTTCAACCCGAATTAACTCATCATCCAGCCCAAGAACCAGCCATAGTATCATCATTTTCGCAGTTCAACTCGTTCATCGAACTTCATTATAATATTAGGATTCTATTCATTTATTATATTCACATCCTAGAATGTACTATAAATACCCCTTTATACCATTAAAATAATAGACAAGCAATTTTCCTTCTTCTCTACACTTTGTATTTCCTCTTGTTCCCCTCTTATTATTCTCTTAGTTTTACAACACGTTATCAGCACGAGACTCTACCAATAATTTTACACCATTAGCTTTTCCTAATAAACAATCAGGTATAAACTCAGTGAAGCTATGCAACAGAGTCACCCAAAAATCATTGATAAAGATCATTGAAAGTTGAGGTAAAATTTGATCATTTTGTTTATCTTTTAATTTATATATATGATGTCAATTGTGTCATGCGATTATATTATCATATATCATATGTAATATGAGTATAATATTGATGGTAATTATATTGAAGACATTAATATAATGATGGATCAAGTCAAAATCATGATACCTAATATACATCACTCATATGAAGCCTTGAAGGTTAAATACCTGAAACAAAAGAATTTATCTTCTATGCAATTTGGAAAGTAAGATATGATCACAAAGACTTGATCAATATTTGAAACGAGCATATAATGGACCAGAAACCCATATAAAAATATAAGCTCGTAAAAGTGAATATAAAATTCACATAAGTGGGAATGTCAAAAACTAACGAAAGTGAATATTTAATTGACATTATAAATTTCAGACATGTCAAATTTCGTGAAAGTGAATTTGAAAGTCACAGAAAAAAGTATGGACATGTTATTCATATAAATAAATTAGGACCTGAAGTCCGTAGAAAAAGACATATTCCACAAGTGATCTGGAATTCAGAGATAAGAAATCTCCTGAATATATCATTAGACTTTTATGATCACCGATAAAGAATACTTTACTTTTTATTGTAATGGTATGCTCTTGAAGTAGCAATACCGTTCGAAATGATTTATGATTTCAACGAAATTGTTTACGATGGTTATGTCATAAATGAAAAAATAATCCAACAAATGTTGGATATGAAAAAAAAAAAGAGTTATCGTTGATATGACTCATTAGTCCCGACCAATTGATGACCGTCCGTTTCTTGTAGTGAACGTGGCATAATTTTTAATATTTGATTTGGTCGTGGATATGGACATGGTTGATACAGTCCTCAAAAAATTATTTTTATATGACTAAGACAATAATCTTCACAAGAAACAATGTGATCTTTTAGAAGATCACACCACATGTCAGAGTTAGTGGCGATTTCCAGAAATTGTTTATACGATGCATTTAAAATTTAAAAATCGTTTATTAATAAATAAATTGTTTCTTGTCTTGGCCTTATTTTGATACGGCTAAAGTTATTTGTGATATATATATATATATATATATATATATATATATATATATATATATATATAGTAGCTATAGAATTTTATTTTATCGATTGTGTATAATGGATACGTGTTGCTAGTTTTCTTCTAAAATGAAAAAAGGAAAATAAATGAATTATCATGTATTTTTGGTAAGTAGATCTTGATATTAGCCACAATAATAATATATGATTATCAATCGGTGGATTAACTAATGTATATATTACTTTTGGCAATCATATTCGTATAAATGTAAGTAAATAAAATCATTTTAAATTGTTAAAATTAAATAGATTATACTTTACATGATTGTGTTGTTATGTTAATCACTTACGTTGTGCGATACATGATCTTTATTTTGATACTGGCGTGAGATTATTTTTATACGTTGCTTTATAACTTAACAATATATTTTCCCACTAAAATTTGACATTGTATGAAAAATAAAACACATGATATTGCTATATCATTTAGTTAATTGGATTGATATTAACCATAATTTTACAATATTTGCATGATCATTGTATTAATTGATGCATTCATTTTATTTTTGGCAACCGTATCTGCTTTAAATTTAATAAATAAAATCATATTTGTTCATTCAATGAAAGATATTACATTGCTTGATTAATTGTCAGAATAATGATAATCAGTAATGTGATTATTTATACATATATTTTTATATTATGTGACAATTGTCATCTTTTGGAACAAATTATTGCTCATTTCGTTGTAAGAAGAAATGGAGGCGGAACGTGAGATCAATTAATTTGACTAATCGATAGTGCGGCACGCGCGTTTCTTTTTTGAGAAACGTTCTCAAAAGAATATATGGGAGATGCAAATGTTAATGGAAGTGCTATATTGAAACAAAATGTTTGAAATAAAATACTATTCTCTCCCATTTCTCAAAAATATCTTTTGAGTAATATGAGTATCATATCGAGATTGAGACAAAAATAAAGAGCAATATGCTTGAAAATGATGAGATATGTCCATTCTATAGGACAATGTGACAAATACAATATGCATTTATTAAGCAATTATATTATACAAGTCCATTCCATGAAATGAATGCGACCAAAAGATTCTTCTAGAGATACATTCTTCTAAAGATATTAATTACCGTGGGTACAACCATATCTTATGAAAAGTTTCATGATGAAAAAAAATCCCACCAAAGTGGTTGGCGATTATAGAACATTGGTATAACCCGGTATACAATAATGAGATAAAGGATGAAGTAATTAACCGTTATAATATCAATCTCTGGAATGGATTGTCTGACCCCGTTATAAAAATTTCAAAGAAGTATGTTGATACCCGCATATGAGGATTTCACATTAAAATGTTGAATCCGTCACGGGTTATTGCATATATTCTAGATAGTGCCAAACATTATATTACAAATGAACTTGACGTTCATATCTGGATAGTCGTGATTGAATCACGTAAAACACATACAGTGTTGACAGAATTCACTAGGAGAATTAAGAGATCTAAAAAGAGTTATCAATTATGAATGTTCTCTTTTTCAAAAAAAAATTATGAATGTTCTGGTAATATAGAAGTTCTTGAAGGACATGTCCTAAAATAGCTATATAGCATATTAATATATGGGACACAATAAGCATGGTCAGCCTCACGAGGGGGTGAAAATGAACATGAAGTTCATTATATTATGTTGTTTTATCGAAACCCCCAAAAGAATATGAAAAAATAATTTGGATGATTCTTAAAGAATCTGAAATGACATAGTGCTATGTTGATATTTATTATGATATGTATTGTTTCCAACAGATATAAATCATATAGATATGAGATAGTTAAATAAATTTTTATTACCATTGAGTGAAATAACACTTGATCATGAGGTTGATATAGTGAAACCATTGTGTTTGAAATGTGTAAATTGCTGCAGCGAATAGTAGAGTATCAATTTACAGCTCGGTGCAATTACTATATATTTGATGAAGATCATTTCTCGACATTAGGGGGAGATAAAGGAAACCTCATCTTAGAATAAAGAATGCCGAGAAATTTTAACAACATAATTGATCTTCAGTATCTTGCAAAAAAAATCTTGTAGTATTATGAAAGTAAGCTGCCAGATTAATTTATTGAAAATAAAGGAGTGACGATTTATAAAATGCACCAAATCAAATTTGATTGATGATATTTCTTTATGCCTTTAAGCGTAGAGGACCGATCGGTGTAAGAGATAAAAATCCGCGGTAAATGAATTCATAGTCACTCACTCATGAATAATCTTAAAGAGATCCGTCTTGGAGACGAAAACCCCAAATAAAATTGCATGTGCATCAAATGATCAAATATTGAGGGTTGCGGAACAACCATTCCATATATTGATAAGGATTTGGTTTATGCTAATATCAAATTAGCAATGAATTTCGTGGGAGAAGTTTATAATAAATATCATAGTCGACGATTACATATTTGCCTCATAATTTGCTAATAACGGATCCGGAACCCAAGTCGAGTTAAGTGCTAGAAAGCACATAGACTGGTTAAATGAAATAAGCAATAGAGGCCGATCTTGATTTGAAAATTTGGTTTTGTAGTGACCAAATATTGATTTTGATAAATTAAATTCTCCCGTTATTAATAACATTATGTTCCGTTACTTAATGATTCTGGCAGCAACTATGAGCTTTATATGATGTCATGATTACATATTTATGAGTCATTAGACGTAAGCATTTATATGAAAATCCCTAATGGATTTCAGTAATGAAAATCGCAACATGCATATTGTTAAGTTGAAATGTCGTCAACATTCATGTTGAATGTAATATGACCAGTTGAGTAGATTCCGATTGAAGAAGGAATGTATAAGTGACACATGCTTAATGTCATGAATTTTATAGCATTACGATGTGTGACAATTGAAATATTTGCATGAAAATTGCGATTATATTACTTTCCCCATTGTTTTGATAATTATAATGTTGATTGTATTGTATGTGTTGCACAAGTGAGTAGTGAGTATACCACTTATTAGCCTATACATTTGATTATCTATATGCACTCTAGAAGAGAGTTGATATACAAAAGTACGTTCTAGTGACAATTTAACACATTTGTTCACTAATATCATTCCTAAATCTATTTTGGATGAAATGTGTTTATAATACTGGAATGCGTACATTTGAAAGATTGATGTAGGCATGAGGAGCGACAACTTCAAAACATTTTTGAGGATTTTGGTTCTAAATCAATGAGTGTACTCTTTTTCCCTTTAACTAAGTTTTCCCTTAGGGTTTTCTTAATTAATGGTTTTTAACGAGGCAGTCAGTGCAACACATAGAAACGCATATGACATTAACAATTTACCTTATCTAGTTTTTTTTTCCACTGGATTTTTCTAGCAAAGTTAATAGTACATGACATATATATTATGCAAATACCATAGAGAAAATCAATTCAGTCATTTATTAATTGAGACATTGTCTACATGAGAACGAAAATAATCCAATTGTATTATATGAAGACAATGCATCTTACATATCTCAATTGAAGTGAAGTTATATTAATGGGGATTAACAAAACATATTTCACTAAGTTATTCTTTACTCATTATTTGTAAAAGAGTTGAGAGAATAATGTCATGAAGGTCCAGTCAACCAACAATCTGATAGATTTATTACCAAGACATTTGAAAGACTGGTGAAGAGTATTGGGATGCGGCGCTTGAAGGATCTAAATTGATGCTTGGTTCAGGGGGAGTGAATCAAATACAGATAAATATGTACTCTTTTTCCTTAACTAAGATTTTTCCGACTAGGTTTTTTCTTAGTAAGGTTTTAATTAGACATATCATATCTTTAACAATAGACATCCAAGGTGGAGTATTATGTAATAATATATTTCGGATAGTCTATTGATATTGATTGATTCTGATTGATCTTTTGTAATATTACGATTATATTCATTATTCTATTCACACTCTAGAATATATTATAAATACCCCTCATACCATTGAAATAATAGACAAGCGATTTTCGTTCTTCTCTACACTTTGTATTTCCTCTTATTATTCTCTTAGTTTTATAACATCTTTCTTTCTTTCTCCCTAGTTCGTCAAAAATCCAACAGTTGAAACCTTGAAAGTAAAATTGGAAAATAAAAGACACACACACTCGCACAAAACTTCATAACCCCATGTTCAGATACAATCAATCAGAAAAGTTATGGTGCAACAGGTATTTTCGGGTTATACCAAGTGGAGGGCTGTGATTATTTCTTATTTTCTCTCTCTCACACACATCAGGAGTGTGTAGGCGTGAGTTGGATTAATCATGGCCCTTCACTTGGTATAACCCGAAAAATAACCGTTGCACCATAACTCTTCTCATAACCTGTTGACCTTATATTTGGGCAAGACATTTCGAATGCTATTAATGCTCCAATAGAGTAAGCAGACAATACTGAGAATCAGCCCTATGCTACTGTATCACTCACACGTATATAGAAGTCAAGAATCAAGATTGAAGAGACCTAACTAAAAAGAATCACTAATTCTAGATCAAGCAAAATTGCAAGAAATCTTGATGCATGCAGCAATTTCCAAACAGCCTCATACTGTTATCTATCTATCTATCTCCATGCAGAAAATGTTGCCATGGGTCTCTTTTTCCATCCAAGACATATCGCTTCACGCGCTTCAACGAGCAGCCGGTAATTCGCGCTATAATCCCTCAGCATCTCTTTGATGGCATTGCTGACTGTATCATTCAGAGGCCACGGAACGAATCCGGCCTTATAAAACCTTGAATTCCATTCAACAAAGCTTTCATGCCTTTCTACCCTCTCAACGTCTTCACACGCTATTATGTTAACTATGTCCCGTGCCACGCAATGCTTTTCTGCGCTTATCCTCTTCTTATCATCTCTAGGCAGACCTGATGCATCTATCGACTCGAACATAGCTGTATAGTAATCTAAGGTTTCAAAGAATCGAGGAAAGAATGGCAGAGTATTGGTATTCGACTCCTGCTCCACAAGAGTAACTACTTTTGGGCTTAACCCTTTAACTAATTTTATTAGGCTGTCTCTATCTGGAATGTGATGCAACATAAAAGGAAAGTTGACAGCTATTGCTTCCCCTTTTTGAAGTTGAAACGCCGTTTCATTCACTAGATCTCCGGATATAGCTGCACCATTGAACTCAAACGGCACGCCACATGATTCGGCAACTTGGGTTAATTGTTGTCCCACGAGATCCATCCCGCCACCTCGAGCTATAGTTGACTGAAAATCATCAATACCAGTAACACGAACATGTGGAGGACCGCCGGGACGACGAGCAAAGGCTTGCAGTAAAGCAATCCATTGTCTTCCCTGAGCTATCTGAAAATCAATTATGTGGATTCTTGATTCTTTTTCCATAGCTTGTCTTATGATGACATTCGACGCCGTGTATGCAAACTTGTAGTATGGACATATTTGAGCAAGTACCTGCATGGAAGACATCAATTCTGGGCCAGTCGGTTCGTTGCATTTCAGGTCTGTGTATATCTTGCTTCCAGATGATAATAACCTTGCTCTTAGACATTCCATCATATACGCGCCTAAACGTTCGATAGGCTCCCCAGAAACAGAGACCTTGTCTTCTAACAAATTCATCAAGGCTTCAGCAGTAGATTTATCGACATTTGCTACTGCTTCAGCACAAGAAACAAGCAACTGTTTCAAATCGAAATAAAAGGCATTTTCAAGTATTTTTTTGGTGCTCCTTGTAGACATGGTAGACTGTGGAGGAGCTACATTACTAAAAGAGGAACCGTAATCAAGATCAGAACCATGTCCCAGCAATTTCATCTCGAGTTCATTTAGTTTAGGATGCTGTAATTCACTACTGTCAGCAACACCTAAAGAGCCGCTTAAAGGTGAACTAGAAGAAGACGAATGATGAAGATCCCACATGTATGACTGAGAAAACTGTGGTGAGAAAGGGCTCCAATTATCAGACGAGACGCTCAGACCAGAAGACGACGATGAGACAGAAAGAACTGCCACTGGTGAGGATTCCAAAATGAAAAAACCATGGCTACCACAATCACTAACATTGCTGTTCAACAGTGATTCAGTCTGCTGTTGATTCAACATGGGGATGCTTTTTGAAGTCTGATCTCTTTGGGATTCTTCCATCTGAAAAAAATAATAGTACTGTATGCTCAATATATAAACCCGATCCATTTTCGGTTTTCTGATTATGGCAGCAAAGAAAAAAAAGAGTTTTCTTTAAAAGAAATGAGAATGCTATCAAGATAATAATGAAGAGGCTCTGCACATAACAATAGGCTTGATTTATTAAGGGTTCCACAAGTAATGAGGGCAATCAATACAAGATTTGTGAACATGGCCTCAAATGTCAAACCTGTTACCAAGAATAGACAAATGACTTCTTTAGGCAAAAACGGCAAGCACAGAGGGTAATCCTTCTCAATTAATGCGTATTTACCAAAAAGAAACCAAATGCTCAAAGAAAATACTACGAATACCGAAATTCATAAGCAGGCCTCCAAGAATGCAAGAGAGAGCCTTATCTATCTGTGACTCCAAGAAGAATTGCAAGATAGGAATAACTACCCAAAATAGGCATGTATATATAATCGTTCTGGAAGCTGTATTCATTCCAATGTAAACCAAGAAACCAGGGATCTAGTTTACTACATAGGTCACTTGAAAATCTAAGAAATTGCAAAAACTGCATTTAACAATTAATTAGAATCAATCGACGGGAATGCCAGCTGATTAATACAAGCCCCCAAATTTCTACTAATAGATTCCCCCTTTAGCAAATTTCTACATAAACCATAAAGAATAATGTCAGGCAGGCCTTGGCTCCGCACCACATTCTTTGTTTGGGAAGAAATTAAGATGACAATCAATCAACAGTCAAATTCCCAATTTGTTTACTTATTCTACTTATTCAAATTGAAAAAAGGCATCGTCGACTAGGAAAGAAGAATCGGTGAACAAGAAATCATAAATTAAACACTAAATATAAAGCATGCAACGCCCTCAAGAGACAACAATCAAAACTAAGAGAGAAAGAAAAGAACAGGGGAGAAGATGGATCAATAAATACAGTCAAGAAATCCCTCCATTCCAATATACAGAACATAATCAATAAATAAAACAGAAAAAAGTAGACAACACAAGCCCGAAAGAGAAACTTGATTGCATCTTGAGGACTTACTACGCAGGAGATGATGTACTACAACGAAGAACACGTACGTTTGATTCAATCAATCAAGCAACTGGATTTAGCGAAGCATAGTATATAGCGGCATTCAAATTGTAATTATCCTTCTTCTTCTTGTGCTTCAGTGCCACTCCTGCAGTATTAGCTAATTTCCTGCTCCGTTATCAGTTAGAGAGAAATAACTAGAGGGAGGGAGAGAAAGCGTGTTCAAGTCTTGAAGGCTGGTGTATTGCAAAAGAAAGAAACTAGAAACAACTTGGAAAGTTTTTAATTTTATTTTTATATTATATATAAGAATTAAAAAAAAATATCTTCCCTAAAAAAAAGTAGTTTGTTTTTGGAAATGTTTATGTTTTTTCCCATTCAAGTGAGTCTATATTGTTATTAAATAATATGATCGATGAATTATATCTTATTCTCATTGATTTACGTACATTTCGGATTTATTTAAATTACTGTGTTTACATTGTAATTTCTACTATAAATATCTCTTTATCTTTGGAATAATACACAAACAATTTTCTTTTCTTCTATACTTTGTATCTCTTCTTTTTCTTCATGTATTATCTCATTAGTTTTACAATACGTTATCAACACGAGACTCTACCAGCCAGGGGCGGACGCAGGATCCCGGATGAGGGGGGACGATACTATAGGCAAGTGTAAATTTTTAGGGGGGACAAAAAAAATACACAACATACATGATAGTGTATTTTCTGGATCCGAGGGGGGGTGAATGCCCCCCTTAACATAGGGTACATCCGCCCTTGCTACCAGCATAGTATTCCATTTATCGGCGTTTCCTCAGTGGTGTAGGATGATGCGTTGAAAACTATATTTGATCAAAATTTTCAGTTGCCGCATATGAGGTAAATATTGTTTCAATATTTTTTTAGTCTATTTGACCACGTCATACAATTGTATTCTTTGTGTGGTGGATATAATGTTGATACTAGTGATATTGATGACATCAATATAATGATGAATCAAATTGATATCATATTAAAATTATACTTTACATCCATCGATTCAATACGTGCCATGAAGGCTGAGTGTTGTCTTATTGAAAATTTTGGAGAAAAATATAGATGATCATGTGAAGATGATCAATATGTCAAATGAGCATTCATAGGACTTTATGTCCATAAAATTTGTTAAAGTCTCGAAAAAGTGAATATGAAATTCATAGTGCTGTCAGATTTCTGAAAGGCCTCACTGATAGTTTTGCTCCTATTAAAGCACAAGTGATGCTTATGCATCCTCTACCATCTATAAATCAAATTTTCGGTATGGCAGTTAAACATGAAAGACAATTGAGTTATTGCCTAGGTCATCCTAATAGAATTGACAACCAAAGAGCAAGCACATATGGACAATCAGTTGGTCAATCTAGTCAAAGCACAGCTCCTAGTGGCACTGTTCATTATCCAAAAAGACCTATGTATGCCAACAAAAATTTCCAGTGTACCTTTTGTGGTTGGCAAGGACACATTGAAGATAGGTGCTACAAAAAAACATGGATATCCTACTGGAGGTAAGGGAGAGGCAGAAATGGTTTTGGTAGAGGAGGAGGCAGAATTGCAGCAAATCAAATTGATGTAGATGATAATGTTATGACAGAATCTGCAAATCAGTTTGTTACTACTTTCATTACTCAGAAGCAACTGGAAGAGTTAAGAAATCTACGAAACAATGCACCTAACACTGGAAATGGAACTCAGGCTGACACTGAACATTTGGTAAATCAAGCCACTATTTTAAGTGCTAACTTTGGATCACCTGTTGCTGGTAAGTCTATACATCCGAACTCTAAGCATTGGGTTGTAGATTCAGGTGCATCAGATCATATAATATGTACTCTTGATTATTTCCTCTCCTACACCACTACCCCACACACAAATGTCACTCTTCCTAATGGAAATCACACCACTGCCACACTCAGGGGAACTGTAAAACTTACACCAAATCTGATATTTCTTGATGTTTTGTACATCCCTACCTTCAAACACAACCTGCTATCCTTGAGTAAATTGCTTTATCAAAATAATCTTACTGTCACCTTCACATCTAATTTGTGTCTGATCCAGGACCCTATGGCCAAGAAGAAGATTGGATCAGTTAAATAGTTTCATGGTCTCTATTACCTAAATTTACGTGATCTGCAACATGAGTCTTCTTCCATATCCATCCCTGCTCACAACAAATCTGTCATGTTTTCAAGTAAGTCAGATGCTTACATTTGGCATCTCAGATTAGGACATATGTCTAATAAAGTGGTCATTTATGTAAAGCTCTTAGAGCCTGAAGTTTGTTCTTTTGAAATCAATAAATTTACAGTATGTTATCTTGCAAAACAAAGAAAGTTATCATTTTCATTAAGTGATTCTATGGCTACTTCTCCATTTGATCTTATACATGTAGATATTTGGGGACCTTACAAAAGGACAACTATTCATAATGAACATTATTTCCTAACCATAGTGGATGACTATACCAGGTACACCTGGTTGTTCCTTCTTAAAGCAAAATCCCATGCAAGTAATATAGTCAAATAATTATGTGCTTTTGTGAAAACACATTTTGAAAAATAAGTTAAAACTATCAGATCTGATAATAGCTCAGAGTTCAAACTAACATAATTTTATGGAACACATGGAATCACACATTAAACCTCATGTGTGCACACCCCTGAGCAAAATGTGATAGTTGAAATAAAACATCAACATATCCTCAATGTAGCTAGGGCCCTTAAAATTCAATCTAATATTCTTATATCTTACTGGGGATTATGTGTCCAACATGTTGTCAACATTATCAATCTAACTCCATCACCTAAGATCCAACACCAATCTCCATTTCAAAGACTTTTCCTCAAACCACCACTGTATTCCAACCTAAGAGTTTTTGGTTGCCTAGCTTTTGCCTCAAATCCTAGTGTGCACAAAACCAAATTTGACAACAAGAGCTTGCCTTGTGTTTTTATGGGATATCCACCCAATGTAAAGGGCTTTATACTTCTTGATCTACACAGTAAAAGTATTCTAATATCCAGAAATGTCATTTTCATGAAGATATCTTCCCTTTTACCATCAAAGTAGCCAAACAACCACATCAAATCTCCCAATGCTTTCCTTTTTGCCTACTAGCAATAACTACTTACCTTTTAACTTACAAGATATCAATCCAGACCAGTCCACTACTCCTCACCAATTTGAAACCCCAGATCAATCCACCAATACTTCAAACCTGCCAGCACCCCATCAACTCCAATTCCAATAGTCCTATCATTACATCACCAGATTCTCCTTCTAATCCTGCATCCCAAACAATTCTTCTCCCAACAATTAGTCTTCACCACTTGTGCTCATCGGACAGTCCATCAGACACAAACAACCACCCTAGTATCTTAAAAATTATGTATGTAACCAAACCTCCGCCCACACCACTCCTAAGTACCATATTCAAGAGTATGTATCTTATGATTTGCTTACACCTGCATACAAAAATTTTGCTTTGACTGTAGATGTTACAGGTGAACTAGCCAACTATCAAGAGGCAGTCAAAGACATCAGATGGAGGGAATCCATGACTGCAGAGATTGGAGCTTTGCAAAATAATCATACATGGGATGTTGTTTCTCTACCCAAGGGCAAAACACCAATTGGATGCAGATGGGTTTACAGGGTGAAATACCTGCCAGATGGGATTGTGGAAAGGTTCAAGGCACGTCTCATGGCCAAAGGGTACATCCAACAATTGGGGGTGGACTATCATGCCACTTATGTACCTGTTGCCAAACTCACAACAGTTAGGAATCTTATAGCTGTAGCTGCTGCAAAAAAATTGGTACTTGGAGCAAATAGACATTAATAATGCCTACCTCCATGGTGATTCGCTAGAAGAGGTTTACATGAAACTCCCCCCGGGATATGACACCATCATTCCGAATGCTGTATGCAGACTCCGGAAGTCGTTGTATGGCCTAAAGCAGGCTGCGTCAATGGATTGCAAGGCTAACGTCATATCTTACTACTTTGGGGTCCAACAATCTAGAAGTGACTATATCCACTTCTCTAGGGGTAAGAATGACGATTTGGTTGCCTTGTTAGTCTACGTTGATGACATTATCGTCATCGGACCAAATATGACACTCATTCAAGAAATCAAAGAGCATTTGGACAGTGAATTCAAAATCAAAGACCTAGGTAAACTACACTACTTTTTGGGGGTAGAAGTGGCGTGTAGTAAGAAGGGAATTACCTTATCACATCGCAAATACACCATGGATCTTCTCTCCGAACATGGTCTCCACGCAAGCAAAACGGCAGCTACCCCGATGGTCAAAAGCAGCAAACTTGCTAAGGACGAATCTCAACCCTTGACGGATAATAGCCGCTATCGCAGCTTGATTGAGAAACTCATTTACCTAACATTCACTCGGTCGGACATAAGCCTTGCCGTCCAACAGTTGTCTCAGTTCCTCGATTGCCACACCGCTAATCATCAACAAGCAGCGGTCCGTGTTCTTCAATTTCTCAAGAACTCTTCTCGTCAGGGGTTGTTATATCCCACCGGATCTGCCGTAAACCTTCAAGCTTTCACTGATTCCGGCCACCGGGCATCTTCTTCACTGGCTTTACGGGCTTATTCCGACTCCGATTGGGCTGGATGCCCGGATACTCGTCGTTCCATCACCGGCTGGTGCATCTTCTCAGGCCCGGTTTTAATCTCCTGGAAAGCTAAGAAGCAGAGTATCGTTTCACACAGTTCGAAAGAGGCAGAATACCGAGCTCTCGCCTCCACATCATGTGAATTACAGTGGTTGCTTTATCTTCTTTCCGACATCGGTGTTCACCCTCCATTGCCTATACCGTTATTTTGTGACAATAACAGTGCACGGTACATCGTGGAAAATCCCGTATTTCACGAACGAACCAAACACATCGAACTCGATTGCCATTTCATTCAGGACAAGTTCCAAGCTGGCCTACTCGTTCCAACATCTATTTCTACCGAACAACAGTTAGCCGATATTTTCACCAAGCCTCTCGACGCACCACGCCTACCAACTCTCTCGTCAACTAGGCTTATACTCCATTTACTCCTAGTCCACTTTATGGGGTGATAAAGTCAGTCAAAGCCACCTCTCGAATTGTGAAGGATATTTGA
This sequence comes from Gentiana macrophylla, assembly GCA_026214975.1. NCBI lineage: Eukaryota > Viridiplantae > Streptophyta > Magnoliopsida > Gentianales > Gentianaceae > Gentiana > Gentiana macrophylla. The sequence goes on from JAOBSW010000393.1 coordinate 33,171, forward strand.
CAATTAAGAGTAACATAATATTCTTGGAATATTTCCCCGAATATTCTATGTTGACTGAATATTCCATAGAATATTCCCTAACTGAATATTCCCCGGAATATTCATTATTGACTGTTAGCAAGTTAACTAGGCCTAGGAAATTTATAAATAGGGGACTCATGTACACAACAAGTTACGTTCTTGCATTTTCTGGAACAATATCAATCACATTACCTCTTTTTTCTTTTCCACAAAGTTTTTCGAATTATCTCCCCTATGGCCTATCTCCTCGTTATGTCTACAATGTTATGGTGATAGTGATCGATCGGTGGATGCCCATATAATCTTCAATCGACTAGTGCTTTTACCATCTACCTTGGTAATATACTCTTTGATATCTTGGATGCCAAAGAAACAACCCATGATTGCCCGGTCTTCAACTAAAAGCGAATATAAACCCAATGCAAATACAACAACAGAGTTTAAGTGTTGTACCGGTAACAACCACCTATTTTACGACGTAACAACATTGGTGCTATTCATCTTTCTTCCAATCCATTTGTTCACGTTAGAACTAAACACATTGAATTGAATTATTATATCTTTCCACTCCATTTGACTTTATAGGAAAGTATACAAGAGATAGATTAATATACCAGCCAGGCCATTACGCTTTTATTGGCTTTAAGGCACTGTCTCCGAACCGAGTCTTTTAGTAAATTGTTTTTTTTTTTAAAACATACTTATTGTTAGATATTTCTTCATAAATAAATATTTTGGTTATCGTTTGCATATGAGTTGCCGTACGAATTAATGTTATCGCAACGAAACGGGGTTCGACCTGATATGTACTTACATTTCGTGTAAGGGTTGCATTTTTCATCCGGTGAAAAGTGACAACCCTACCTTTTCGTGCAAGGAAGTACTCTCCATTCGTTTATGCAGACTTTAACCTATAAAAAGCATAAGTATGCATTTAAAATTCATAAGTTTGACAACATCATCAGAAAAACTTTGAGTGTCCTAGAGTTTGATTCAAACAAGTCACTGTAGATATATATAATAAGTTTGTTTAATTAATTTTGTGTATGCTTTTTTTATGTATAATATAGATATATATAATAAATTAATAATATAGATAAAACAAAAAAAAAACTTGTTTGTATATCTATTTTTTTAGGTCAAGTAAATTTTTTATCGGGACCTTTATCAATTGGAGTAAAAATAAAATTGGTCCTTTCTCAAAAAAAGAAAAAAAAAACATATTATATTAGGTTGAATCGAATTGAATCTACACGGATTTTTTTTTCTTTTAACAAACATTGTATCTTGCGCCCCCACCATGCTTTTAGCTAAGCAGCAGGCCGGTCTCACAAGGCGCTCACTGATGGGCCGGCCCTGATCCCAACAACATAAACGATATATTTACGACATCATAAAGAGGGACAATTAATCCATCGCAACAACGATGCATTAGAAACACAAACAAAACAAAACATAGAAAACACAATACACCTATTTATTGCCTTCCTATACACATCGATCAACGTTTAAGAAAAAACTACAAGGATCCCTTGCAACATGAGACCGACATAATTTCCAGATAGGGCCGGGTTGTTCTAGCAATCAACAGAAGAAACGGACATCGGGTAGGGAAAAGTATTCGCATACTCGAAAGTAATGGTTTGAGCTGGATTCAAAGGCTCGCCGTCATTAAGGAGGCAATCATCATAGCTAACACGCCGGAAAACGTGAGGATTAATGTTCCTGGCAGAACTGAACCACCCACAACTGATATGAATGTTAGAGATACTGCAACTGGCTGAAACGCATACGTTTTCGACTTGGACAGTGTATGTTGGGATGCCGCTTGGAAGTGGTGTGGTCGCGCCTTGGAAAACCTGGATGTTGTTTTTTGTGCATTCACTTACACCACCGCCTATCCGGTTCACCACCGATGATCCTCCTCCTCCTCCTCCTCCATCTTCATCTGCTCCTCCGCCGCCAATTGTGTGTCATGCACCATATTTCAGTATATAAGTATATAAGCAGATTAAATTAAGGATCATTTTAGCATATATACATAGATATATAGTCTTCGAGGAACGTAAAACATATGGCATACGACTATATATACGAGGATCACAATTCATATGGGTAATTTTTATTTTTTTTTGTCTTCTAATTAACTATTTTGTTACACTTTTATGACACATAAGAGAAGCATAACATGTAACTCACGTTGAAAAATACTACACGTGTAATATGCCATATTACTATTGGTTGATAAATAATTAAAATACATCATTTTTAGTTTCTTATACTTTCTTATTCTTCCAGGACGGACCTCATCTTTTCCATAACGACATTTTTGGTCCATGAACTATATTTTTTTGTTATACTTCTTGTACACTTAATGGAATCGATGTAGAATCAATCCGTTAAATGTCTAAAGTGTAACAAAAATATATAGTTCAGGACAAAAAAACAGGGGTCTAAAAGTGTAATTTCCCCAATTCAAAATACTAGTGTACGTGTTCTATTTTCTGAAAATTTTGAAAATAAATAAAGAAATATAGGGGGATTATAAGTATATATTTATCCCTTTTTAATTTGTATATTAGTATTATGCAGTCAATACTCAAAACTTAATTCATAGCATTAGATAAAATAAGTAATATATATAGCTCTATGCAGAATGTGTTTTAAATTATGGCAGATATATATATATATATATATATATATATATATATATATATATATATATATATATATAGGTAGCTAGGAGAGTAGGCATACCGGTAAAAGCCAAGAACTTGCGACCAGAACCTGCATCAGAAGACCAAGAAGCTTTATTTCCTTTGAAATAAATTGGACCAATTGCTTTTTCAGCTGTTTCCGATGCGTCTTCATAAATATGCATGGCGGTGCCTGCAACTGCAACTGCATCATCATGTTTTTTCATGGCTATTAATTATCAATTTCGAGGTTCATAAATATTTATTAGTATGATGTTTTGATAAAAAAAAAAAAAATCAACCAAGACATAACACTTCTAATTTCCAGATTAATTAATAAGGTTTCGCAATAATAAATAAATAATTTTATTTATTATTTACAAATTAAACAGATGCATGTTTCAAAGAAGGAAGAAAAGGGTCCTTACTAACAAACCTTCCAGAAAAAAAAAATTCATACGAGACATTCTAAACAAATAAAATTTAATTTTCCTTATGTTTTGATAGTCGTGATCATTTATACTAATTTAAAACGGGTATGTTTTTAATTTCTGGGGTATAGTATAGTAATCGATTTGAAATGTGTTCCATATTCATATATATTAAGGATAATTAGGGATAATGACATAATCTGGAATATTTTTAAATAACGGGACAGTTACATATTTTTTATAGGGAGAAGGACAACTGCATAATTTTTATAGCGAGAAGGCCAAACACTAAATCCCGAAAATCAATGAATCTCTCCAGTGAATCCCGAAATCAGTGAATTTCAACAGTGTATCCCGAAAATCAGTGACTTTCGACAACGAATTTTGAAAATTAGTGAATTTCGGCAGTGAATTTAAACAGTGAATTTCGAACAAAAGTGAATTTCGACAGTGGATAAATAGTTTTTTCATTTATGCAAAAGTTACAAAAGACTGGCTTCTACTGAATTGATAAAATATTTATGTCCTTCTCCCTCATTCCCCCTATATATTATTATAAAAATAATGTTTTGTTGAATATTTTATTTGAGAGGAATGTTTTGTAGAATATGATATAGTAGAAATGGTAAACAACTAAAACCTAGTTAATTTTTTTGTTTCCAATGGTGGAATATATAGTTCCATCAACATATATAATTCATTTCGTGTCATATTTCTTGAAGAAATGAAGGATTCCAAGGCTGTAAAGATGAACTGTGATTGAAGAAACTTAGAAATACAATTTTCACCCCTCAAAAGAAAAAAAAAATACAATTTTCTGCATGATATAACTCGAAGGAAGAAGCCCTTATAACCAGGATGAAACAGTACATTTTAATTAATTAATTAATACTACACCACTAATTGTGGCAAAAATATATAGGGCTGAAAGGATTATATAAAAAGGACATACCAGAAAGCAAATGGAGAAGGAAAAATGCAAAACCCAAAGCCTTTGGCAATTTGTAATATCCCATGTATCCAGTCTTCTTCATCGTTCGGTTTCTGATCAACATTAAAAATAACCAAAAAAAAAACTGCTAAAAAGAAAGAAAAAAGAAAAGAAAAGAAAAGAAAAGAAAGATAGTCCGTCAAAATTACAATTACAGCATATATATGGTCATGGAGTAGTAGATCGATATACCTTTTGAAGAAGCTTTAAAAATGGCGAAAATGAATGGTGGTGACTCTTGACCTTTCTACTTTGGTAGTAGTAATAGTAATTCCGAGGCTTCGGGTTGTGCGTTCAGTACATGCACAAATCTATCCGGATTACCATGTACAAAAATGGGTCATCTTTATACATTTATTGACTGAATATTTTATTAGGTTAGCGCCTATATTGCACTTGGACACTTTATTACGATGCACTGACACGATACTGATACAATGATATGGTTAATTCTAAATTTTAGAGACACGACACGCCAAATTACACGTTATATATATATATATATATATATATATATATATATATATATATATATATATATATATATATATATATATATAAAATTCAATTCATCAAAAAAATATTCGTAAAAATTTGAAAAAACTAAACAAAATAAGATAGATATTACATAAACTCTATAAATATCAGAATAGATATTCGACCTTCATACGACGCCAAAAGATGTCGAATTATAACATCAAAACGCATTGTTTATTGATATTGATTGATAGAATAATTTATTATAAGATGTTTATATAGAGAAGCCACAAGGGCTATGAGCGGAAATACAAAAATAAATATAAAACCCTAATATAAAACCGAATATAAAATGGCGGCACACCCATCCATCTGCTGCGTGCACGGATGGGGCTATATTGTCTAATACGCTCCCTCAAGCGGACGGCGCTGTGCGAAGACCAAACTTGGAAATAAAGCAGCAGCTACACGAGCAAATCCAGCTACACGAGCAAATTGAATTATATCCCAAAATATTTTATTTTATTTTCTGCAAGGGTATATCCCAAAATATTTTCTTTTCTGCATGGGTATATCCCAAAATATTTCATTTTCTGCAAGGGTATATCCCAAAATATTTTTCTTCTCTGCATGGGTATATCAAAAAAAACAAAAAAAAAAAAATCCGTACGGACACAACAGGTTTCAAGCTTCATGTCTGCTGTGCTCCCATGTGAATGCCGGGTCGATCTTACGGGGAACTGGCGATTGTGAATTCTAGTTTTTATTCCTAACTAACCTATGTCACGATTACTAAACTAAAACAAATGGATAAAACTAAGCAGAATCGAAAATAAAACTTAACTAAAGCGTAAAACTGGACTGAAGATACGATCTAAAGCCAGGAAGGATATGTTTCGAACCAATTTAAACTAAACTAAATCTAAGATGCAATAGAAAGAACTAACTAAGCTAAGTAATTCAATTTCAAGGGATTTTAAATCAATAATTTACGAGACGAACAAGCAATTGATCCACCTATCCTATCAATATTCGGGCCGATTCATTATTTCGTGATTACTAATCAAGTTGTGATTCACCTATTCAAAGGTATGAACCCTAATTTCTTAGGCAAGTTCGTCTATTAATCTTTATCTTTCGATCTAAAGATTAACGCTCTCAAATCAAGGTGTGAAATCTCTCAATTTTTAACCTAGAAATCTAACCTAATAACTCTCGTTAATTAGATCAAATATCTATTCTTTATCATGGTGATCTAAGGTCTAACTTGATTTTCATCAATTAAACAATCAATAAAGCAAGCATCTTTCGATATATATTTGCAATAACAACGTAAAGCATGATAAAGGAACAACTCGTAATAGATACTCACAAAATAACCACGAAAAGAAACTGAATTGTTGAATCGGACGGCTTCACAACGCTTGTTCAATGGAGGCCTAGCCTCTTAGCATCCTCTTGAAGATCGAATGATTGACGTAAAAATACATAAAAAGTGTTTAGAACTACTAGAAAACTAAGAACAATGAAATCTCAGCCGCCCCTAGGGTTTAGGGTTTTCAATATATCGTGTATTGTGAGGAAAACGCAGCGCGATATTTATAGAAGATTAAGTCGGTTTCAAAGATGTCGGCCGACGGACGCCCGTCTGGAAAGGGTGAGCGCCCGTCCGACTTGTGAAATCTTCTTTGAGTCGGGCCGAGTCACGACCAGACGCCCGTCTGCCAGCGTCCACTCCTGCGTCCAAACTTCCTGAATCAACTTCCCATTCCTGGACGCTCGTTCACTTGATGACGCTCGTCCACTATGGGCGCTTGATTCACTTCTGGGCGCTTGATTCAGGATCGAATTTAATCTTGATTTCTTGAACTTTATCTCTTTTTCTCTATCTCATTCCTTCATTATCTCTTTTACCTCGAACACAATCAACTCTTGAGCATCTTTTGAGCCTCAAACATGCATCTATAACACATAAAAACATCGCAAAATGTAATAAAGCTCAAATAATCATAAAAACATAATTAAAACACATAAATCAACCTATTTTGCGATTATCTCTTTTAAAATATCATTTGCTCAATATTTCCATTAAACACACGTTTCTTATGCAAATTAGTACAATTACGGGGAAAAATATCATAGAATATAGGCATAAATTCACCCTTAACAACTCCCCCACACTTAAGCTTTTGCTCGTCCCGAGCAAAACAAAACAAAGTAAAGGCTCGAGAAAAGATCAGTCATCTAAACATATATAACACATATCTAATAAATCAGAAGTTCACCAGTGCGTGTGTGCAAAGCCATAGAGAACTTCCACTAAATCCAAACTTGAGAAACTCAAAGCAAAACTAGCTAATACCCCTCGTAGACTAGTAATAAATGACACTCATAAGATGTACCTACAAGCGTGATATATCACGAAAAGAATGATCGAATATATCTAGGGCCTTTACGAAATACTCGAGAGGATAATCCCTACAAACATATCTCATCGGTTTATCTGGGGATAAGATAGACGATAACTTAGTCTTATATCCATTTCATACCAATTCACTATTCGATTTAACTATTTTCACATTTAAACGCACATCAGAATGAGCTCTTGCCCTGTCATAGCGAGAATAGGATATTCGAGATATACCTACCTTACCCAAATCATAAGGCGACTTTTCTCGATCGTCGTGAGCTTTTAGTCATCATAGTGGTATAGGACATACGTGGTATACCCTATCGCACTCAAATCATCGACCAGCTTCCGACACACCCAATTACAATTATGTTTACTTAGAGATTTCTGGCTGGCAGTGGAAAAGATTATTTTCTAGTAGCACAGACCACTGAGCATAACACCTCAAGTAAACAATTTATTACTATTGCAAAGACTTAATCACGTTTCACTTATCACATTCAAACTTACAGATATTCACGGTATATCATACTCCGGATCTAAATATAAACTATCATAAATCTCAAGATATATGCGTAGCACTAAGTACATGACTTATAAGACAATCAAAGATCACTCGTCCAAAAGGGGTATAACTTTATAAGTAGCTCATCATTTACTATGGCTCGTGAAAAATCGATCTCAGGTGAAACAACTAACTTATCAAACATATGATATACAGCTCAAATGACTATAAAAATAACGAACATTGAATCGAATCGCCTACTCGGGACAAAACAAAAACAAAAGTGTCGAAAAATCCTGAAAATTTTAGCTCACTTTGCATAGAAACATAGAAACATTACGCACTAAGCAAATGTGTAGATACATATCGAAACATCCCCTCCCCACACTTAAAAATCAACATGTCCTCGTGTTGTGTAAACGAAAAAGAAAAGGAAAAGACTTAGGTGATTTAAATCGAAACTCGAGATAAATCGGTCGGGCCGAGCCTACATAATGACACTTAGAACGCGTAACCAGACAATGTAGCTCGACGAAACCGCTAAAAATATACCTGCACGTCTTAACAAACATGGAACCATCTCGGGGAAAACGGGGAATTATACCAGAACGAAAAGAGATATCAAAAATGAAGATAAAGCAAAAGTTAAAGCAGTCAATACATCCAGAAAGTATAAACATAGTAGAAAATGAAGAAAGTACGGGTGCCTTATGGCTTACATGATCCATCGGAAATAAATAGTAGCAACATCAAAAATTACAATGAACCATATAAGTAAAAAGTAGCAGAAATATACAATCACCGTAGCTAGCGCAATTCGAAAAATAGACTAATGAAATCAAGATTGCCCCGGAGCCGGAGTATCATCAGCCGGAGGATCAGAGGAGGGTCCAGAAGGTGGTGCCGGAGTCCTAAGCGCCGAGTCGCCGCCTCATCATCGAAGATGACTCAGAGTCGTGTAGAACATCCGCAATGACCTGCTCAATATCATCAGCAAAGAGATAATCAACGGAGCTCGGATTGAAGGTTCTGTCGTCCCTCGGCTGCCGGTCTTCACAGATACACTGAAGAATGGACAAAATATTGTTCTGCGTATCCCGAATATCACCCAGCCATTCCCGGAAACTATTGGCCATGCTCAACCGCATCCTAACTGCGGGAGATAAAGTAGGACGGGAGGATGCACGAGGCGGTACTGAAGAGGAACCAGGCTCACGTGCTACCTCAGCCTCAGTCTCAGTCTGACCCGAAGATTTCTCTCTCTCCCTCTGCAAGAACCTAGGATTCTTCGGTTTGTGATCGGTCTTGTACTCGGGAACTTGAGCATCAGAGCACAAACTGTGTATAAGGTGCGGGACAATCAAGCACCTCGTATAAACTTTCTGATTAATCGATATCTCGTCGTACAAAGCTTGTCCCACATCAACATTGAGCTTGAAGGTCAAGGCATAAAGCATCCCAAGGTCACCAATGTGGAAGTGAGTCAGGTTGTTCTTAGGTAACAACCGGTTCTGAATAAACCGACATTGGACCTTCCAATCCTCTGTCCAGCTCGTGGTTACTAATTCCTTTCTAGCCCCACCCGGTCTGAGTGTCCAAGGCACCTCAGGGCACACCAACAACCGTAACTCCTCCAACGGATCCTCACCGGCGTCTTGTTTGGCCTTTATCGCCTCCTTGTAGTCCAACCCCTCAAAAGGATCCAAACCGTATTTCCCATTGATAATTTCCGGTGTAAACGGCACCTTAACCCCCCGAACAGTGACCATCCCAGCTCTCAAATCTGTTTCCGAACAGTTCGCATAAAACTCACGAACTAGTGTAGCATTGACTGGAGTCCTAGGGGTTTTCATCAGCGCTTCCCACTTCCTATCCTTTAACAGCTGTACAAATGCGGGGTCCACCTTCGTGTCTAGAATGGCTCGCTCGATCAACATCGTCCGAGTCAGATAATGCTTATTATAGACCTCCATCGCCTTAGGGTTGATGAATCTACGAGCAAAAGGAATAGGGATAGCGGGTCTCACTCTCTGTCTAATCGGCTCATCTCCCTCAGGCTCATTGTCTACACCTGTTCGCCCAGCGTCGCCGCCCTAGTTTGCATCCTTACTAACGGCTCATCATCGGTTTCAGACCCAGATTCAGGCTCATCTCACAAAGGAACTCTAGTTTGACCTCTAGGAGGGTTCTGACGCTCACCAATACGAATACCTTGGTTGGGATTGACTAACGTGGGGTCCACACCCTTCTTCCTCTTAGCAGGTTCCTTAGCCACCCCTTTACCATGTCTCTTAACTACCTCCTTGTGCACCATCTTAACCGAATGCTAAACAAACACCAATCCCAAACCCAAATTCAAACACAACCACCCGTTTATCGTCCAAACGGGATTTCCCAAACAACGCAACACCAACCCAACATCAAAACCACAATGCAACCCATCAAAATCATCCATAACCAACCCATATCATCAACCAAGAAGAAAAACAAACAAAACACAGAGAAGAAAACAAATAAGACAAGTGTATGCAATTAGTCGACTCAAGATCGAACTTGGAAAAATGTGAATTAATCCACGAAAAGCTTATAAAATCTTACCAAGTATGTTGAAAGGATGATGATTATCTTTGATTAGAAGTCCCAAACGTGAGAAAATGAGACCAAAGATCGGATTTTTCCAAAAGAAAACCGCACACGCAAGATCACCGATTGAAACAACAATTTGGATGTTGGTGGATTGCGTTTGGAAAACCAAAAGAGGGATTGAGAGCTGTTTGTAGGGCTTTGAATCGCCCAATTTGGTGTAGAAATGAGGATTTTCGAGCAAAAGGAGGCAAAAAGTCGGGTTTGGCAATTTAAACTTCTCAATTCGAATAAAGAATGGAAGCGGGGGATTTATATAGACTCAGGTCTGAACGGGCGTCCATGATCATGGACGGGCGTCCATCTGGAAAGCATATGAACTGGACGGGCGTCCATATAAACAGACGCTCGTCCAGACGGCCAAAACACAAACAGCGTTGAAGAGAGTTCACCAGACGGGCGTCCAAGAGTTGTGGACGCTCGTTCAAAAATTGTGCAGGGCGGACGGGCGTCCAAACAGGAAAAGGTGCAAAAATCATAATTTTTCCATACAACTCCAATTCAAAAGTGCACTTTCTTATTAAACTTAATTAAAACTTCAAAAATACAAATAAAAATCAAACGAAGTACATAAAATCACTAGAAAATAAGTAAAAACAGATAGAGAACAGTGGGTTGCCTCCCACCAAGCGCTTTTGTTTTACGTCGTTTGCTCGACGAAACAAACCTAACTAACGCTAGTCTGCATAAATCTCGTCCCAATCCACCAAACGGATGAGACGACGAAGCATATCAATAGCAGGAGGGAAATCATAGTCGTCTTGTACGCCCCAGTCATCTCCAGCTACCTCTAAACCTCTAAAATGTGAAGCCTGTAGTACCAGCGCTAGAGATCTGTCAAAGATAGGGTCATTTAGGACCGTATATGGACGTCTTATAGCTTCCTCTGTAGCTCCTCAAGAGTGAAGTCACTACTCCCGAACAATGGGAACAATGAGAACATAGGTGATGGTCTTCGTACGGGTACTAAGCTCAAAATCTACGTGCAAGACTATAGTGCCTCCTGGTCCATCAGCTACTGTAATCAGTGGGATCCGACTAATGATGGGGAACTCCTCAGGAAGAACTCCGTAATCCATATCTAAAAAGCAAACTAAGCGATGATGTAAAGAAAAACTTAGTCAACTAAAACTTAATTAAACTAAAACTTAAATAAATATAACACTAACAGATAAACAGAATTTAACTAATATAATAAGGGATATCTAGGATGCCTCCTAGTAGCGCTTTTGGTTAATGTCGTTAGCTCGACACCGTTGAAAGCTCAGCCTGGATCAGGCCATTTGACTTTTCTGCCAGCCACTACCTCGTGTAAGCTCTGATCAGTAGTGTGGCTGCAGAAAAACAAGATCAACACATGGGGTTAAATTCTTTATAGCTTTCCAAACACGTTTAAACTTCCCCATGGTTGACTTCTTCGTCTTCTGAAACTTCTGATGACATTTTTGTTGACGCTCCTTCCAATATTCTTCCATACCCAACTACCAGCTAGAACTTCTTCAGATTGACCATCACCGTCATTCTCAGAGAAAAGATCGGGTGAAAACTCGTCTAATTCTTCGACTGTTGTAGCACCACATCCAAGGATATCGAGGAACCGAACAGTCAAAGGCTTGTCTTTAGGCACACCAATGTAGTGTTTGCACCTCTGTCCGTTCACTCGAAACGGCTGGTCACCATAACCTCGTAGTTCTAGAACGCCTCCAGGAATAATTTGGAGAATTTCAAAGGGACCGGACCAACGTGTCCTCAACTTCCCAGAAACAAATGTAACCTAGAATTGTAAAGAAGAACTTGTTCTCCGACTTGAAATTTCTCTTCTTAATCTTAGCATCGTGGATTAGCTTCATCTTATCCTTACTAATCCTGGCACTTTCGTAAGCCTGGAGTCTGAATTCGTCTAGCTCATGTAACTGCTGTAGTCGATGTTTTCCACAAGATTGGGAATCAAAGTTCGAAACTTTGTAGCCCAATAAGCTCTATGCTCTAACTCGACAGTGCAGATGACATGGTTTCCGTGAGACCATTTGATATGGAGATGTACCCATAGGGTTTTATTGGAGATATAATTCAATTTGCTCGTGTATTTGGATTTGCTCGTGTAGCTATCGCTTTATTTCCAAGCTTGGTCTTCCATATGACGCCGTCCGCTTGAGGGCGCGATTAGACAATATAGCCCCATCCGTGATGCAAAGCAGGATGGATGTGCCGTCATTTTATATTAGGGTTTTATATTTATTTTTGTATTTCCGTTCATAGCCCTTGTGGCTCTCTATATAAACATCTTATAATAGCTATTCTATCAATTAATATCAATAAACAATGCATTTTGATGTTATAATTCTGACATGGTATCAGAGATCCGATCCTAAGCCCTAAATTTTTTTTCTCTTCTTCGCATGAATTTCTCCTTCCTCTGCAAATTCCTCCGCTCTTTTCCTTTTAATTTCTTCCACCTCGGGCTTGCCGCGTCGCCACCCTCAGGCTCGATGCGATGACGACTCTCTCTTCCACTTCTAGAAAAACCCTAGCAGCCGCCGCTGCTAGGTTGCCGCCGCCGGATCTTCTCTTTGCCGCCGCTGCGATGACGACTACCTCTTCAACTTCTGACAAACCCTAGCAGCCGCCGCTGCTAGGTTGCCGCCGCCGGATCTTCTCTTTTCCGCCGCTGCGATGACGACTCCCTCTCCAACGGGTTGATTTTATTTTCTGCATGGGTATATCCCAAAATATTTTATTTTATTTTCTGCAAGGATATATCCCAAAATATTTTCTTTTCTGCATGGGTATATCCCAAAATATTTTATTTTCTGCAAGGGTATATCCCAAAATATTTTTCTTCTCTGCATGGGTATATCAAAAAAAACAAAAAAAACAAAAAAAAATCCGTACGGACACAACAGGTTTCAAACTTCATGTCTGCTGTGCTCCCATGTGCTTGAGGGGGCCTATTGGAGATATAATTCAATTTGCTCGTGTATTTGGATTTGCTCGTGTAGCTCTTTGCTTTATTTCCAAGCTTGGTCTTCGACAGCGCCGTCTCGCTTGAGGGAGCGTGATAGACAATATAGCCCCATCCGTGACGCAGCGGGATGGATCGTGCCGTCATTTTATATTAGGTTTTATATTAGGGTTTTATATTTATTTTTGTATTTCCGCTCATAGTAGCTTGCGCTCTCTATATAAACATCTTATAATAGCTATTCTATCAATTAATATCAATAAACAATGCATTTTGATGTTATAATTCTGACAAAAGAAATTGTGATTGACTTCAAAATATTACAAATTGTAAAAATGATTGTTTATCAACAACAAACATATAAACTTGATACAACGTATTATTTATTTAATTATTATAGAAATGAAAATCATGTATTTTATCGTTTCAATTGAAGACTTAAATAAAGAAAATAAAATAAAAATTGGGTTCAGGAGTGTCGGGGTGTGTCGGTGTCGTGTCGGGGAGTGTCGACAGTGTGTCGGAAATGTGTCGGATATTTAAATTTTAAATAATATTAATTTAACCATCCGACACGTGTCGGACACGGTGTCGAAGCGTGTCGAACTTTGTCGTGTCGTGTCTTGTGTCGGACACGGCGCACTGCGACCAGATTGAGGTGTCGGTGCATCATAGACGCTAAGTTAGCGCTATTGCCAGAGCAGGTATGCTCCAGCCAGAGCACCTTGACACAATTACCCTTCCTGTCAATTAACTACTAGTACCATCAATTATGTTAGCCGCTTTATTTATTTATTTTTTTTTTTTGGAGAAAGCCGCTTTATTCGACCAAGCATAAATGCATGTTTTGGAGATTTTTTTTAACTTAATTTTTTAGCACAGTAATGGTTTCATAATTTTAATGGAATAACATTTTTTATTCTTTGCATATCTATATCTATATATATTAATATGTTTTCGAAGGTGTGTAAAATTAATTACCCGATTACCCGCATCTAACCCGACCCAAATCCACATTAACACGACACATTGATAGCCATAAGAGATAAAAAAATCAAAAAAAAAATACTGTGACATTAATGGTTGCAATTAGTAAGAAATAATTGTCACATTAATGCTTGAAATTCATTCTTCGTGGAAAAAAAATCCGCACGTTCCAAATCAATGGTTTCATTGTCAATCCAAAACTTATGCGAAATTTAGTGCGCCATTAAATCCCTAAAAAATCCATAAACTCCATATTTTTCTCTCATAATTCATAATCCCAAACACCTTAACCTTTTGTTCAGCAACTATCAAAGTTGTGCCGATTTTGAAAACCTATTCATCCCTATCAAATCAATTCGAACTTCCCGAAAGTCCTATAATGTGAGTTCAGGAAAACGATTCATTTGATGAGATAAAATTGCAGATCATCTTCTTCTAAAAAAAAACATATTTTTTATGATCAAATCAAACTCGGTGAATTTTCTTTACTAATCGGAGCGGAAGATGTCTCATCCATTTATATGGTGCGGTAAGGATTCATACACTCATCTCCAAAGAAACTGTTGAAATTTTCGTTTGACTTACTTTTTGTGTGTATCGTGATAGTGATATTTTTTTTCAGAGCTCCTCTAATCGAAGGATTTTGTTATGGGAGTTGTAATGCTGTTATAGAGCTTGAAATTCTTTTATTATTATTATTTTTTCGGTTATTTGTTTATCCTTCTCTGCTGGGATGATAATTTATAATTAGTAAAAAATTGAGGCCTCTTACGTATACGTAATCAAAGAACATGTTATATATGCTAAATGAATATACTTTTTCATTTCATGCATCCATCATTAGGATTTAACAAGCGTCCATTACAAATCATTAGGAGTAAGCAGTGGAAGTTGATGAATACTTTTCTTTTCTTTTTTATGTTGAATATTTTTTGCCAAAGCCTGGAACCAGTTTGTAATTCTTATGCACATCACATGTATGTCGCAATATTATTTACTTCATCGAATATCATGTGATAACATTAATTTGGTGTTGTATATAATCATGTATATCAAAATGTTTTTACATTCTACATGTTTTTTATTAATAATTCATATTTATGTGTTTATCTCATTTTATAATTGTATTAACCATTGCGTGTCATGATTCACTTACTGCTGAAACATACCCGTGCATGATGCACGAGTTTTTAGGCTAGTTTTATATAGTTTTTTTGATGAAATCTATTGGCAAATATCAAATTACTTTTGGTATCCATTTACTTCTGACATCACAAAAAATTACTTCGGCACCACATTGTTTTCAAAAAGACGAACGTCATTCCCATCGGTGTTTTTCCTGAACACCAACGTCGATCAATACATCGACGTTGGTGTTCAAGGAGGAACACCAGTGTCACTGACTTTCACGTTATAAAAGTGGCACAACTTAAGGACGTCAGTCCACTGGTGTTCCTCCTTCAACACCAACGTCAGTGTGTTGAAGGAGGAACACCAGTGGAAATGACGTTTTGTTCAGCAGATTTTTTTTTCTTCAAATAATGGATGCCAAAAGTAATTATGCATGTGCCGATAGAACCCGCCATTTTATATAGTTAAATGAATTGTAAATGGAATTACGGTTATTTTTTCAAATCACTGGAGTATAATATGTAGGGGTAACGAGGGAGAAGAACATAAATATTTCATCAATTAGGGAAAAGACAGTTATTTGAAACTTCTGCATAAATGACAAAACTATTTTTTTTTCTCTGCCGCCATTTCCCCTAAAAAAAAACCAACACACTTTCTTTATCATCCATCCTTTATAAACACTCATATCTTTCAATCTATAACTCCAAATTTGAAGATTCTTTCACCAAATTTTTTATTTTTTAATGCTCTTTATTTTGATACCACAGTCAACATATTCCGACGTGATTTCAGAAAATCAGCTTTCGAAATTCGCTATTGTACGAAATTCACTGTCGATATTCACTGATTTTCAGGATTCACTGAGTGAATATCGAAAGTGAATCTCGCGAAAAACGATGTAATTATATCGAACCAAGTCTCAAAACGAAGAGCATCAAAAAATAAAAAAAATTCAGTGAAATTTTTATCGCGTTTGGATCTCTAGATCAAAAGATATTAGCATTTGAAAATGGAGGAGGAAAGAAAACAAAAAAAATTCTAGAACTCCGAAGTTTTTTATTTTATTTTATTTATTTTAGTTTTGTCTTTCAGGCTATAAAAAATATAAAATTTGTCATTCTCCCTATAACAAATTGTGAAATTTTAAAATACAACCGTTGTAGGAAGGTTATACCAAGTGGCATACATTACAACCACTCATTTCTAACCTCTCACACACGATAAAAGTGTATTATGTAAAAGAGAGTAAAAATGAGAGGCTCTAATGTATGCCACTTGGTATAACCTTCATATGCCACTTGGTATAACCTTCCTACAACTGTTGTACCATAAAATCTCTCAAAAAAATATGTGGTTGTCCTGTTACTCAAAAATATTCCAAAATCTGTCATTATCTCTAATTCTCTATAATATTTATGACTTAATCACATTCACCGGTAAAATTTAATTTAGTAAAAAGACATAATGTTATGAACCTATCACATAATACTACCTTCGACCCAAAATATAAATCCATTTGGGTTTTTTCACACAGATTAAGTAAGTTGGTTAAATTTGTTATGTGTCATTAATTTTGATGAAAAAGACTAAAATGACCTTTGACAGTTATTAATACAAAGTATTGAAAATTAGATAAGTGTATAATAAATGAGGGGTAAAAGGATAAAACTGTAATAGACGTCAACTATACCATATTTAAATTTAAACTTAAACTTTAATATAGTATAGTATATTTTTCCAAAAAAAAAATAGTATAGTATACTGTAGTGTCGAAAGTAAATTAAGGGTGTCAGTAAAACTCACCTAAATGTATGATACTCCTTTCATTTCAAAATAACTAATGCAGTTGTCAAAAACACGCATATTAAAAATATGATCTAATCTTTAATTTGAATGACGAGAAAAAAAACCCTTATCGCTCGTTTGGATTGATGAATTGTAATGTAATGGAATGAAATGAATCTGTTGGAATGAAATGCAATGGAATGATATCATTGCAAAACTGCGTTTTGTAGACAATGGAATGAAATCGTTTCTTATTGCAGGATTTATTTTTTCAATCCATTCCGACCATTCCATTGGATTTTTTATGAAATGAAAATCTTTCATTCCGTTGGAATGAAAACATATTTCATTCTTCCGTTGCCTAACACGCCAGATTGATTGAATGAAATGAAAAAACATTTCATTCCATTCCATTACCACAATCCAAACGTGTCATTAGTCTATAATTAATGCGATGTTATATACATGCGTCACATTTTTTATTGTCAACTTTTAGAATTTGTATTTTTTCTACTTTTAAATTTTTGCAAGGGACTTTAATTTAAACGAAGCAATTGCTAAAGTAACAATTAAGATTTTATATATGTCAATATCAATACGTTCAATATGAACTATCAAGTGGGCTTATAGCGTGGATAGATAATTTGTTGGAAATGTGTCCTAAACCCAATCGGGTTGGACCGGATCCGACCGGATCGGGTCATTTACAGTCTATTTAGTTCATGTAATAACTTTATTATGATTAATAAAGGCACTTATGTTATTATATATTGTTTGTCTTCATATTATTTGTTGTATATATATAGTAACGTCCCTAGTATCAATCTGTGATAGAGAAACCATGTTAATGATTATGGTTGATGAGATCTCTAATCACTATAACAAGGTTGGTACTTAAATGTCTCTAGTCTTACATATTATCAAATGGGACATTGATAGTATAATCAGACTAGCACGTATTGGATGTCTTTCGCTTTTAGAAGATAGAGATAGATCTCGCCTATCGAAGTGTGGGACACTTGGATCGCATGCGTGGGCGTGGATTAGAGAATGCGATGCGTTAGATCGATCCACTTACATTAAGTGTCACACTATGTGGCGGTTGTGTAATTATCCTTTTGACCGAGTCTTCATGGCATCACGGTGTGGATTGTCATGCTTGACACTATTGAGATTTCTCCAACCATGGGGCGATCATGCGGTAGTGCTTGGGTATGATATTGAAGCACGCGGAGTATACATGATTGGTCGATCCGGGAATCGCGTATATCTATGATTGGGATCGAATATCGAAATGACCTTCTTATAAGGAATGTCTAGCTCTCGAGAATCTTTGCAAAGTGGGAGTAAATGTGTTATTCCGAGAAAGCATGGTATCCGCATTATAAGATACGATCGTTAATGTATTGACATTTCGAGATACGATCGCATGGATATTATTTCAAATGATAGATTGTAAGTTACACGTAATCGCTTCACATGAAAGGTAGTAGTCATTGCTTTTGACTCTTCCAATAATTGGGGGTCACGGTGTGTTGCCAGACGCTATTCCGCGATCGTTAGGCATGAAGGGCATTTTAGTAATTTGCACTTTGTGTCTACGGCCGTATGTTGGCCGTGAGACACAAAGTGCAAAATACTAAAATGCCCTTCATGCCTAACGATCACGGATATCGCCTCAGCAACACACCGCGACCCCCACCATCGTAAGAGTCAAATGCAATGACTACTACCTTTCATGTGAAGCGTTACGTGTAACTTACAATCCTATCGTGAATAATATCCATACGATCGATATCTCGAGTGTCAATACATTGACGATTGTATCTTATAAACCTGGATATCATGCTCTCTCGAATAACACATTTACTCCTACTTTGCAAAGATTCTCTAGAGCTAGACATTCCTTATAAGAAGGCCATTTCGGATATTCGATCCCAATCATAGATACGCGATTCCCGGATCGACCAATCATGTATACTCCGCGATGCTTCAATATCATACCCAATCACTACCGCATGATCGCCCGCGGTTAGTGAGAAATCTCAATAGTGTCAAAGCATGACAATCCACACCGTGATGCCATGAAAACTCCGGTCAAAAGGATAATTACACAACCGCCACATAGTGTGACACTTAATGTAATCGGGTCACCTAACGACGCATTCTCTAATACACGCCCACGCATACCCAAGTGTCCCTACACTTCGATAGACGAGATCTATCCCTATCTTCTAAAAGATAGAAGACATCCAATACGTGCTAGTCTCGATTATACTATCAATGTCCCATTTGATAATATGTAAGACTAGAGACATTTAAGCACCAACCTCGTTATAGTGATTAGAGATCTCATCAACCATAATCACTATCATGGTTTCTCTATCATGTGATTGATACTAGTGGACGTTACTATATATATACAAACAAATAATATGAAGACAAACAATATATAATAAGATAAGTGCCTTTTATTAATCATAATAAAGTTATTACATGAACCAAATAGATCAGAAATGACCGACCGTCGGATCCGGTCCAACCCGATTGGGTTTAGACACCTTTCCAACAATCTCTCACTTGGCCTAAAGCCAATTACCCATATGCCTAAGACCGTGCAAGTGAACATGTTTCTCATGCTTAGCTTGAGACAATGCCTTGGTTAACGGATCAGCTATGTTTTCATCCGTGTGGACTTTCTCTATCTTTACATCTCATCTATCTACTATCTCTCTAATCAAGTGATAGCGCCGTAGCACATGTTTGGATTTCTGATGAGACCTTGGTTCCTTTGACTGAGATATCGCTCCATTATTATCATAGTACAGAGGCACTGGACCTTCAATGGATGGAACCACACCAAGTTCAGTAATGAACTTCTTCATCCAAACTGCTTCCTTTGCCGCCTCCGAGGCTGCTATGTATTCGGCTTCCGTTGTAGAGTCGGGCAGAGTCTCTCGCTTGGAACTCTTCCACCACCGCTTCGCCGTTAATTGTGAAAACAAATCCAGATTGCGACTTAAAGTCGTCCTTGTCAGTTTGGAAACTGGTATCTGTATAACCTCGTAATACTAAATCATCATTCCCGAAAACCAAAAACATATCCCTAGTACGCCTCATGTACTTAAGGATATTCTTGACAAACAATTCAAATGACCTCACCTGGATTGACTGGTACTGCTAGTCATACTAAGAGGTACGAGACATCCGGTCTTGTGCATAACATGGCATACATGATAGACCCGATTGCCAAGCATAAGGGACTTTACTCATTTGTGCCCTTTCCTCCTCTGTCTTAGGACTCATTCCCTTTGATGTGTAGACCCTATGTGACATGGGCAAAGCAATCCTTTCTTGATCGCTCCATGTCGAATCTCTTCAAAGATCTTGTCTATGTAGGTGGATTTGCATGGCATCAAGCAACCTTTTAGATCTATCTTTATAGATCTTTATTCCTAGAATATAGGTTTGCATCACCCAAGTCCTTCATTGAGAAGTTCTTGGATAACCAAGCTTTGATTGATTGTAACATAGGCACATCATTCCCTATGAGCAATATGTCATCTACATAAAGCACTAAGAACACAATGGCACTGCCACTAACCTTCTTGTAAACACAGTGCTCATCTTCATTCTTGATGAAATCAAACTGTTTGATTATTTCATCAAAGCGAAGATTCCAACTCCGAGAAGCTTGCTTTAACCCATAAATGGATCTTTGCGGTTTACACACCATCCTCTGGCGCCATTGGTTGTGAAACCTCAGCCGTGTGTCATACACACTTCCTCATACAGGTTCCCGTTAAGGAAAGTTGTTTTCACATCCATCTGCCACATTTCGTAATCATGGTATGCTGCAATAGCGAGCAAAATTCTAATGGATTTTAACATGGCAACAGGCGAAAAGGTTTCGTCATAGTCAACTCCTTGTCTTTGCTTATATCCTTTTGCCACTAACCTAGCCTTGTAGGTAGTCACGTTACCATCCATGTCGGTCTTTCTCTTAAAGACCCATTTACACCCTATAGGAACTATTCCTTCAGGTGGATCAACTAAGTTCCAAACTTGGTTGTCTTTCATGGATTCCATTTCATAATTCATGGCTTCCAGCCATTTCTCTTTGTCATGCCGCAATAGCACTTCCTCATAAGTTCTAGGGTCCTCATCTTCCATGAGATACACGCCAGTGTACCTTTCGGGTTCACGGCGTTCCCTGGTGGATCTTCGAGGTGCTAGTGTGTCTACGGTAGAGGGCGTCCCCACATTTGCATGTGGTGTCTCCTCTACTTCCATCAACGGATTGTTATCCGTAAGTGGTTCTCGAATTTCTTCAAGATCAATTTTACTCCTACTGACCCTATCCAGAATAAACTCTTTCTCCAGAAAGTGGCCAGTCCTGGTGTTAAGGGTGATTTTATACGTTTTATAAGGATATATTTTGTAACAATTCTCTCCATATTCGTATGTTTCTCATAGAAATCGAGCTTTATATTGAAATATTGAGCAAATGAGTTTTAGAAGTATTAAAGTGCAAAATCGAGCTAATTATGTGATTTTATTGGATAAATATCTTTAGATGTAAGATGTTACATTTTGCATGTTTTTATCGTGATGTAGGTACGCTTGCATGAGGTGAAAGGAGCTTAAAAGATGTTCAAGTGATGATTTGCATGGAAGGAAAGAGATAGAGATGAAGTTGGAATGAAGATCAAGATGAATTTGAAGAAAAAGGGATCGAACTAGCGCCCGTGAGTGGATCAAGGCGTCCAAATAATTGGATCAAGCGCCCAGGAGGAGTTTTTGATTCAGAGAGTTTGGACGCCATAGTGAACGAAAGGCCCAGAGGCACCAGATCAAGGCCCGTAAAGTCGAGGGGCGCCCGCGCCGACTTAAGCAAAGGCCGACCTAGTTTCCTATAAATACAACGCATTATCAAACCCTAGGAAATATAATTTTACACACCGCATACTTAGAAAACCCTAATTTGAGATCAAGTCACCTCGCCGGCCGAGCCTTGGTGCTTGGCCGCCGAGGTGTTTCTTTTTCTGCTTTTATTTCCGCTTTGGTTGATGTCTTGATGTTGAATGCTTGGGGTGAACATGTTCAAACGATTTGAATCTTTTCCATCGAGTTTTTCTATTTCCAACTGAGTTTGTTTTGTGATTTTAATTCAAAGTTGTATCTTTTCCATGATTATTTGTTATGCAATCGATATCGAAAGATGTATTGCTATTTGATGTTTACCATATGACGAGAGTCGGTGTAAACCTTAGATCACCATAGGATAGATGGGATTTTTAACCTTGACATAACGAGAGTTGATAGGTTAGATTTCTAGGTTGCTAGATTGAGAGATCTTACGCCTTGTTTTGATAGCGTCAATCTTATATATCGAGAGATGAGAGATTGATAGGCGAATTATCTACGAGAGTAGGAATTCATACTTATGAGAGGTGAACCACATCTTTAATTAGATCATCATGAGATAAACTAGAGAGGAAATAGAGGGTTGCGGGAACGGTGGATTATTGTTTGTTCGTTGTTTAATCACCATGATCATCTTCTTGTTTAATTGCTTATTTTATGGTTTATAGTTTAGATATCGCTTTCACTTTTACCCTTCCTCGGCTTTGGACCGACAATCTCTCATTCAGCTTTATTTTATCGTTTTAGTTTCGTTTTAGTAGTAACAACCTTAGGAGAATTAATGAACTAGATACCCCGATTCCCTGTGATCGACTCCGGTATTAATCGCTATGCTACGATCCCTACACTTGGGGTATACCGGATTTATAAATTTTATTACTTGTTTGTTTTGTTAGATAAAATCCGTGACAAGTTTTTGGCGCCGTTGCCGGGGAATCGGTGCGGTTGTCCAGTTCATTATTAATTTTTCTGTTTTTGTTACGAATTTTTCGTAGATAGGTTTTTGAATTGTTTTTATCCTTTCTAGTTTCTACATTGATTCGGGGACATCTGAGGTTGAATTATCTGACTCCACGTTTTGTACGATCGAACTTTTGGATAAAAGGGATCGTTTTAGCACTCGTTAGTATTTTGTCGTGAACTTTCGGCTCGAGTGTCCGCTTGGCGTCTGCAGACCCCAATTCGAAAGCTCGTCCGACGCCTAACGACGTGGTGAATGGCCTAGGGCCGTTCGATGCCATTTTCGAGGTCAAAATCCACTGTTTTCCTTCCATTTTGGGCTCGTAAGATTTCAACACGCTTTCTCCCTTTTTCATTTTCTTGTTTTTGTTTTAAATTTTTCGTAGGTAGGTTTCTGCTTAGGTTTTCCGTATCTTTTCTGCTTCTGCTTTCTTTATTTCTTTCAATAAAAGTACCATTAAATAAATTGAGGTTTTTTTTTTATTTTGCCGTGTTTCGATAACCATCAAGTTAAGAATGTGCAAAACTTTTTTACTCAATTTATGAAACGTGAATTTAGGTTTCGTAATTTTGTTTTCAATAAACACTAGGGTTTTTATTTTAATGATATGATATTAGGTTATTTCTAGGTTGCCGCTTTGTCTTACGTATAGGTCGAGTCTCATTGAGTTTTTTCTTTGAGTCGACGGGCGTCCATGGTAAGTGAACGCCCGTCCGTCCCAAAACGCTTCAACGCTGTTATGTTTTTAGAGAGTCAGATGAGCGTTAGCCTTTTTCCCCAAACGCCCGTCTGCTCTATGGGGTTCTGGACGGGCATCTGCATGCCTGAACGTCCATCCGCCCTGAATATGATTTAGACGTCTGTCTGGATTGCCTGAACGTCCGTCCAGTGTGTCAATTTCTAGTGAATAGAATTTGTTTTTGATACATGCTTTATTTGGCGTGGATATTTTCATACGAGCTTCTGTGGCTAATTATTTTACGTAGATGTTCTGAACTTGCATGTGTACATCTTTCCATCTACCGATCCATGTTAAATAATTGATTAATTTTTATTTACATGATTCATCTATGCATGTTATAGTTAATATCGGTTCTCGTATGCTATAACTGTTCTTATTGTTATTTAGTAGTTAATGTCGGTTTCCGTATGCTACATATAGTTGTGATGAATCCTGTGAGCTTTGAGACCTATGTGCTTTCTTGTTATTTTTGTAACTCATATGGGTAGCTACTGTCGGTTTTCCGTTGCTACCATTGCATCTTATGAGTTATATCTGTTTAGTATAGCTAACTGTTGGTTCTCCATAATGCTATCACCTTTGATGAGTCTTAAGGCGCGTCTACACTGCATATAATGAATAGTACTGTCGTTTATCGTGAACTGTCATTATTTGGTAGACGTTTATTATATACATGTCGTGTTGCAAATGAGTGGGCTAGTTTTCTTTCTTTTATTTTTGCATATCATTTAGATGCATATCATTTAATTGCATATCATGTAGATTGCATTAAGAATATTGATTACGCTAGTAGCTAATGACTCCCCCATGTGAACTAGATTGACAACGAGACAAAACAAACGCTAAAGATTAATTATTATGACTACGGGAGTCATCCCCTAAGGTAGATTTAGCTCCAATTAGGCCATCTAAATCATTGTGCCTCCATTACGTGACTTCTCCATTTAATGCCTCCATCTCAGATAACCTCTTACACAATTACGAAACTAGGGATGCCGGTATAAACCGTAACCTCATCTAAGCAACATTCCTAGGGTAAGGCGTACTTCTTAGATGCCGATTCAATCTAAATCCTAAGTAACAATCACTTTTAGGTTTCTTGTTAAATTATGATGACAAATAATTAAGTTGATCAAAGTTTAATTACTCGCTTTAATTCCAAATCGAGAGAATCGACGTAGTCGAAGCCGGTCATAATTGCGCTCTAAACTTCACCACACTCGGTCGACCGAATGACATGACTCGGTTGACCGAGTGACATGTCTCGGTGACCGGGAAAGGATGCAACGCGGTACAAATTATGATTACTTCTTAACGTTTCTAACCTACACACATGGGTTCGTAATTAGTCTACATCGCGGAATCAATACAAGAAAATTACTCCATAATAAAATAAATTAGACCTACGAATAAAGATTACATAATTGAAAAGTCATACCCTCGAAGACGAGAATGACTCCCAATCTTTAATGCGCTCCCTAACCGGAGAATCCGACGACTCCACAATGAACGAACATAAAAAAAAACTAAAACTTAATAAACTCAAGGTATTGTATATATTGTATCTTGTAGATTGTTCATTGTTTCAATTTCGTAGCTGCTGCTTATATAGAGGCTATAGCCGACCTAGGAAGGATCTAGAAGATATACACGCGTTTTCTTCTGGATAAGCTTCGGGTGACCGAATATCAACCCTCGGTCGACCGAATGAAGTGGCTCGGTCGACCGAGCCTCTTTTTTTGCACATGTTAAATGCGTTTCTTGTCTAACTTGTTCCCAACGCATTCTTTCAGGCCGATCCGATTTCTCCGACTTATCCATTGATTAATGCTCCGATTTTCTTCCTTATTATCTTGAGATTCATCGATTGAATGACATTTATCCTCCGATTTATCACGATCTACAAAATCAGCATTTATCGCACAATAAATTGGTCTTTAATAATAAAACAAACTAAATACCAAAAATCATATTAATAATCACTTAACATTAAATAATAAATATAAACAAGTGATTTAATATGAAATATATATAATTAACTCGATTTAAGGTTAGAATTGATGACATAAATAGGTATATTTTAACCGTCATCAATCGGATCGAAGCGTTTTGATTTCTTTACCCAGTTGTTTCTCCACTTCACTTCTGAATTCCTTGAACTTTTCGAAGGCTTCAGACTTATACTTCATTAAGTATATATAACCATAGCGAGAATGGTCATCAGTGAAAGTGATAAAATAAGAGTATCCTCCTTGGGTTTGAATTGACATTGGGCCACATACATCAGTATGTATGAGCTCAAGCAATTCATTGGATCTTATCCCTTTGCCACTAAAAGGTGACTTTGTCATCTTGCCAAGTAAACAAGCTTCGCATGTATCAAACGATTCGTAATCGAATTGATCCAACATTCCATCTTTATGAAGTTTGGAAATGCAGTTCTTATTTATATGGCCAAGTCTACAATGCCATAAGTAGGATTCATTCAAGTCATTTGTTTTGGCTTTCTTGTTGTTTATATTAAGTACGTCAACATTCATATCTAATATGTAGAGACCATTGCTAAGTATGCCAGTACCATAAAAGATTCCATCACGTGAAAAAGAACAACATTTATTCTCAAACGTAGAAGAAAATCCATCAACATCTAATGCAGAAATAGAAATAATGCTCTTCGTAAAGAGCAGAACAAAATAACAGCTTATTGAGTTCTAGTACTAGCCCATTGGGCAATGAAAGAAAATAAACTCCTACGGCCAAAGACAAAGAACACTTGCTCCATTTCCAACTCGTAGGTCCACCTTCCTTTCCTCAGATCTCTAGTTCTTCTTAGTGCCTGCGTGATATTCATACAAATATGAGCACCACAACCCAAAGATCTAATACCCAAAGTGGTTAGACTTAGAAGAAGTAATGTTGATCTCAATCATAAATATACCTGAAGTCGAAGCATCAGAATGCTTCTTCTTGGTACTCAAGAAGCCTTTGCAGTTTCTCCTCCAATGTCCGGTCTCACCGCAGTGCAAGCAAGCATCCTTGGATTTGTCTTTTGCTATCTTAGGCGTTGGCTTAGGTGCAGCCTTCGCCTTCTTGGACTTCTTCTGGGCTTTTGCTTTGCCCTTGTTTGAAGTGACCAGCAACACTTGCTTTCCCTTCCCCACAGTGCCCTCAGCAGTTTTCAACATGTTCAATAACTCCGCTAGGGAGCAATCTATCTTGTTCATCTGATAGCTCATCACAAACTGCGAGAATGAATCAGGTAGAGATTGCAGAATCAAGTCAATACTCAACTCTCGTTCCAACTTGTGGCCCAGCTTCCCAAGCCTCTCTATGTACCCGATCATCTTAAGCACGTGAGACCCCACAGCAGTCCCATATGCCATCTTACAACCAAACAGGGCCTTCAAGACCTCGTACCTCTCAGTGCGAGACTAAGAAGCATAGAGTTCCTTTAGGTGGACCATGATTGAGTAGGCATCCATGGACTCATGCTATTTCTGCAGTTCAGGTGTCATAGAAGCAAGCATGATACATATAGCATCGATCTTGTAATAGCGTTGCTTGTTATACTTCTCGACAAAGATCCGCAATCTAACCTTAGCGGGCTTTTCCGGTAGGGCCTCGCCCAAGACATAGCCAATCTTCTCGTGTCTCAAAACGATTTTGAGGTTTCTTTCCCAATCGAGAAAATTAGTTTCGTCAAGCTTGTTTTCGATGATAAAACGAAGGTTCAATTTGTTTGACATTTTCTACAACAATAAATAAAGATAGAATAAGTAAAAGCTCATGTATGAAAACCCTAAATTTGCACTTAAAATTTTTATAAGGTTTTACTCCCACTAGCCAACTATTCCCAATTGGCTTTCAAGAATTTGATTAATTCTTTAGTGGCTGGGATCCAATCTAGCCGCCTTAATTCCCGACGATGGTCGATCAATCTCGGCAATTTCGAAAGGTAGGTACTCCTACCCCAGATCACACGCGACTCTCTCTGGTTGTTGACCAACTCTTTGATGATCCGATCTCTATGTGGTAGTCAACCCCTTGTCTCTAAAGTCAGACGGCCCTGACGGTGCCAATCACCGAGAGACTTTAGTCGAGTCGTAACCCAATATTCATGAGATCTCGTAACGATCATATCTCGATAATAACGATATACCCGTGGTAGGTCAACTCCCGACGGTGGTCGATCAGTTGGATCCGAACAAAGGCTCTTCACCGTCATTATAATATTGGGAGACAATTTTGGCTCGATTTTGGCATGGGAATAATTTTTAAATTAATTCACTTAATTAATTTGGTTTAATTATGGTCTCATCTACTATGTGCATATTACTACGATATCATATAAAGTAAAACATACACAACATTCCGCGCATAAAATAACCGGTATGATCATGGACTTTTCTTAGGTGCGGTTTCGAATACAAACCGACTAAAACCGCTGGTCACAAACTAAGTGGTATTCGCAACCGCCAATAGGATCTTTATTGTTGTACGCCAATGCATTCTTTATCTCTCCTTGGTCTTCAACTTCTTGCTCCATTCTTGTTACATAATAATTTATCTAATAATTACACCCGCCGCACACGGGGGGAGCTTATGGGAATGAGATAAATACAAAAAGTAAACTAGGTCACGTTCTTCATAACGGCCTAAGACAATTTTTCCAAAACCAAATTTGGCTTAGGCCTGGCCACTTTCCAAAATCAAAATTTTGGAAGTGGTCTAGGCCTTTTATAAATCAAATATTTGAAAAGGGCCTAGGCCTATTCCAAATCAAATATTTGGAAAGGCCAAATAATTTTGGTTTAGGCCTGGTCACTTTCCAAAATCAAAATTTTGAAGTGGTTTGAGCTCAGCCTTTTACAAATCAAATATTTGAAAAGGGCCTAGGCCTATTCCAAATCAAAATTTGGAAAGGCCAACATGCCATATGGTTTCCCAATGGCCTAAATTATTTGAACCATTGGTTGGCCATATGACACAACTAAACAAACGAGATATCTATGCACAATAAATTCACAAAACGAAAAGGGTCGATCTCCCCCATTGGAAGAAGAGAGCCGACGGACGTCCGCCATAAGGCCACCGCCGCCGCCGCAGAGGAGGGGGCCGCCGCTAGTCGGCCGAGCCCCCCATAAACCCAAATTTTTTTTGTTTTAATGTTTCGTGATTTAAATCTTGCATCTATCGATTAAATACTACGCAATTAATTTATGCTTATTGCTTAAGCTCAAGTCCGGCCCGATACCACCGTTAGAAATCACTAGTTTAACGCAATGGAATTTAAAATTTGCTTTCCTTTTCTAGATCGTTCTTCGTTTAATGCAATAAACATATTAAGTAGTTTGACGGTTATACCTCAAATGATCTATAAGATCGACGCTTTGACCGTCAATGGAGAGTAGTTCAGTGTGCAAGACGTCCACGCGTCCGGCCTCTATCGCTAATCCACACGAACCCCTTGCCGGAATCCTTCTTGGATTGCTGTCGGAAAAACCCCGGTTGCTAGACCGGCCCTTTTCTTCCCTCACAAACTCACTATGGATTGCTCTCTATTTTACACAAGAACTATGAGCTCTTGCAATTGTGATGTACCAAAGAGCTTGACACCCACTTCCTTTTTATAGGCAAAGTGGCGCCCCAAAGATGAGTGGAGGAGAAGAAAACATTTTCCCAATAAAATAATGAAAATCAACTAGATTGATTTATCTCTTTAATTATAATTTATTTTGCCAATATCATATATTGATTATAATTATCTTATTACCATAAATATATTTTTCCAAAATCAATTAATATCTTATATTAATATTAGGGCAATCTTATTAATTAAAGTGCACTATCCAAGTGTATCTCATACACTTAAATGTGGCGCCTCATATGCCAATTAATTGGCTTCCGGAATATTCTTTAATTAATATAATTTGTATATGATTAATATCTTGTATTTTATTTATTCATAATAAATAAATACCACCATATTAACTTTCCACTATAACCTTTATAGTCTAGAGATAAACTTTCCTTATTTGGTTATCAACTATAACCGCATTTTAATCCGACTCGATGTTCATATGTGTGTGACCCGATAGGCTTCCGAATATGTTGGCCGTAGACACAAAGTGCAAATTACTAAAATGCCCTTCATGCCTAATGATCACGGGATAGCGTCTAGCAACACACCATGACCCCCAATTATCAGAAGAGTCAAATGCAATGACTACTACCTTTCATGTGAAGCAGTTACCGTGTAACTTACAATCCTATCGCTGTAATAATATCCATACGATCGTATCTCGAGTGTCAATACATTGACGATCGTATCTTATAAACTGGATATCATGCTCTCTCGGAATAACACATTTACTCCCATTTTGCAAAGATTCTCGAGAGCTAGACATTCCTTATAAGAAGTCCATTTTGGATATTCGATCCCAATCATAGGATACGCGATTCCCGGACGACCAATCATGTATACTCCGCATGCTTCAATATCATACTCCGTATTTCATTTGTAAGGGAGCTAAGTTATATTTGAGTGATATTTTTATACATATTTGAGTTTCAGTGATTGAAACTTTACTTAGTTAATCTTTTTCCTTGAGACTGGGTGAAAGTTTAGCTTGAGAATTGATCAAGGTGTGAGGACCTTGTGCGATATTCTCGAACTTGGAGAAACCCGGAGTGCGATTCGAGGTGGATCTAAGCCTTGCTCATCTATCCATTTTCGTCCTTATCATTTCAAATTCGTGTAAGTTCTTATTCCTCTTGTTTTTCTTGATCCAAAACGTGTTTAATTGCTAATTTGTATGAACACTTGAATCTAGTTCCTTTGTCTTTCATATCATTTGGCATCGAGCTCAAGGATTTAGGTGTTCATCCTTAGAATTTCTTGTTTGTTCATCTTTCATATCCAAAAATTCTTTTTCATTTCGTCCTTTATATAAAAAAGTTAATAAATAAATTTAAAAAAAAACGTGTATGTTCATCTTCTTTGAGTTGTTGCCTTCATATCTTCAAGTTTTTTTCGAATTCTGCAGCACTACATATTTATACGATTTCGATTTAGGTGTCTTAAACGATTCCAAATTCCCCGAAAATTGGTGACCCCATTGAAAATTCTCTGTTCTACAACTTTCATCGTTTGAGTTTTTCCAAAATCGTAATAGTTTGGTCACAATAGGCCCCGTAAGTCACTGTTATCAAATCTGGGAGATTTTGACAGATTGCATCACTTGCCAAACAATGATTGATTGGTTGACCTATACCCTCCAAATGATTTGAAATTTTGATATCCTCTAAAAAAATTCATGATTTACAAGTTTTATTCTTTATGTCTTTTCAAATTCCTGACCGTTTGGTCGTGAAAATTGCTGTCATTTCGTGTTCTCGTTCGGGAATTATCCGAGTTTGAGATGAAGTGGGGTCGTTCTGGTACGATACGCTACAATGGTTTTGTGTACTATATGGAATATGATCCCAAACTATATTATCCGCCTGATGTCAAGGAAGCCGACGCTGAATTTGTGAAGGAACAAAATGACTACCTCGCAGAGCGAAAAAGAATACCTTTACGACAACTTCTGCAAGAAAATATTGCTCGCTTACAGAATGAACTAGAGCATTACACACATGCTGAATCAAGACGAAGGAGGATATTTGGCGCAAAATCGACGGTGAAGACGACTTTTCTTTCTCGCAATATAGTATAACTATTGCCGGTACGCACGGGCAAGGCACCAATATTCTTTCATGTTAATCGTATTGTTCCAAATCCTCTTAATGTTGTGGTGCACGGTGATAATGTTCAGTTGAGGCTAAAACCGTGGTTGATCTGATTGTGGATGATGTTGTTGTTGTTACTACCGAGGAAGAGATAGTCATTGAGGTCAAGTACACCCGAATGTAGTTGAAGAGATAGTCATTGAATTTGAGGTTGTCAGTGATTTCAATGTTGCCGATGATAGTACTGCTGATACGGTGGATGAGTTAGTGGTTATGGATTGTTAAGGGTGAATTTATACGATTTATAACGCTATATTCTATGATATTTTCCCTCATATCCGTATAAAATTGCATAAGAAACGAGTGTTTAATGGAAGTATTGAGTAAATGACGTTTTTAACAAGTTAATCGCAAAATTGGTTGATTTTGGTGTTTTAATTGTGATTTTATGTTTAATTGGACATTATTACATTTTGCGATATTTTTATGTGTTATAGATGCGCAAATTCGAGCTCAAGAGGTGATTCAAAGATGATCAAGTCGGATTTAATTAAAGAGAAAGAGATAATGATGATTGGATTTGATTAAAAAGAGATAAAGATCAAGAAATCAGAATTCGATCATATTGAACGGGCGTCTGAAGCAAATCCAGATCCATCTGGACGGGTGTTCACAAGTCTGGACGGGCGTCCTTCGGCCGACTTAGCAGCGCCGCCTTTGTTTTCTATATATACAGCGCGTTTTCTCTACATTAAGGATACCATATACTCATTATTCGAAACCCTAAACCTAGGGGCGGCTTTAGGCTACGTTTTTACTTCTTTTATTCCAGTTTTTATGTTCCAAATTCTAGATTAAAAGTAGGCAGTTTTATGTTAGTTTTTCCTGCAATCTCAAGTTTCCAGAGGATGTTGAGAGGCTAAGCTTCATCAAACGAGCATTGTGAAGCCATCCTACACGCTTTGATTCCGTTTCTACGATTATATTGTGAGTTTTACCTAAAGTTGTTTCCTTATTGCATGCTTATATTGTTTAATTGCAATTGTATCGAAAGATTTGCATGTTATGATTGTCTTATGTTGATGAAAGTCTCTATAAGCCTTAGATCACCATGATAAGGAATAGTTGTTTGATCTATCATAACGAGAGTTAATAGGTTAAATTGCTAGGTTAAAGTTTACACCTTTGATTAGTAAAATCGTTAATCCTAGATCGAAAGATATAGATTAATAGGTGAATTACCTAAGAAATTAGGGTTCATGTTTTAGACAAGGTGAAATCACAACTTGGTTAGAAAACGCAATATAATCGAGATAGGAATTGATACTTGTTAGGATAGGTGGATCAATCGCTCGTTTGCTCATTAAAACTTGAATTTAATCCCGTGAAACTTGAATTGTTTAGAGTAGTTTACTTTTATTTCATATTATTTTAGTTTAAATAGTTCGCAACCCGTATCTTTCCTGGCTTTAGATCATATCTTCTGTCCAGTTTTACGTTTTAGTTAAGTTTGTTTTCAGTTTCGTTTAAGTTCTATCCGCTGTTTAGATTAGTTTTCGTGACATAATTTGATTAGACAAAAACTAGGTTTAACAATCTTGATTCCCGTAAGATCGACCCGGTATCAACCCTCATACTACGATCCTTATACTTGAGGAAAACCGGATTTATAAATATTATTACTTGTTTGTTTTTGTTAATAAAATCCGTGACATGGATACTCCATACGCAGCCCCTATTCTTCCTATAGTTGATAGTCATATTGTTGAGGATAGTGGCATATTGAAGCACTGAGTTTCTTTGATCCATATTTGGTGCATATTGACGTATCTCCGGATTTGCATTTATCTAATTCTCTTGTTTCCGACCATGGGTTCGTTTCCAAATATATCCAGTCACGAGGTTGTTTTGGTATTCTTTTGGTGCAGCATGGTGCGCATACTCCAAATCCTCATGCGTTCAAGTTCTTTGTTCGCATAAGTTTTGACCCTGGCATATCTTTGAGATTTCTTGTGGAGGTTACTGGTGTCCAGATTGATGGTGCGCACTTCTACGACATCTTGTTGATTCGAGGACGAATCATTTTCAGCCGGGAGGGAATGATACGAACCATATTGCAACTTTCAAATCCCAAACATTAAAGACACATTACTATTTTAGAACTATTCAGCAAATTCTGGAAACTGAAGCGTAGCTACTGTATTTCGCAATTTTGACCACTATAACTCATCCTTATGAAATTAAGTCCTTCATGAAAGTTGTATATCTCTTCGAGAACTATAATTTTCATATATGGTTTGTATTCATTGGATAAACGAAGCTCAAGATACAGACCGAGAAAGCTGCTGATCAAAATACATTGTATTTGGAGCATTCAAGATACATTGAATCTGGAAGATATATCCAAGAGAATTTATGGCTGATCTTGGAAGAGCAAATGACGCCATTATTGATTATAATTTTTAGGGAGTCTTTTCATATTTAGTTCTTGAATTCTAGTCCTACTTATTACCTATATAAAGCATTGTAATTTTCATTTGTAAGATAGTTAAGCTATATTTGAGTGAAAATATTATATATTTTAAGTTTCAGTGATTGAAACAAACAGTTAAAACTTTTCCTTGTGATCGGGTGAAGGATTAACTAGAGAATATATCAAAGGTGTGAGCGACCTTTGTGCGACGCGTTCTCGAACTTGGAGAAACCCGGAGTGCGATTCCGAGGTGGATCTAAGTTGCCCTATCCTTTTATTTCCGTCAGAGTAACATTCATTTCCTAGTAAGTATTCGCTTTTCTTGTTTCTTTCTTCATAAAATGTGAATATAGCATAATTTGCAAGAACGCTTAAATCTAGATCCTCAATCTTCATATCAGAACCAAGGTCTCATCGTAAGTCCAAACATGTGCTACTGGCGCTATCACTTGATTAGAGATGGTAGATAGAGGAGATGTAAAGATAGAGAAAGTCCACACGGATGATAACATAGTCGATCCGTTAACCACAGGCGTTGTCTCAAGCTAAGCATGAGAAACATGTTCACTTGCACGGGCTTAGGCATATGGGTGATTGGCTTTAGGTCAAGTGGGAGATTGTTGGAAAGGTGTCCTAAACCCAATCGGGTTGGACCGGATCCGACCGGGTCGGGTCATTTACAGTCTATTTATTTCATGTAATAACTTTATTATGATTAATAAAAGCGCTTATGTTATTATATATTGTTTGTCTTCATATTATTTGTTGTATATATATAGTAACGCCCCTAGTATCAATCATGATAGAGAAACCATGTTAGTGATTATGGTTGATGAGATCTCTAATCATTATAACAAGGTTGGTACTTAAATGTCTCTAGTCTTACATATTATCAAATGGGACATTGATAGTATAATCGACTCAGCACGTATTGGATGTCTTCTCGCTCTTTTAGATCATAGGGATAGATCTCGCTCATCGAAGTGTAGGGACACTTGGACCGCACGTGGACGTGTATTAGAGAATGCGACGTTAGATCGAACCCATTTACATTAAGTGTCACACTATGTAAGCGGTTGTGTAATTATCCTTTTGACCGAGTCTTCATGGCATCACGGTGTGGATTGTCATGCTTTGACACTATTGAGATTTCTCCTAACCACGGGCGATCATGCGGTAGTGCTTGGGTATGATATTGAAGCACGCGGAGTATACATGATTGGTCGTCCGGGAATCGCGTACCACTATGATTGGGATCGAATATCCGAAATGGCCTTCTTATAAGGAATGTCTAGCTCTCGAGAATCTTTACAAAGTGGGAGTAAATGTGTTATTCGAGAGAGCATGGTATCCAGATTATAAGATACGATCGTTAATGTATTGACACTCGAGATACGATCGTATGGATATTATTTCAAATGATAGGATTGTAAGTTACACACAAGAATCGCTTCACATGAAAGGTAGTAGTCATTGCTTTTGACTCTTCCGATAATCGGGGTCACGTGTGTTGCTGACGCTATCCCGTGATCGTTAGGCATGAAGGGCATTTTAGTAATTTGCACTTTGTGTCTACGGCCAACATATTCGAAGCCTATCGGGTCATACACATATGAACATCGAGTCGGATTAAAATGCGGTTATAGTTGATAGCCAAATAAGGAAAGTTTATCTCAGACTATGAAGGTTATAGTGGTAAATTAATATGGTGGTATTTATTTATTATGAATAAATAAAATACAAGATATTAATTATATACAAATTATATTAATTAAAGAATATTCGGAAGTCAATCTTTTGACTATTGGGTATACATTTAAGTGTATAAGATACACATGGATTGTGCACTTTAATTAATAAGATTACCATAATATTAATATAAGATATTAATTGATTTTGGAAAAATAGATTTATGGTAATAAAATAATTATATTCAATATAAGATATTGGCAAAATTAATTATAATAAAAGAGATAAATCAATCTGTAAGATTTTTCTTATTTTATTGGGAAAATGTTTTCTTCTCTTCCACACTATATGGGGCGCCACTTTGCCTATATAAAGGAAGTGGGTGTCAAGCTCTTTTGTACATCACAATTGCAAAGAGCTCATAGTTTTGTGTAAAAAGAGAGCAACCTATATAGTGAGTTTGTGAGAGAGGAAAAGGCCGGTCTAAAGAACCGGAGTTTTCCAATAGCTATCCGAGGAGGATTCCGGCAAGGGGTTCATGTGGATTAGCGATAGAGGCCGGACGCGTGGACGGCTTGCGCACTGAACTACTCTCCGTTGACGGTCAAAGCGACGATCTTATAGATCATCTAAAGGTATAACCGTCAAACTACTTAACGTGTTTATTGCATTGAACTAAAAACGATCTAGAAAAGAAAATCAAATTTTAAATTCACGCATTAAACTAGTGATTTCTAATATAATTAATATTTTATTTATGTCAATACGCCTCTCAAATGCAAGATATAGAAATGAGAGACTCCCAACACTTGATTGTTCTCAAGTGTGGGCTTGTAGTGGGGATAGATAATCTCAAGTGTGGTCTTGTAAGATACGAGAGAGGCCGCACACTTGATTGTTTTTTATTTGTTGGGAAAACTTGATTGTTTTTTTTATTTGTTTGAGAAAATTGTGATTGAAGTGAAGTTTAAAATCATGACTTAATACTTTGATATTATGTTGAACTACCATATCTCTGAAAAGCTTAAGTTGATCTGGGGTTGATAATTAATAGTATTTGATATATCTTAATGATAATACATAAGGGTATAGTAGCAAAATAACAATAAATGTTTTTGTGGAAATCGTTTTATAGTACTCCTCCGTCCCATTTGTTTGGAATTTATTCATTTTATTGACGTCCCAAAATAAGTCTCATACCAATATTTAGATTTAAAGTTGTTTAAATGCCTAAAATGCCCACACATAAGCATTTATTGAAAAATGTAAGAGCAATATATAGGGGATGTAATTGTAAATTGGTCATGTTTTTAATGAGTAGACAATGTAATAAATAATGTTCCATTAAATTTTATGCGTTCCAAAAGGTCCCAAATAAATTGAGACGGATGGAGTATCATCAAATAAAAAAGAGCAAAAATTATTTCATTTATTAATAAATGAATGAGAGTACCTCTTTGGGATGACTCAAAATAGGTGTATATTTTATTCATTTATTGTTGTATCCCTTGTATCTTTCCATTATTTAGGAAAGAGAATGAAAAGTAAGCTTTAAATATTACTATAAGGACAATTTATTTTTATATTTTTGAAAGTTATAAGAACAATTTAAAACGTAGGGAAATCGGAACCAATGTCACAATTTGAAGCAAAATAGACATTTAGTGACAAAACAATATTTGAGGCTAAAACACTATATTTTACAATAATTTTTACTCTTGCTAATTAATATGTACAAAAAAAAAAGGGGAAAGTTAAAAAAAAAAAAAAAAATACAGAAAAATAGGGGAAAATATCTGGTGTATTTGTTTAAATACTGTAGGCTATCATCAAAGATTTTTATTTAAGAAGACCCCCAACAATGTTTTATTAATCTAATAGAGTACGCAGCAAGCAATCATGCAATTCTATCATGCAAATCCCATGCACAATCAATAGAAGAGTCCTACAGCTCTCAAATACCAGCAACAAGCAGCATATACAAGATTCAAATAAATTCAGATAATTCGAATACAACAGGCCAAAACAAGATAAATACAGACATGATCGAGTCAAACATTTCTTCAAACTGTTTGTGGTCATCCAGATCCTTCAAGATAATGTTGCAAGATGAATTTGAAACAAGCTAAACACCTGTGATTTAGGAGATATAAGGCTAATAATTAAAATCACAGAGTTCATACGGAAATCGAGTTGGATGTGTAAAATGATTAAGAGACGTAGAGTTGTCTGTCTACTACCTTTCAAAATGGTTATTTGTTTCATGTGTTTATTTCAAAATTAGGTCATAGTTATCTGGATTAAGAGACTAAAAAGCCCTATAAATATAGCAGCAAGAACAACAATTGTAATTAACGAAGAACAGTTCAATAAAATTCATACTTTTCAGTTTTTCCTGTTTGTTTTTCTTTCAATTTTCCACATGGTATCAAAGCCTATTGGTGCTTGATCACCATCAAAACCATATACATTATGACATCTCTATCATTAAATGTTAGCAGTTTCATATATCCCTCAAACTTACATAAAAAAAACACCCTTTATGGCAAGAGCAGGCTTTAACTCTAGTAGAGAGTCAGGATCTGATTGGCCGCCCCTTTATGGCAAGAGCAGGCTTTAGCTCTAGCAGAGAGTCAGGATCTGATTGGCCGCTTGAACAAAGAAACCTCTGCATCTGATCAGTTCATCACAACCAATCCAGCAGCAGCATGCAGTGAATCAAGTAATCAACTGCACAAGCAACAAAATCCAGAATATACAAAGTGGAAGAAAGCTGATAGATTGCTTAGGGGGTGGCTTATTGGATCATTATCAGAAGAATCACTTGGTCTAGTCATTAGGCTAGACTCTGCTCAAGCTGTTCGGGATGCACTTAAATGCGCATATGCACAAGACGCGCAGGAAATGGAGTTCAATTTGAAGCAGCATATCACATATCTGAGAAAAGAAGATGACAAGAGCATCACATATCAGATTCAACAATTCATGGGACTTTGTGGTAGCTTAGCAGCTATTGGAAAGCCCATTGCAGATCCAACAAAAGTCTACTTGCTAACCAGCCTTGGACCCCAATATAAAACTTTCACTCTTACCGTGTTAAAGCCACCTAAACCCAATTACATTGAGCTGGTCTCCCTGCTGCAAAACTTTGACCAGAGAAGATTATGGTTCTCAAACAAAAGTCCAGAAACTCAGTCTCTGTCCCATATGACCAGAGAAGATTATGGTTCTCAAACAAAAGTCCAGAAACTCAGTCTCTGTCCCATATGGCTTTCTATGGGCAATAGACCACAACAGCAAAATGAAGGACCTCCAATATTCACTTCCACAGGAAGAGGGTTCCCTGCTCAACAGAATAGGCCCAGATTTGAACGAAACAACAGTCAAGACAAAGTTTTTAGGAGGATGACCAGGGCATAAAGAGACTAGTACAGGAATGAAAACTGCCAACACTGTGGAGTAGCAGGGCACATAGCTAAATTTTGCTGGTGGAAGTCACAGAATCAAAAGGTCAACATACCAAAGGCTCTATCAACACTCACCCTGGAAAATATTATTGCAGACACAGAGTGGATCATAGATACTGGAGCATCCAACCATATGACAGGCAATCCCTTAATCTTGCATAATCTTGTGGAATATAAAGGCTGTGATTCTGTGTTAGTTAGTAATGGAGCACAGTTGGAAATAAAATGAGTAGGGGAATTGCATATATGTAATGAATCAAGTACAATCATAATAAAAAATGTATTGTTAGTTCTTGCTATCAAGAAAAATCGTATGTCTATTAGCCAACTAACCCTTCAATATCCTGCAAATTGCCTGTTTACTATTCATGATTGTGTTCTTAAGGAAAAGACAACAGGTCGGGTCATGGTGAAGAGGCATCGTAGGGGAGACCTCTACATCCTTCCTAACAAAGTGGAGTCACACTTCTCTCAAAGATTTAGGTCTTGCACAGCAGAACTATGGCATCAAAGGCTAGGACACATAATGCACTTGTAATATAGTAGTAGTTTTCCTGTTTTGCGACACTATGTAAATGTTTGGGCATTTTGAGTATGCATAAAATTGATCTCTTCTTAAAAAAAAGAATGGTTAGTTTTTTTGTAAGGAGTGGAAAGTGATTTTTATTTAGATAATTAGGAAAAATGACAAATTTTGGAATATTTTTAAATAACAGGACATCTAAATATTTTTTTTATAGGGAGGGAAAAAAAAACCAACTCCACTTCGTGCTTCTATTTTGTTTTTGCTTATGTTGGTTTTTTTTTTCCCTTTACAACATTATTTTCAAACATTCATATCTTTTGATCTAAATGTCCAAACGTGATAAAAATTTCACCAAATTTTATAATCTTTCATGCTCTTCGTTTTGAAACTTGTTTCGATGTCATTATCGTTTTTCGTGAAATTAACTGTCGAAATTCACTTAGTGAATCTTGCCAGTGAATTTCGACAGTGGATTTTCGGAAATTATGTCGGAATATGGTGGATGTAATCTCAAAATAAAGAGTATTACGTCGGAAGATGGTGGATGTGGTCTTAAAATAAAATGTATGAAAAAAATAAAATTGTTGAAAGAAGTTTCAAGTTTGGAGTTGTAGATTGGGAGATATAAATGTTTAAAAATAATGGATAAAATAGAAAGTGGTTTTTTTTTTTTTTTTTTGGATGAAAAGTCGTTTTTTTTAAAAATAATAATTTTATCATTTATGCAAAGTTTTTGAAACGATGTTATAATCACTAATTTAGAAAATTTTGTCCTCCTCCCTAATTCCCCATTTATTTATTGTAATTATATAGTGAAATCAAATCTTGATTGATACGAGAAAGAAGTTGATTTTTTTTTAATCTATAAATGAAAGTATAGAATAAGTTTTTACACTTTTCCTTTATTATAACTCATTTTATCATGTTTATGGATTAATTTATGTTAATTATTTTCGATTTCTTCAGGAAAATATTTTTGATTTTGAATCGTTTTTTAGGAAATAAAAAATCATTAAACATGATATTATTTGCGACTGTTGTTTAATTTTGGATATATGGGGAGAATCAGGCGTATAATAAAATCTTTCGTTTTTCCGGAGAAAAAAAGAATTCATTTTTGACGAGGAAAGGAAAAGTTAATTAAAATGACAAACAATGGCAAAGAAGTAATATGTAGATTATTTTATTAATGATTATACGACGAGTCTCCTACGAAATATAAGTATATAAAAAAAGGGTAATGCATTTTATACCATTTTTTCGAAAATTTATCTGAAATCTACACCATTTCAAATTCAAAATATTCGTTTATCTCCTGCCTTAAAATGAACGAATCCGCCTATTTTCTGCTTTTTTTTTCCCGCCCACCGCTGTCCCCTCGATCTCCAGGATGGGCGATCTTGCCCACTTCACGCCCATTTTAAAAAAAATCTGGTTTGCCCATTCTCCTTCATTAGCTACGGCATCAAAATGCACAAAAGAAAGAAAGGATGAGGAAGAAAAGGCTACAGCTTCAATCAAGAAGAGCTAACATCAATTATTATCTTCAACAGCGTTTCCTGCTAAATGAATAAGTTTATAATTATGATCTGAATTATTCAAATTTCACAGTTTTTTTCTGATGAATCACAGTCTGATCATCATCAGATTCGTTTTAGTTCTTCTTCTTATGGTGGTCATGATCTTGTTAACGGCAATAGTAGGTGGGTTAATGATGGCTATGGGTATGGACCTGTTCATCAGCAAAACCCATGTAAATTTAGTCTCACTCATAGTGAAAAACACAATCAAAGCAAGTAAATGTAAACAATTTCCTAGTTTCAAGAAGAATTGTAGATCCATTTTCTTTAGCTAGCTTGTGCAATTAATGACCGATTTTTTTTAACAAATGGAGCCATGAATTTTTAGTTTGGTGCTTTAACTTTTTTTAGTTTTATTTAATAATGTCCATTTTTTCAGCAACTTTTTTTTTTTGCATTAACAAATTAAATAAAAAAATTGTGCTTATAAAAATATGATCAATTGGGCGGGAAAGTGGGCGAGATCGCCCATCCTGGAGGGCGAGACCGACATCGGTGGGCTAGAAATGGGCGGGACCGACAGCAAGTGGGCGGGGAAAAAGACGGAAAATGAGCGCCTTCGCCTAAAACTGGGCGAATTCGTTCATTTTAAGGCAGGGGTAGATGAACATTTTGAATTTCAAAATGTGTAGATTTCAGATATATTTTTAAAAAATATAGTATTAATCGAATTTCCCCTATAAAAAATCATGAGAGTAAAAAAATAGATTTTTGCCAAGAAAGACATATCTACTAATAAATTATGATTTAAGGAAACTGATTATTAATCAGAAAAAATAGTGTAAGCTTCCAGCAATACCCTTTTTTTATTACATCAATGCTACTAGATTTCGTAAATTACGGTTACTAAATTACGATCCTATGTTATTCGATCCATATCAGTGTTACTATATATTTTTTTTTGCTGTAGCTACATCTATTTTATCGGTCGTTACTACTACTTTTTCAATGTTACTACATTTTTTAGCCGTAACTATATCTATTTTATTGGCTGTTACTACTTTTTTTTAGGGTAAAAGGGTTTGTCTGTTACTACTTGTTTCTCACTTTCTCGTTTGTTACTACATCTTTTTGTTATAACTTTATTCCATTGGTTGTA
This sequence comes from Gentiana macrophylla, assembly GCA_026214975.1. Classification (NCBI taxonomy): domain Eukaryota; kingdom Viridiplantae; phylum Streptophyta; class Magnoliopsida; order Gentianales; family Gentianaceae; genus Gentiana; species Gentiana macrophylla. The sequence continues at coordinate 75,407 of JAOBSW010000393.1, forward strand.
ACTACTTCATTTCATGTCACTACATATTTTTTTTGTAACTATATTTTATTAATTGTTACAATTTCTTTTTATCTATCGTGTGTAAGAGGTTAGAAAAAAAAAATGGTAGTAATACATGCCAATTTGGCAGTACCTTCATAAAATAATTGTATTATAAAATTTTCCCTAAGAGGCCGATCTATCTATTAGTTTGCCAGGATTTATTAAACAACTTATCTATTGTTCTTAACAAGTAAGCCGAATCCTTTTTCTTTTTTTTGTCCTTCTTTTTTTCTCCGGCAATTGGTGCCAAATATATCCCCTTAAGAAAAATAATCACCCCATTGCAACTTTATTGTCATCCTTTACATCGAGTAACTAGTTCATTGATTTAGGTATCGTTACTTAGATCTAGATCTAATCCATGGAAATGAATGGAATCCTTTGATTCTCATTTATGATAATTACTAGTGATCATGGTATTAACATGAAAAGGGAAAATCATCAGCCCAAATTATAGAAGCTTTCATATGATACAGAGGAAAGTGGCACATCAAATTGATCCTGCTGTTACGATGAAGGAGGATGAAGATCCACTACTCCCAAAGTCTGCAAATTCTTTATATAGATCCATTAATGTTAATAACATAATCAAGAAATGGAGGAAGAAGCATGGCTCTAGAAATGATTCCACCAACAACATCCTTAATCATCATGAAATTGAAAATGATGTTTGCCCACCTGAATTTCTTTTGGACAGAAGACTAAATTTCAACCATGTTCTACTTTTCTTGGCAGCCTATGTTTGTGTAGGATCTCTCTGTTTTTATATTGTCAGGAGCCAAATTAAAGGCAAGAAAACAAATGGGATTCTTGATGCTCTCTATTTCTGTGTTGTCACAATGACAACCGTCGGATATGGTGATCTTGTACCCGACAGCAGTCTATCGAAGCTTCTTGCATGCATGCTCGTGTTTTCCGGCATGGCGTTGGTAGGTTTTGTTCTTAGTAAAGCTGCAGATTACATACTGGAAAAACAAGAAGTCATTTTAGTTAAAGCGATGCACATGAGAGAAAACGTTGGCCAGAACGTTATAATGAAGGAGGTTGAAGATCACAAAATGGAGTACAAATTTCTGACATCCTTAACAATTCTTGTTTTTCTTGTAATATTTGGGACATTGTTTCTGAATAAGATTGAGGACTAAATCTTTTGATTCTTTCTATTGTGTTTGTGCTACCATCACTACTTTGGGATATGGAGACAAGAGCTTCTCCACTAAAGGAGGAGGGTTTTCGCATCCTTTTGGATAGTTATCAGTACTGTTTGCTTGGCTCAAGCCTTCTATAATCTAGCAGAACTTTACACTGAACGCATGAGACGAAAGTCATTCGCCAATTGGGTTCTCACTAGGAAGTTAACCGCTACAGATCTCCAGGCTGCTGACCTTGATCATGATAATGCAGTAAGGTACTGTGTGTGTGTGTGAGGGGGTGTCCTTCCTCTAAAAAGTCATTGAACATTCCTGTATGTGACAGTTTCATTTTTGGCTTCATTTCTAGTTTTGTTAAGTTTTCAGTATAGCTGACTACATTCTTGCGGTTAATGTTGATGCAGTGCAGCAGAATTTGTAGTGTACAAACTTAAAGAAATGGGGAAGATAAGCGAGGAGGACGTTGCACTGGTAATGGAGGGGTTTAGAGCTTTAGATATTGATCGCTCGGGAGCATTGACTGAAACGGATTTGATGCTAGCAAAGAACCAGAAATAGGGAAAGACCATACCGATGACAAATTTTGTAAGTCTCTCAGGTCAGAGACTCATATGAAAAGAGAAACAATAACCACTAAAGCAAGAGACTAGGAGGCTAGTTAATTAAGATAATAGCTTTCTGGTATGTTTTGCCTCTAGGATATATACTTTAACCTTCAACTTTCTTTTCTTTCCTAATCTGTACTTTTCGTGTAACTAGTTAATCCCGTTGTAATAAAGGCGAGTTTCTTCTGGTACTGTTTTGCCTCTAAAAGACTTCACAGATTCAAAAAGCAGAGGGTCCATAAATGCAGTAGGCATGTTTATGAAGCAGAAGGAAAAGCAAAAGCTGAAGACAGCTTAAATATCCTATGAAGATTTTTGTTTGTTTTGTTGACTTAGTTTCCCGGTCCATTGCATAAATACTAGTAAGGAAAAAAAACAGTTAACACGTCCACTATGTTGTACTGCATTAACCTAGAAAGCTTTAGCATGCAGAATTCAATGGAAACAAAAACAAAAGGAAACAGAAAAATGCCAACTTGGCGTTTTCAATACTAAATTAACAAAATTGATCAACAGAGACTGTAAAACTAGCAGGAAAAGAAATGTAAGATGTAGATACCCTTTCCAAAGAGCTTGCTGTGGAGAAAATTTCAGAATCCCGATCAGTAGTTAAGCTTCGACCAGCTTATGTGACTTTCTAGATTCCAACCATGATATGGCAGCAACTTTTGTGGTCAAAAACCACCCAACCTTATCAGGGGCCTCATGGAATGGAGCATTGAGTTCCTTTAGATGCTCCTCAAAAACAACTGCCAAGCCTTTCTCAGAATATTTATGCTTACCATGGCCTGTGTTGATTGCAAGCAAAAATGGGAGCTCTTCACCATTTTCAACTGCTCTTGATAAATCATTCATCCAAATATGTAGTGCAGTTAGTGCTGCCCCAATAGAGACTTTTAAGTGTAAAGACCATTGTGTAGGACTTCTAGACTGTAAATCAGTGTAAATCTCAAGAGTGATTGCTAGGTCCAACAACTCACAAGCTCTCTCCAACATATCAAGATTGATACATAGATCAATTAAGCAGTTACAATACGCTTTCCTAACATCGGGACCAGTAGCATGAAGTAATTCACGAGTTTTATTCATAAAGTTTCCACCTTCATTGTTTTCGCCATCCACAAGAAGCTTCACAACATGACCAAGTTTTGCGTTAGACTTTTCAACACATCCAGTTAGCTTACTAAGTTCTTCCCTGGGCACATGCGTTGTTAAATTAAGAAGACAACCAGCAAACCGCTCATCAGGCGTTATACCAAGTTCTACAAGCCGATCAAAAGCCTTCACGACATCATCTGTGCGGTTGGCTTTTCCATAACACTGAATCAAAGAAGTGAAGACAAATATATTAGGCTCAAATCCTGCTTCCAACATACCACTCAGTGCACCCTCTGCTTCGGAGACTTTGCCGGTACATGAAAATGTTGTTATCATTGAAGAATATGACCAGCTATCAGGCTTGCAATTTTCGGAACCCTTCATGTCTTCAAAGATTTCAGCAGCTTCATCAGCAAGCCCAAGGTCAGCACACATGGATAGAAGGGTATTATATAGCACAACAGTTAACTCCATCCCTTTCTGCTTCATCTCTCTATACACAATAAGAGCATCTACGCCATACCGAGCCCTGCCATAGGCTCGTATAAGTGCAGCATACGTACCCCAAGTAGGCTGAAAGCCATTTTTCAACATATCTTTATAGATAACCTGTGCCTGCCATGGCCTTTTGGCTCTCCCCATGGCATCCAACAAATTGTTATATACAATCACAGTTGGCCTAACATCGAGTGCCTTCATTTCCTCATACAGACTCAAACACCCGTCAAAATTGCCCGACATACCATGACTTTTAATCAAGGTTGAGAATGTCAAGGCATCAATGCGCCAATTCTCTGTTCTAGCACGATCATATAACTGAAATGCCATGTCCACGTTCCCCACCTTACCGTACGAGTCAATCATGACAGAGTAAGTCAGATTATCAGGCTCACACCCAAACGACGGCATCTTTTCGAACCACTCCACTGCTTTCTCTGGCAAAGAACACTGCCTAGCACAGCTAATGATTGTCGAAAATGTGACATTATCAGGCTTAACTCCTCTCTCTGTCATTTCAACAAACAGTTTCTCTGCTCCATAAAAATCTCTAGCCTTCCTAAAGACTTTCAAGGTCACATTATACAATATCACCTCCTTACTCAAATTAAGCCTCTCCTGGAAGTACTTAAGCACCAATGGTGCAGTTTCGGTGTTTGACATATTATTAATAATAACAGATACGTCTTCATCCAGGAATTTACTGCCATAACTACCAAGAATATCCCGTAAATCCCCTTTAAGAAGAGGGTCATATGAGTCCAAAGCCCGGGAAATCTTCAACAAAGAATCGTACCTGAAATCATAGGAATCTTTTCTAAGCCATGGAGCTCTGGAGCTTTTAGGATTGACCCATATGTAGTTTTTGGAGAAGTTGTGTCTTTTCATCTGGGCTGTCAGAAAGTTGTGGATTTGAGACAAGGCTTTGATGTTGTAAGGAAACTTGAGATGGGAAAACAGAGTTTTTAACAAGAAAACTGAGGGTTGAAGAAGGTTTGTGCTGCAAAAATGGAGTATGAAAGTGGCTAAAGAAGTGGGAGTCATGGGATACACAAAATTGGAAAGGGGTGAGATTGTTAGCCATATTGTCTTCTGAATTTATCTCCTTAGTTTCCACTCCTTTTGCTGGCAATGGCCTAAGGATTGGCGTACACGGGCCGGTGGAGATGAACCAAATACAAATCAGCGAGCTCACAGATGAGCTTTTTTAGTTTCACTCCTCATTCGGACGGTGAGAATAACGGCTATCGGGATTGTTGATGCAGGTCGTGTATCTCGGGTACATACATAATTCGGCCACCAATTTGGAGGAGAGACCCAAAGTTACAAAGATAACTCTATGTTAATTACAAAAGGCAAAAGAACAAAACATCTTTACATGGAAAATTATTTTATTTTTTGATAGAAAGAAAATTAAAATAATATTTGTCACGGGGCCGGCTCTAAGATACTCGGGCCTACTCGGGCCATAGACTGTCCACAGTTGTGGCTCTTTATATATTCCTTATTTATCTTATTTTTAGTTTTAGGTTTACTTTTCAAGACTTTATTAAACGATCAACTCCAATAATCACTCTTTATACAATTCCTCAAATTTATTTATTTTTCTCATCTTAACTAACAAATATAACTACCAACCTACTTTCCCGTTTTTTTCTTTTTATTTTTTCATAAAATTAAATATTTTATAATTCTGACGTGATATTTTAATACGCCAGTATGGTGCTTGTGGTGGCGAGGAAAGGATCCATTTATCCTATACACACAACACCAATTGTAAATATACTACCTCTGTCTCCAAATGTAATTTCATTTAGGTTTTTTCACACTTCTTAAGAAAGTTGGTTAAATTTGTTATGTATCATTAATTTTGATGAAAAAGAAATGACCTTTGAATGTATTAATGCAAAATAGTGAAAATTGAGTGTATAAATAATAAATGAAGGTTAAAAGAAGAAAAATGTAATAAATACTTCATTGGTTATCTAAATAAACTTACATTATAGGACAAAATCAAAAAGATTTACATTTTGAGACGGAGGTATTACGTTTCAAATAACTTTCTATTAACAAAAAAAATACGCATCAATAGTGGCAATCATAATGGAGAAGATGAAAATCTGCTATTATAATGAACAACACCACCTCGAAGAAGCATCGAATCTACAGCCCAATCATTTCACGAATTTCCTTCATCCTAGATTTTCCCTTCTTTGTCCACATTTTCCAAACTTAAGATAACACAGGTATCAAAGCTTTGATGGGTATTAGTGATTTGCTGGTTCAGAAGTCCGGTTCTGTTTCTTTGGTTGCCAACCTGCTGAACCACAGAACATTAACCCTATGCAAACCAATAACACAACAGAGTGCCAAAAGCAACCTAATCACCTATAGAACATGTACATCGAAAAGAGTACAACAGTCACATTTAACCCAAAAAAAAAAAAAAAGATAACACAAGTATCAAATCATAATCATTACAACAAAAAAATAAATACAAAATCTCCATCATCTTTCACCGATGATATCAACCACGATGTCAAGCTGTAGAACATCAAGCTACTAAAAATATGTAGGAAAATAGATGAAACTCAAACATGCACATAAATTTGAGGCTTGCAGAAAGAAAGTTCTCTACTTGGGGAAGAAAATACACGAGAACAAATTGGTACATTAAATGACATAATTTCAAGAAGAAAATAAAAGGGGCAGTGGTTTAAAAGGACAAAAAAGAGGGGGAAAATAGAAATCAGGACAATGTAAATATAAAATGGGTGATAAGGACAAATCCACTGTTCATAACTCCAAATCCACTATTTTCTGCAGTGGAACTGACATCAAATCTAATGTTTCACTATCACAGTGGAATAAGGACATGTCATTTTTACCTGAAAAAAATTCCACTGTCCTCATTGTATATTTCTATGTTCAAATTGCCCTTTTTAACAATAAACCCAAAATTAAATTGCATTAGTAGAACTCTTGCAGTAATCTTAAGAATCTTATATTGGCTGTTCTAATACAATGAAAGAATGCAACTTTACCTACCGATAAAAAATTACTTTGATGGAAACTAGAAAAGATTCAAGCAATGCAACTTTCCCTACTGCGATTGGTGCAATAATTAGCATATCTAACAGAAATGAGAGTATATCAAACCAAGCAATTGTTAATTCGTTGCTACCTGAAGCTTAAGAAGTAGTGGTCTTCACGAAGATGATGGCAGAAGCGACAATTAGGGTAGATGATCTGATTACTGAGAAAAAAGAGAAACATAGGATGATAAAATCCTTAATCATCCATTGTTCTCCTCATAATCTTGCTTTTGATCACACTAAAAAAAATCGATGGAGATGGAATCAAAAGAGGGAACCACACCAACGAAAAGAAAGCGGTTAATAAAAGTACAGGATGATATTTTTTCTGAAAATAAGGCGCTAAAACATTACCGTTCACCCTAATTGATTATATAAAAAGAGAGCCAACTAGTTTGGATTGGAGATAAAGGGCTGCTGTGTGAACCCATTGTGGGCTTCAGGCCTCTACCCTCTCCTTATATTTCATTTAGAGAACCCAATAGAGAACCCATTGTGGTTACTCTTAGATGCTCATTTGGGATAGGGATGGGATCCCCTGTCTAATTTATATGTCCGATCTCTGTGTCCAAATAGAACCGACGTCGTTTACTATAAAAAATAATTATATTTCCTTTTTCTTTTGAGGTTTTGCTTTCCCGTCTTTCTTTTATTGGTAAAAACCGGATATTTAAATTAATCGAAAATGATGTACAACAGTTCAAACCGAATAAAAGAAAGCTATACAGGAGCAAAACAACTAAGCTAAGTATAGAGTTATTTTTGCCAGGCTAGATGCAAGTCTCACGCCTTTCGAATAGCTTGAGATATGAACACTGCCTTCGGGGGCCGCTGTCGGTCCTCATTGTGGAACTGTTTATTTCGCCTGTTAGAAATCTACGCGAGAATGCAGCGGAATTCAAAAATTTATTTCTTTTGACCAGGATCGACTTTGGTTAAGCAATAAACAAATAAGTAGTAGACGGTGGTTACCTTGCTTGATCCAAAAGATCGACGCTTTGACCGTCTAAGGAGAGTAGTGATGCACAGAGCCGCCCAAGCGTTCGGCCTCTACCGGTGATCCACACCAACAGCCCGCCGGAATCCCATCATTGATACCAGAAAAACTCTATTGCTAGACCGACTTTTCCTCTCTCTCAAAATTCTCTCTAAGAAGCTCACTAATTTTTACAGTTAACTATTATTTCTTGAATTGTATTATCTAAAAAAAGCTAATTAATCCTCATTTATCTCAGAGTGTGGGGTCACTTTGCTATCCCAATATGATTGGGATTAGCTTTACAGTAGATAGAGGAGAAAGAAAACTTTTTCCTAATAAAATAAGGAAAATATATTTGATTAATTTATCTCATTTAATATATTTGATTAATTTATCTCATTTAATTTATCTCATAAAATAAGAAAAATATATTTGATTAATTTATCTCATTTAATTTATCTCATATCCTGTATTAAATATTTCCAAGATATTGTCAATATCTTATATTGACTATAATTATCTTATTACCATGAATCTATTTTTCCAAAAATCAATTAATATCTAATATTAATATATAGTAATCTTATTAATTAAATTGCACAAACCAAATGTATCCAATACATATATACGGCGCCCCCTTTCCCCACTAATTTGGGAATTGAGATTTTCTTTAATTAATATAATGCTATGATTAATTAATTTGCAAATATATATATATATATATATATATATATATATATATATATATATTATGTGTATATTTAATTAATCAACACAATTAATATCTTGTATTATATTTATCCATACTAAATAAATACCAACATATTAATTTACCACTATAACCTTTATAGTATGAGATAAATTCTTTCATTATTTGGTCATCAACTATAACCATATTTTAATCCGGCTACATGTTCTTATGTGTGTGACCTGATAGGCTTCCGAATATATTGGTCTCAGGAGAGTAGTGATTCACGGAGCCGGCCAAACGTTTGGCCTCTACCGGTGATCCACACTGAGCATGCCCACGGAATCTCATCATGGATTGCTACGGAAAAACTCGGTTACTAGACCGACTTTTCCTCTCTCTCTCTCTCTCAAAACTCTCTCTAAGAAGCTCTCTAATTTTCACAAGAACTATTAGCTCTTGGAATTGTGTTATACAAAAGAGCTAGCCAATCCCTCCTTTATATAGAGTATGGGGCGCTCCTTTGCTATCCCAATCTAATTGGGATTAGCTTCCTAGTAGATAGATGAGAAGAAAACTTTTTCCTAATAAAATAAGAAAATTATATTTGATTGATTTATCCTATTTAATTTAATACCCTATATTAAATATTTTCAAGATATTGTCAATATCTTATGTTGACTACAATTATCTTATTACCATCAATCTATTTTTCCAAAAATCAATTAATATCTAATATTAATATATGGTAATCTTATTAATTAAATTGCACAAACCAAATGTATTCAATACATATATACGCCCCTTTCTCCACTAATTTGGGAATTGAGATTTTCTTTAATTAATATAATGCTATGATTAATTAATTTGCAAAATACATGTATATATATATATATATATATATATATATATATATATATATATATATATATATATATATATATATATATATATATATATATATATATATATATATATTTTAAACCAACACATACATTATGTGTATATTTAATTAATCAACACAATTAATATCATGTATTATATTTATTCATACTAAATAAATACCACCATATTAATTTACCACTATAACCTTTATAGTATGAGATAATTTTTTTCCTTATTTGGTCATCAACTATATCCACATTTTAATCCGGCTACATGTTGTTTTATGTGTGTGGCCTGATAGGCTCGAATATGTTGGTCGTAGGCACAAAGTGCAAATTACGAAAATACCCTTCATGCCTAATGATCACGGGATAGCATCAAGCAACACACCGTGACCCTAATCATCGGAAGAGTAAAATGCAATGACTACTACCTTTCATGTGAAAGCGATTACCGTGTAAATAAAATCCTATCATTTGTAATAATATCCATACGGTCGTTCGTCGAGTGTCAAACATCAACGACCGTATCTTATAATCTGGATATCATGCTCTCTCGAAGTAACTCATTTACTTCCACTTTGCAAAGATTCACGAGAGTAAGACATTCCTTATAAAAAGGCCATTTCGGATATTCATCCCTACTGATAGGGTACACAATTTCCGGGCGACCAAACATGTATACTCCGCATGCTTCAGTATGACACCCAATCACTACTGCATGATCGCCCCGTGGCTAGGAAAACCTCAATAGTGTCAAAGCTTGACAATTCACACCGTGATGCCCATGGACTCGGTCCTAAGGATAATTACACAACCGTCACATAGTGTGACACTTAACGATGTAAGTGGGTTAGTCTAACGACGCATTCTCTAATACACGCCCACGCACAAACCCAATTGTCTCTTCACTTTGATAGACGAGATCTATCCTCGTCCTTAAATTCAGAATACATCTAATACGTGCTAGCCTGTTTGAACTATCAATGCCCTGTTTAATAGCACATAAGCTTAGAGACATTTAAGTATCAAACTTGTTGAAATGATTAGAGATCTCATCAACCATAATCGCATATCATGGTTTCTCTATCACAGTTTTATACTAAGGACGTTATAACTATTCATAATTGGTTCTTTAAAAGAATAAATATATGACAAAAGAAAAGCCATTTATTATATATGTATAATCATAAAGAAATAGTAGAAATGATCCGAACCGGTCGAATCCGGTCCAACCCGATTGGGTTTAGGACACTATTTCAACATCGCCAATACCATAAACTCGAAATCAGCTCCCGGAAAAGAAATTGCCAAAACTCAATATTGTCTTTTTTGAACATGTCTTTCTGAAGACAGCCGTCAAGCCAAGTGGGGGCATCATGAACATTGAAGAACTCGTGCCAATGTTGGTGGTACACAACGTCCTTCCACAATCCACGTGTCCAACTACAATCCCGAAGGGCGTGTAAAATAGATTCACTAGAGCTTCCACAGGAGGTGCACGTGTCATCATCGATGATATGCCTTTTAGCGAGGCTACCAGCTGTGGGGAGGGAATTCTAGTGGATGAGCCAAAGAAGGATATTACCTCGAAGTGGGCCTTTAATGCTCCAGATTCGTTTCCAATTTGCATTGTTATTAGTCACTGGTACGGGAGATTTACAGACTGCATGGTAGACCGAACTCACCGAGAATTTTCGTGAAGGGTGGCCGGTCCAGATGGGCATTCCATTGGCGTCTAAAGCAAATGCCTCCCACAACTCGTTCGCTACAAAACAAATGTGGCGCCAAATAAAGGAAGAAGTCGGCTTCGGTGTCGCGAACGGAGATCCATATTTTTGTGTCAGGATTTGGACCTAAAGTTTGTTGTGGTCCGTCAGAATCTGCCATACAAGTTTAGCTAAGAACACGATGTTCATCTCTCGAGCTCGCCTTATTACAAGGCCACCGTGGGACTTGGGTTGATATATAGAGTTCCAAGTGATGTGATGGATCTTTCTCTTATCTTCATGGTCAGCCCAAAAGAATGAGCAAGCAATTTTGTCTAGCTCATCAGTGATAGAAACGGGGAGCTTAACCGTCTGCATATGGTAGATGGCCGTTGTTGAGATAACAGATTGAGTGAGGATGGCTAGGCCCGCTTTTGAAATGGAGGAGGCTTTCCAAGCTTGTAATTTCTTCCGGACTTTATCGATAAGAAACGTGAAATCTTCTTTCTTGACTTTTCCATGGTGCAAAGGGACCCCAAGATATTTTTCAAAGTGTTGCGTAAGAGTCATGCCCAGGATATTCCTAATACACTGAGCTGTTTGGGAGCTGACTTTAGAAGAAACCGCCAACTTCGACTTTGCAATGCTAACTTTTTGCCCCGAGATAGTGCAAAATTTTTTATGGACTCGGTCCATTTCATTAGCTTGGTCAACAGAGGCTTCTGAAAATAAAATGAGGTCGGCGGCGAAAAATAAATGGGAGATCCGTTGGCACACCCGAGAGAGTAAATCGGACGAATTAAGGTTGAAGGTTTTACTTTATTGTATTTCATTATGGGTTGTGAGGGTTGGAAGAATAAAGAGGAAGATGAAGATGCAAGAGGGAGATGACGAAGAAGAGGAAGGGTGACATCCATTGCAGGAAAATGGGCATCAGTTTTTTTTATATTGAAAACGACGTTGTTTTAAATTGTACAGGGAAATTGGACATATAAATCAGACAGAGGATCCCGTCCCGGATAAACAAATGTTAAAAATTAAAAAATTCATATCTCATTAGCATTTAGTCAACTGGATTGAATATAATGCAAAAAAGAAAAATTGTCATTCACTGGACGATTATACCCTACTTTTGTTTTTATTTTTGTTTTAGTGAATTTGTTTGATATTAAAAAGTTTTAGTGGATTAGTTTAGTGGATTTGTTTGGTAGTGGAATTGAAGTCATTAAATGTAAGCAAAGGTAATTTCGCTATCTCATTTGCCTTTTGTCCTTATTCACCATTTTTCACTACTTATTCCTTTTTGACGATTTTCTTCAACTATTGGTTTTTATAACCATTACCCCTATTTTGGATAGTCCCTTGTTGTATAACTGAAACACAGGTATAATCGTATAATAGCCAAAAACATTTCATTGACCTCCTTTAAATTACTTTTGTAATGACATTTTTTTCTACCAATAAACAATTCATGTATAAAAAGCATAGATTACAGGAACATCTCTCGGTACCTCAAATTAATCATTCCTAAATTTCTAAAAATTTGGCAAGCACAAAAAAATCCGTGACGATTGATGTAATTTTTGTAGATTCATGATGGATATCGTTTTCCTCCCGCTAAATTTTGTATGGGGAGGATATACAACCCTCAACCCCACAGCAGCATTTTATCTACCTCTCTAACCCCAAATAATATTGAGGTTCACCCCATATATAGGGTCTTTGTTAAATGAACAGTACCAACCCTTTTCTTTTTTCTTTTTATTTTTTATTTTTTATTTTAATTACTTTACAGCGCACATTTTCAACAAAAAAAAGTGGAGCACATTTTCCAAAAAAAAAAACGTGGAAACAACATATTCAGTCTTTTTTTTTTTTCCTGTCCGAAAGCTCATTCCATCTTTTATTTAAATGGTACAATAAAATATTAAAACGCATTTTTACATTTTTAATTATTATATTCATATGAATCAATAGATTTAATCCCATGATTAATAATATAGAAGTATGTTGTGTATTTTGTTATGAATATTTTTGTTGCTGAACTATTACTACTCAAAATTAAGATGTGAAAGGTTGGTGAAATATGTGGTGAAAAAATGTTTAATTATTTTCACAAGTTACACACATTCAATATGATGAGTCATGACTATACAATTACGAGATACAGAAAAAAACGAAGTTACCGTAGTTTAACAAAAAAAAATCTCCTATATAATGATATAGATAAAAAAAAATACACCATATTTTAAAAGATACGATTTTTCTTTTCGTTCAAAACTATCATACAACATCTTTTTTTTTTGTAAACACATACGATTTTTTTTGGCAAGCATACGAAATAATTTTTTTTTGATAATGCACACAACATAATAAATTCTCACAACATAAGGATAAAATATTTCATTTTGATTTTTGTGGAAAATTAAATTTGAAAAAAAGAGAGGAGGGAAAATGTTTTTGGGAAGTGTATAGGGAGTGTCTATTGAAGTTGATTTTTTATATGGTGTTCAAAATTGTTAAAGAGATTGAGGTTTGGAAAACAACAACAATGTCAAAACCGCAGGAAAACTAAAACGCAGAAAATGGTTTGCTTGATATGAACGTAGAATCATGTAAACACTTTCCTACAAAAGTTATTTGCCCCTTACTGAATGCCTAGGGTGACACAAATACTTTTGTGAGATAAGACTACATTTTCCCTTCAAATTTAGGCACAAAAGATGAAGATTACTCTTGGAGATAGTTTAAGGTGTTTTTACTTTCAAAGATGAATGTGCTTCTCTTTTCTATCATTTAAAGCACTCAAAAGATCTTATATATTGATGAAAAACCGACCTCTTATGTATGCAACCTTTGGAAATAAATTATATACATAAAAAGTTGAAAAGGATTGAAAAAGACACACCATTTGAATTTCGGATCAAGATCCGTCAAATGCGGATGAAGTTATCATCCGGACGAATATATCACAGTATCAAAGTTTTAACCGTTTCAGCCTTTCATCCGTACGGATAGCTATCATCCGTACGGATAGATTCTTATCCGTACGGATAACTATCTGCTTCTCCAAATTCTGAATTTTGATCCTTTAAGTGGATTTTCAGTCCTTTAAGTGATTTTCCCGAACTAAAGTTGATCATTTAATTCCGTAAACTCGTAGATACTTATATGAGTGTACACTCCGTTCCTCCAAGCTCATATTATAGCATTCCGAGTTCACCCATCTTTGTACCAAACCCCGATTACATAAATGAACATGGTAACACTTAAATTACCAACAATCCTCCCCATTTAAGTGTAATCCTTGGTTTAGTGAATAATGATCAAAACATAGCAACTCATGCATCAATGATAATGTCACGAAGATTGAATTATCACTTAGTAAAATTACACATTTCAAATATTCGAGTATTAGGGTGTGTCTAAGCATTGAACCCCTTTACACGTTTTGAATACATGAAGATAGCATACACATGAGTTAATATAACTCCAAAAGCTTATTCTTGACACTAATTATTCAGGCCTTGTGTCCATATCCATTCATGAGCATATAGAAAGGCAACTCTCGAACTTTCTTGAAGCGGCCAAACTTCATACTCATATAGGTGAACCTTTATATAATCGTGCACCTGCAATAGCACTTTGTCAAAGACTCATTATAAAGAATCCCTTCATCCTTAGCACATACCTCGGTATAATATCATGTGCTCAAATCTAGATAATAGGCCTTCCATATTGAATTCTGCCTCTAACATTGTATTAGAAGGGAATTGGGTATCCTATCACCAAGATTCAAATGAGTTGTAAACCCATCCCGATAATGAGACTTTTGTACCAAGTCTCTAGCCAATCCTTTTGTTAAGTGATCGGCTAAGTTATGTTGAGATTTCACAAACACAACCGAAATCACCCCGTGAGTGATCAACTCACGAACGCGCTTATGTCTAACACCTGTGTGTCGCGACTTACCATTATACACTTGACTATAAGCTTTAGACAAGGTAGAAGCACTATCACAATGGATAGAAATGGGTGATATTGGTTTCGCCACAATGGAATTTCATAAATCAAATTCCTAAGCCACTCAAACCTCTTTTCCGTCGCAACTAAGGCAACAAACTCGGACTCCATAGTCGAGCTAGTAATACATGTTTGCTTTTTTGGAAGCCCATGAAACGGCACCTCCTCCAAGTAAAAACACCCAACCACTAGTAGAAGAATGATCCTCTACATTGGATATCCAACTAGCATCCGAGTATCCTTCTATTACCGAAGGATGTCCCACATAAGTCAAGCCAAAATCCTTGGTCAACTTAAGATACCTTAGCACACACGAGTTACCATGACGCCAATGATGACTACTCGGATTACTCGTGAAACCGCTTAGCTTTCCAACCACATAAGCAATATCCGGACGTGTGCTAGTCATAGCATACATCAAACATCCTATTACCCGAGAATACTCAAGTTGTGATATCAGATTACCCGTATTAGGCATGAGTTTTCATTAGGATCCATGGGAGTATTAGCCGGAGTGGAGTTTTACAATTGAACTTCTTCAACACTTTCTCAATGTAATGAGATTGTGTCAAAGAGAACCCTTTTCACTCCGCTTTATCTTGATTCCTAGAATCACATCCGCCCCTATGTCTTTCATAGAAAAACTTGATGACAAAAATGCTTTGCAAAGGTCAACTTGATCTTGGTTGGTTCCAAAGATCAACATGTCATCAACATATAAGCAAATTATCACACCATTAACGGTATTGTCAAATTTGCTATATATACACTTGTCTGATTGATTAATCATAAATCCATGAGACAAGATAACTTCATCAAATTTATGATGCCATTGTTTAGGTGCTTGTTTAAGACCATACAATGATTTAACAAGCTTACAAACCTTATGCACATTTCCTGGCAAAACAAAACCTTCCGGTTGTTTCATATAAATTTCTTCTTCCAAATCTCCATTTAAGAACGCCGTCTTAACATCCATTTGATGGATTACCAGATTGTTAATTGTTGCCAATGCAATCAACAATCTTATTGTGAGATTCTAGCAACCGTGCATAGGTGTCGATAATCAATACCTTCCTTCCGCTCTAAAGCCTTGAATTACCAAACGGCTTTATACACGCCGAATGATGCCGTCAACTTTCATCTTTCTTTTAAAGATCCACTTGCAACCCAAAGGTTTGCAACCACGTGGAAGATCCACAAGGATCCACGTGTTGTTTCCCATTATGGAATCCATCTCATCATTGACGGCTTCTTTCCACAATAACACATCTCGAGACTCCATAGCCTCCTTAAACGTCTTAGGATCCTCATCAATATTATAACAATATGAATATTGGAATCCTACTTCATCTCTTGTTCCTTCTACCAAATAAGTTTGATAGTCGGATCCAAAAGATTTTGCTTTTCTAGCCCTTTTTAGCCTACTAAGCTCCAAAGGCTTATCTTGAGAAGCTCGACATCATTATTGTTCTCCACTCCAAAATTAATAGGAGTTATATCCTTCGGTCTTTGTATGATTTAAAACCGATTTTCATCAAAGATAGCATCTCTTGATTCAATCACAGAATGAATAGCAATCTGAATCATTAGGCTCTATAACATAAAACCTATAAGCCTTGGAATGCATAGCATATCCAATGAATATACAATCAATGCCTCTCTCACCCAAGGTTTTAATCTTAGGCATGGTGAGCCTTACAACAGCCCTACATCCCCAAACTCTTAGATAACTCAAGTTTGGCTTCTTTTTGAACCAAAGTTCATATGGGGTAATATGATTCCTTTTATTAGGAACTCTATTCAAACAAATAACAAGTCGTTAACATGGCTTCTCCCCAAAATCCCTCACTCAAACTCGAGTAAGATAGCATGGAATTAACCATCTCTTTAAGAGTACGGTTTTTCTTTCCATTATACCAGATACCGTTTGTGGCGTGTAAGGTGCCGTAACCTCATGTATAATCCCACATGACCCGAAAAAGGTTGGATCAAAGTATTCACCACCTCGATCGGTACGCAACTTTTTAATTTTAGAGGTTAATTGCAACTCAACTTCACTTTTATAGATTTTGAATTTATCGATTGCCTCATCTTTAGAATGAAGTAAAAACACATAATGAAACGAGTGCAATCATCTATAAAAGTCACTACATATCTTTTGTTGCCAAAAGAAGGTGTAGCACAAAAGTCACATAGATCACTATGGACAAGATCCAAAACTGAAGACGACCTTTCAACACCATGAAAAGGTTGTCTAACAATTTTGTTCAACATACATGTATCACATTTATTTACATTCATATCAAAAGATGAAATTAAATCATGTTTAGACATTAATAACATACGTTTGTAATGAACATGTCCTAACCGAGCATGCCATAAAACAGAAACATTAACTTCATGATTCATACAAACATTATTCACAACATCATCTTTGAATGTTAAGCATAACATACCATTACAAAGATAACCAAATCTATAAATACACCACACTTACTTAAAATGTATTTGTCGACTCAAAGACTTGTTTAAAACCATCTTTACATAACGAACTTCACGAAACTAAGTTTTTCGGATCCCGGAACAAATAGTACATGTTTTAAAGTTACAAATTTGCTAGAACTAAAAGGTAAAACAACAGTTCCTCTTCCACGGATGGCGGCCTTTGACTCGTTTCCCATAAAAAGCATGGATCCAGCGTTAACAGGTTCATAATCTTTAAACCAACGTTGATCCTTGCAGACATGCCTTGTCGCACCCGAGTCAATCCACCAAGCAACATCATCATCCTGCACATAAAATGCCTCAGAAATCAGTGGTACATAATTCATATCCGAATTAAATCCACAAACAATATTCTGACCTTGATGTTTAGAGCACCTTGGTCCTTAGACCCTTGCCCCGAACTGTTGTTTGGCCCTTTCTGATTTTTGCCAAATCGACAATCAGCCTTAAAATGCCCAATTTTCCCGCAAACCCAACAAGCACCTTTCGGTTTCTTGTTGGCATCTTTGCCGTTGTTTTTCGATGATTGCCCTTTTCTTTTCTTCTGGTTCTTTTGAGAACTTTCCCCGGTTTCCACCATATTTATGGAAGTCGAATCCATCACCTCTTTACCCTTGGTTTTACCGTTCTCTTGCACCCTTAGAGATTCTCTATACGCAAGTGACTACCAAGTTCTACCAGAGATAATTCTTCTTTCTTATGTTTCAGAAAATGTTTAAAATATTTCCAAGAGGGTGGCAATTTATCAATTATACTAGAAACAGAAATAGACTCATCCATTTCCATTTTATGTTGTGCAAATTGACCCAAAATGCGAAGAAGTTCATTGTACTGTTCCATTACCGAACGTAAATCAACCATGTTATATTTCATGAAGTTACCAACCAAGAACTTTTTACTAGAAGCATCTTCATCCATGAATTTTGATTCTAAAGAATCCCAAAGTTCTTTGGCAGATTCAACATTTTGGTAAATATCGAACAGAGCATCAGACATACCATTTAGAATGTGACCTCTACAAATGTAGTCATCATTCTCCCACTTGTTCTTCTTCCTCAACTCTTCCAGAGGTCCATCCTCCAACACTTCCGGCATCGGTGTACTTAGTACATACACCACCTTCAAAGTTGTCAACAGAAAATGCATATTTCTCTGCCATCTTCGAAAATTGACTCCATCGAACTTTTCCAACTTCCCAAAATTTGCAGTCATCTCCTTGACACTTGACATTGTTAAACTAATAACTTTTGTAGATTGTTAGAGAGATTGAGGTTTGGAAAACAACAACAATGTCAAAACCACAGGAAAACTAAAACGCAGAAAATGGTTTGCTTGAAATGAACGTAGAATCATGTAAACACTTTCCTACAAAAGTTATTTGCCCCTTACTGAATGCCTAGGGTGACACAAATACTTTTGTGAGATAAGACTATGTTTTCCCTTCAAATTTAGGCACAAAAGATGAAGATTACTCTTGGAGATAGTTTAAGGTGTTTTTACTTTCAAAGATGAATGTGCTTCTCTTTTCTATCAGTTTAAAGCACTGAAAAAGATC
Source organism: Gentiana macrophylla (assembly GCA_026214975.1). Classification (NCBI taxonomy): domain Eukaryota; kingdom Viridiplantae; phylum Streptophyta; class Magnoliopsida; order Gentianales; family Gentianaceae; genus Gentiana; species Gentiana macrophylla. The sequence goes on from JAOBSW010000393.1 coordinate 94,242, forward strand.
TTATATATTGATGGAAAAACCGACCTCTTATGTATGCAACCTTTGGAAATAAGTTATATACATAAAAGTTGAAAAAATTTGAAAAGACACACCATTTCGAATTTGGACGCATCCGCACGGATGAAGTTATCATCCGGACGGATATATCACGATATCAAAGTTTTCACCGTTTGACCTTTCATCCGTGCGGATAGATTCTTATCCGTCACGGATAGCTATTATCCGTGACGGATAGATTCTTATCCGTACGGATAACTATCTGCTTCTCCAAATTCTGAATTTTGGTCCTTTAAGTGGATTTTCAGTCCTTTAAGTGATTTTCCCGAACTATACTTGATCATTTAAATCCGTAAACTCGTAGATACTTATATGAGTGTACACTCCGTACCTCCAAACTCATATTATAACATTCCAAGTTCACCCATCTTTGTACCAAACCCCGATTACATAAATGAACATGGTGACACTTAAATTACCAACAAAAAATTGAATGTGAAACGGAAAATAAGGTAAATAGAGAGTGTGATAGGGAACCACCACTTTGTGGTTACCCTTCTTACTATGTGTAATTCTATCAGAAGGAACTACATTAGAGACGGACCGTCAATTCTCATCACGTATACAAAGCAGAACCATTTTGTATTTTTCTACACATACTGATGAATCCGACGATCCGTTCTAATAGAGAGTTATTGCATCGAATTTTCCTTTTACTATAATTTAATTAATCGTCATAAAAATTATGTTTAGCTATAGTGACCATTGGAACCCTAGTTCCTTTCTATGATGAAATCTTTTTTCCACACACACAAAAAGAATATGATCGTGAAGACACAAAAAAAAAATGGTTACATTTACACAATTTTTACCGCCTCTATAATTAATGATGGATTATGGATATAAGTAATGAACAAAGAGATCCAACTTATCTCTGCATGTATTATTCAATTTGAGAAAAATGACGACGTGTCATTTTGTTATATTCAGAATGTTATGTTTAATTATAAATAAGGATTAAAAGTGTTCATATATATATATATATATATATATATATATATATATATATATATATATATATATATATATATATATTGGATTAATTGTAATTCAGGAAAAGTAAAGGGAAATTAAATGGAATTAAGGGGATTAAAGGACAATAACTCCTTAAGGAGTTATTTTTGAAACTTCCCATGACTTAAGGAAGTTGTCAGAAAGAATAGTGCAGTAAAAGTTCGATCAGTTTCCTCTCAAAAATCAGAAATCAAGTAAAAAGGGAATTCTCCCAAACTCTCACAAGGTGTTCAACGGTTTTTAGAATCAAATACGGAAAATGACTCAACAAGAAAAGAAGATCGTTTTGATACAAGAAGTTCCAAGTTTTGTAAAGGTATGAGATTTCGTCCTAGTTGTGGTTTTGATCAAGTTTGATGGGTTAGATTTCCTGAATTCATAGAATTGTTGTAGTAGAAGCATGTGATCATGTCTAATCCAAGTTTGGGGTTGATTACATAGGTTTATAGTTGGAGGATCAAGTTTTGCTGCAGTTTTCATTGAAGGCATTGCTTGGAATTGATAAATAACAAGTAAGAGGCCCTTCCTATGGATTAATTACGTTTATAATGTTAAGGATTGTGTTTTGAGATGTTTTGGAGTTAAAAAATCCATGCTTAGATGTTATCTTTGATACATGAAGTGTTGTGGTATGCTAAAATTGTGTGTTACAATTGTTTGTTTGTCATCTTTAGTGTTAAACATGTTGGGAGTGGGTTGGAAATCGTTTAAGTCTGAAAAGCGTTGTTTAGGGCTAAATTAGGTCTTTAAGCGCGTGCATTGGGGCGTAGAGTGTGCCAAACTGAATCGAAAGAGGTAAATAGACACCAGAGCCGTTTTTAGCACGCGTATTAGGGGCATAAGCGCATACGAAAATGGTCAAAAGCATCTGAATGGTTCAAGAAGCTTTTAGCACGTGCATCGAGCATGTAGCGCGCGCTTAAGCGAGCCGGAACCATCCTGAATGTTTCAAGGAGGTTTTAGCGCCACGGCGAAGGCTTAAAGCGTGCACCAAAACCTTTTTTTGGGAAATGTTGGGTTTTAAGTCCCGAGTCCAGTTTTGAATGTTGTTTCTTGATATAATTACATTGAACGAACATGAACAAGCAATGATTAATCTTCTGATGCATTTAGTTCCGGCACCGAATGAATTCTTCATAAGAAAGTGAAGTTCGGAATTTGTCGAGAAGAGCATGATTGGCTTGTGCTTTGATTAATTAGGATTCATCAATGTCTGTGTATATATTATGATGTTATGTCTAGTTGTCTTAAGAGAGGGAGAGGAAAGAGTGAGGGAGCTTTGCTTGAAAACACTTAGGTTGCTAGTTAACAATTAATAACATACGTACTTGTGTAGCTAAAAGATTAAACATCATATCATTCTTGGTGAGGGACAAGTTTATATCACGATGTGTGTCGGTGGTCAAGAAAGTGAACAACTCTGTAAGTCTACGGAATAGACTCAGTGCGAGAGGATTTTGCCGAATGTGTACACTCTACTTGGGGTCACCCGTGGCTATTGGTGTGATCCACTAATAGGTTGCAAACGATATCTCGTGGAGGATAGCACCATGCGTAGTGCCTTTGAATGTGGATGTAACAAAGATAAGCTAAACTAGAAACCAATAGTCACGACACGTTGATGAGCATGAAGTGAACCTTAGAGTTTGAGTCGGTCTTATAAAGATAATCTAATAATAACAAGAACCTTTCTTTGTTTAAACTATAGCTTCTTCCTCTTTACTAAGTACCTATGTATCCTCCATTGCATGTGTGTTTGTATGCTTTGTGGGGTGAGAAGATAAAGACCATGAGCTAGATGAGGAATTTTGAGGATGTCGACGCTTGGATGATGTTCTATATGATGTTTTTATTTCACTTCCATTATATGTTGTACTAGACATTGTCGTTTATATTTTTGAGACAAATGTTGTACACTTATTTCTAAACTTTTGTAAGACAAGTTTGTATTTTAAGACATCGTATTTTGTAAGCTACTTTGTTGTTGCAATGTAACTTTCCATCTTTAGAATGTTCGAGTTTCTATTCTTAGTAGCATTTATGGTGTTTGCCGAGCCTTTTTAGCTTCCGTTTTGCTAAACTTGATACGACATAGTAGAGGCTTACGTATAATATTGGATTCAGTTAATATTAGACGTGCCGAACGTTTCTTTTCTAAATAATGATTCGGTATCCGGGAATGGTGCGTTACAGTTGATATCAGAGAGAATCGTCCTTTGCTCTTAAAGGTTTCTTTTCTTGAGATAAGATTTTCTTTAGACCACTTAGTAATATTCTGATCTTCCTTGATCTTTCAGAATGGTAGTATCCTATCGAGGTGTTCACGGAATAGAGAGCTCAGGAGTGAGACCGGGAGCAGATAGTCAGATACCAATTTAGGAGGAGTTGTGCAACAGTTTGATCAGCCGAGACTTCATCCGAATTAGACTCCACCACCTCGAGTTCATCAGGAACCACCTCCACACTTTATCCCACATGATCTTGATGATGGACCCTTATATGTTACTGTTGTAGTTGATTTACCATCGGTGTATTTACCTCCTGTGATTAATGTCTATCCACCTCAAACTAATGTGTATTCTCCACCACCACCTATAAGTCACCATCCTTGTCCAGTGAGACCTCCATATCAACAAACCTTTTACCCTCCACCTACAAGTCATCCACCTCAGCCTACCATACCATCGTCACCAAGAGTAGATCACCAGTTTGGCTTTAGTTACCCACCTTATGGGCTACACCAGCCATACCACACTCCACTAAATCACCAAGGATACTTCCCTTACCATCAAGTACCGCATGTGGCTCTTCCTCAACAGCCATACCCACTTCCGGTACCCCATATACCACCAGTACCTCTTGGTTATCCACCAGTTAACCCTCCGGTTTACCCATCAGTTTTCCACCGTTAGACCACCAGTTCTTGATCAAGCACCTTCGATTGATTGGTATACAAAGTTAAAGAGAAGTCATGTTCAAGACTTCTTCAGTAACGTTGATCCATCAATAGCAGAGATGTGGATAAGGAGCTTTAAGAAAGCTTGTAGAAATGTAAACGTACCCGAGGCAGAGATGGCCCATCTAGCCGTTGGACTTTTGTTGGGTGCAACTGAGAATTAGATTGAGGATATAGAGAGTAGCCGTGTTAATATTCTTGAATGGAAAGTGTTCAAAGAGTTCTTCTACACCGAGTGCTTTCCACCATCGGCCCAAGCGAACAAGGCAAGTCAGTTTTTGAACCTCAATCAAGGTCTACAGATGACGGTCTCGCAATACACCAACCGGTTCAATGAGTTGGGTAGGGTTTACCCCGAGATCATGAATGTTGAAGAAAATAAAATGGCATTGTATAAGAACGGTCTGTCATGAGAGATTCAAGCAGGTATGTTGGGAGCTATGCCAAGGACAATGGCGGAGTTGTTGAAAAAGGCATTAGAGATTGAGACCTTCAAGAACAAACCATCAATGGTTATAGGTGTTAAAAGATCCCTAGAGGGCAGCCAAGGAGATGGCCTTGAAGTACCGCATCAAGAAGTGAAGAAGACTTCAGCACCGTTAGTAGCCACATCATCATCTGGTGTACCGAGTTGCCCAATGCAAAAGGAACCACTCTCGGGGAACATCGGGCGGATACAAATGGATGTTACTTTTGTGGGGATACGGGTCATGTTGAAAGAGCTTGTCCTTCAAAGAACACGGAAGAAACCCGGAGAAACAACCAGGAAGTGCAAGTCAACCGACAAGAGTGTTTGCGTTGGATCCAAGCACCTTTTAGTTTGTTTATTTCTAAATTATTCTTATAGCGTGAATCAAATTCACGTTATAATTGTATGTAAGTGAATGAACTAACTTTTAGATACATTAATAATGGACAACTTAGCTATCTCAGCCTTAATTAATACAATAATGTCAAAACTTTCGTGTTAATTAAGATAGCTAAGAAGTTAAACCTACCCTTCAACCTTTAGAAACTTGTTGGACACCATCCGGGTAAAGTGAACATAGAGGTGATGTGTTGAATAAAAGATTGGTTAGTGTGGTTTCAATAGTTCAAGAGTTGTTGATCAGTGTTGGGTTAAGTGTGCTAGGGTTTGGACAATTTGGGAATCAATAATGTTTTGACTATGAGGTTAGCAAGATCAGTGTTGATAGAGGTTATCCGTGGGAAACAAGTGAAGCTTCGATTTTAGTCTGTGTTGAAGAGTGAGTTGCTAAGAAAGATCAACAGTTTGAGTACATTTCCGTTTCGAGGACGAAACTCCTCTTAAGGGGAGAGAAATGTAATATCCCGAATTTTGGGAAAGGGCAGACGTGTCTTTTTGTAAAATTCAGAATATTATGTTGAATTGAAATTAAGGAAAAGTAAAAGGAAATTAAATGGAATTAAGGGGATTAAAAGACAATAACTCCTTAGGGAGTTATTTTTGACTAAATAAACTTCCATGACTTAAGGAAGTTTTCAGAAAGAATAGTGTAGTAAAAGTTTGATTAGATTCCTCTCAAAAATCAGAAAGCAAGTAAAAGGGAATTCTCCCAAATTCTCAACGGTTTTCAGAATCAAATACAGAAACCGAATCAACAAGAGAAAAGGGTCGTTTTGATACAAGAAGTTCCAAGTTTTGTAAAGGTATGAGATTTCTCCCTAGTTGGGTTTTGATCAAGTTTGATGGGTTAGATTTCCTAAGTTCGTAGAATTGTTGTAGTGGAAGCATGTGATCAAGTCTAATCCAAGTTTGAGGTTGATTACATAGGTTTATAATTGGAGGATCAAGTTTTGCTGCAGTTTTTCTTAAAGGCCTTGCTTGGAATTGATTAATAACGAGTACGAGGCTCTTCCTATGGTTTAATCACGTTTATAATGTTAAGGATTGTGTTTTGAGATGTTTTGGAGTTAAAAAAGCTGTTTTCCTGTCATCTTTGGTGTTAAACATGTTGGGAGTAGGTTGGAAATTGTTTAAGTGCAGAATACTACTGTTTAGGGCTAAATTTGGTCTTTAGAGCGTGCATTAGGGGTGTAGCGCACGCCAAACCTGAATTAGAAAGAGGAAAATCGATACAGATCCATTTTAACGCATGCATTGGTGGCATATCGCGCGCATAAATAGTCGAAAGCATCCCGAATGGTTTGGGGAAGATTTTAGAGCACGCATCAAACATGTAACACGCGCTTAAGGCAGACCAGAAACATCTTGAATGTTTTAGGGAGGTTTTAGTGCACGCTAAAGGCTCAAAGCGCGTGCCAAAACCCTTTTTTTTTTGTGAAATGTGGGGTTTTAAGTCCCGAGTCCAGTTTTGAATGTAGTTTCTTGATATAATAACATTAAATGAACATGAACAAGCCATGATTAAGATTCTGATGCATTTAGTTCCGGCACTGAATTGATTCTTTATAAGATTTGAAGTCCGGGTCCGTCGGAAGAACATGATTGGCTTGTGCTTTGATGAATTAGGATTCATCAATGTCTGTGTATGTATTAGGATGTTGTGTCTAGTTGTCTTAAGAGATGGAGTGGAAGGAGTGAGGGAGCTTTGCTTAAAAACACTTAGGTTGCTAGTTAACAAATAACAACATACATACTTGTGTAGCTAAAAGATTAAACAACATGTCATTCTTGGTGAGGCACAAGTTTATATCACGAGGTGTAGGCGGTCAGTAAAAGTGAATAACTCCGTAAGTCTACCTGAATAGACTCCAGGTGCGGAGGGACTTCGCCGAATGTGTACACTACCGGGGTCAGCCCGTGGCTATTGGTGTGATCCACTAATAGGTTGCAAACGATATCTCGTGGTGGATAGCACCATGCGTAGTGCCCTTGAATACGGATGTAACAAAGATCAGCTAAGCTAGAAACCAATAGACATGACATGTTTTGAGGATGTTGGCGCTTGGATGATGTTTTATTTCACTTCCATTATATGTTGTACTAGACCTTGTTGTTCATCTTTTCGAGACAAATGTTGTACTTTTATCTCTAGACTTTTGTAAGACAAGTTTGTACTTTAAGACATCGTATTTTGTAAGCTACTTGTTGTTGCAAGTTAACTTTCCATCTTTAGAATGTTTGAGTTTATATTCTTTGCAGCATTTATGGTGTGCCGAGTCTTTTTAGCTTCTGTTTTGCTATACTCGATACAACACAGTAGAGACTTATGTATAATATTAGATTAATTTAATATTATACGTGCCGAACGTTTCTTTTTCCGGATAATGACTCGGTATCCGCAAACGGGACGTTACACTACAAGAAAAAAAAATCAAAGTATTCTAAATTCTCTAGAAATATAAAATAACAAGGGTATACACCTAAACAACATAATATTCACATCTTAATAATTTATTAACATAACATATACTACTCCCTCCATTTTTTTTATCTGTCACATTTCATAATTTACTCTGTTTTTCTTAATCTGACATTTACATTTTCAATGTATCATTTATTATTTTTTTCCTCCTTTACCAATAAAGTATTTACATCTCCAATAAAAAAAATACATTTTCAATACTAAAAACCCATTTACCAACAAAGTATTTACAACTCCAATAAAAAAATAAATTTACAATACTATATTTTAGATATATTAATTATTTTCTTAATCTGTGTGTTTTTTCTATCTGCGACAAATAAAAAACGAAGGAAGTAGTAAATTGAAAAAAAAAAATGTTCACCTACAGAATTGATTGGGCTGGGTTAATAAAAAAATTATACAAGAATGATGTATTATGGGCCCGAAAAGAATAAGGCCCAAGACAATTGTGATTGTATTTAGTCCCTTGTGAAAGGGCCAACACTGCTTGCCCCCCTTAAACACAGCGTCAATAGTTTATAGCTATGCCTCCTTAAAACATATACCTCACAAATTAAGTATGGGAAAATCAAAGTGTATAGGAAATAGTACAACACCATATGCCCCGGTCTCAAATCCTTCGATACCTAATAAAGTGACAGACATAGATACAAGTAACTTTACAACACCCGGTCTCAAGTAATTATTGTGACCCTTAACCCGGAGGTTCAGGGTTTGAGTCTCAATGAGGACAAAATAATGTGTGTGTGCGCGTATATTTTGTATTTATTAAAAGAACATTACAAATAATAGAACTCGTCATTACTCGCTTGCTTCCACCTCTTCCTATGATCCCCACTTGAGTAGAAAGTAAAATTCAACATTCTTTCTTGAGATACCAAATTCTAGGATCCTGACTTGAGTGAGATGCAGTTGATTTTGATCATAACATTGATGATGATATGATTGAGGAACTAGTACCGGATGAGGTTCCACCAATTATTCCCAGAAGGTCTACTAGAGAGACACTCTTCTACTAGATATTTAGTGATTTGATGCGTGTTGCTCTCGGATAGTGGAGAAATTTGAATGTTTTGAGGCCATAGATGATGAACATAAATATAAATGAGTTGATACTATGAAAGACGATGTGGAATCTTTGCATGACAACCACACATATGAGTTGGTGAAATTGCTTAAGGGGAGAAAATTCTTAAAGAATCAGTGGGTCTTCAGAATTAAGAACGAAGACAATAATTCTACACATCGGTATAAGGAAAGATTAGCAGTCAAATGTTTTTGTCACATAAAGGGCTTTGATATTGGTGAGATTTTCTCTACTGTTGTGAAAATATCTTCTATCCGGATTGTTCTTGGCTTGGCAGCTAGTCTTGATTTGGAGGTTGAGCATATGGATTTTAAAATAGCTTTTCTTCACGGTGATTTGGAAGAGGATATTTAACTGGAGCAACCTGAGGGTTTCCTGGTGAAAGAAAATGAGAATCTTGTGTGCAAGTTTAAGAATAGTCTTTATGGGTTGAAGCTAGTGCCTAGACAGTGGTATAAGAAATTTGAGTCTGTCATGAGAGTGCAGAACTACCGGAAGACTACTTCAAATCATTTAGTGTTTGTTGATATATTCTCAGATGATGATTCCGTCATTATTTTACTGTATGTTGATGATATCTTGATTGGTGGAAGGAATTCTTCAAGAATTGACTGGTTGAAGCAACAATTGAGCGAGTCCATGACATGCTTGGACCATGCAAATCATATTTTAGGGATGCTGATTACTCGTGATAGAAAGGCAAGCAAATATTATTTGTGACATGATATGAATATCAATAAGGTGCTTCAGAGATTTAGCATGAGTGATGCTAAAGCAGTGTCCAGTCCACTCGCATCTCATTTCAAGTTCTGTATCAAACAGTGTCCTTCTAGCGACGATGAGAAGGAAAATATGCAGAAGGTTCCGTATGCTTCATCAGTGGGTAGTTTGATGTATGTCATTGTATGTCTTAGACCGGCACATAACTTATGTAGTCGGTAAGGTCGATCGTTTTCTTTCGAATCTGGTGGAGAGCATTGAAATGATGTGAAATGGCTTATGAGATATCTCGGGAACCTATTGATTTATGCCTTACTTTTGGTGGTGAAAAACTTGTGTTGGTTGGTTTCACTGATTCTGATATGGCAGGAGATGTTGATTCTTATAAGTCTACTTCAGGATATTTGATTAAATTTGTCGGGGGAGCTGTGTCATGGAAGTCAAGGTTGCAAAAATGTATTGCACTTTTCTATCTTTGGTGAGTATATTGCAACAAGCCCGAAACGTGTAAAGAGTTGTTGTGGATGAAGATGTTTCTCCGAGCGCTTGGTTTGAAACAATAATAGTATGTGTTGCTCTGTGATAATCATATTACTATTCATCTTGGTAAGACTACAACTTTTCATTCTAGGACAAAGCACATTGATGTTTGTTATTATTGGATTCGGTATGTGTTGGATACGAAGGTGCTAGCATTTGAAAAAGTGCACAAGGATGATAATGGTGTGGATATATTGACAAAGGCATTGTCAAGAGATAAGTTTGAGATATGTCGTTCTATTGTGAGAATGATGAATTCCGGCACAATGTCAAGGCGGGGAGAATTTTGGGTGGATCACTCATTTGTGGAGCCCACCAAATAAAAGAATAAAATTAAAAAAAATCAAATATTGTTTAAGAGAATAAACTAGGTTAATTTTCCCTAATTTTAGAAAAAAAAAAAAGGAGCCAAAAGAGGAGAAGAAATTGGTTAGTTTATTGATGTTGCAAAAGGAACTTTCCAGCGACGATTGGACATCGAAACGGACTCCGATCGTGACGAAATTTGGAGGCTTGTTCATCTCTCCTTCTTCTCAATTTGAGCGGTGGAATTTTAGCTCAAGCGGTTCAATTTTTCTAAACCGACCGCCCGACCGACCCTCTTTGTGTTTTGGTTATATTTTTAAACAGCTCTTTGTATTTTGCATTCTTTGTTGATGCTTTGATGTAGTTGAGTTGGTTGTTATGTTTGAAACAATTTTGTATCATTATTTTTTGATTAATGGAGATTTTTGTGGGTTTCGGCCTAGTGATTTTTACTCTCTCGCTTCAACGTTAAAAACTGTGGCGTTATTTTTGTTGTGTTTTGTTTCGTTTTATTTGTAATTTTGCTTTCTAAGGGCTTTTTCTTTTAATTCGTTGGCCTTGATTGGTTTCAGGTTTGGGTTTTGGGTTCATGGTTCAGGGTTCAACTCAATATTTTATTCACTCTACTATCTTATTACCATTATTTTATAAATTCTATTATTTTATTATAATTTCTCTCACCCATAATTTTATCATCAACAAATGAATATTCCTAAAAAAATGAAAAATAATATTAATCAATTCACTTTATTCACCGACTACATTATTTAACAATTACTTTATCAATATAATACTTCATTAAAATTTCTTTAACCAATCATTTCTTCATCGACATAAATTTCAATACAAAATTTCAACTTTATAATCATTATTACAGTTTATGTTATTTTATTAAAATTTCTCTCACCAATCATTTATTTATCTACACAACTTTCAATACAAGATTTCAACTTTATAATCATTATTTCACTTTCTCTCTTCTGAATCCATTTAACCACAACCTAACCTGAAACCAAACAGAATCGTTGTGTGTTTTGAAAGACTTTGTGACTATTTGTGATATGTGTGGTACTGCGGTCCTTTGTTTTTTCCAAACAACATAATATATAAGTAATCTATGTGTAAACACATCCGGCACGAGTGCCGCAATCAATACGACATAAGAGCAAATTAATTCTTGATAAAAGACTTCACAGACATGAAATTCTTCCCTAGTGACTCAATTTGTGGAGTAAAATATGTGGATGAATCTGGACCACAAAGTTTTAATTTGAATTTGATCTGTGTGTCCAAATTTATCAACACGGTACAACTCCTCAAATGGAGTAACAATGCAAGAATCACCCTTCACATATACTGATAGACATCGTTGACGAAAGGATGTGTCTACTACTATTAGCAGAGAGCTACTAATCGCACCCCCCCATCATGACAACCCTCCCCAAATTTCTTTCCAATTTTTTTTCTTGTAATATTTCAAACCATTATAACTTTTTTTTTGATAATTTATTTTTCAATAAATTATATGTTTTTGAAATCTATTCAATGAAACCTATCAAATAAGCCAATATTGAATATGGAATGATGTATTAAAAAATGATTTTATCGGACCCAATATAGTTCTCTTTATTAATATTTTTTGTCCTTCGTTTTTTTATCGGTTGTCCTTCGTTTTTTTTTGTTGCTTAAAGCCCCCGGTATCTGGAACCCAATGGTCCGACTAATCTAGAGTTCGGCCCGGGTCGTGCCTGTAGAGTCTGACTCTTACTCAGGGGTAAGTTTTTTAACAAGTATATGATATATCATTTTTTAATTTATTTTATGTTTCTCTGAACACTCAATAAAAATAAATTAAAATCAAAATTTATTTAATTATAATTAGGTACATAGAAATAATAATGAACATAAATAAACACATAAAATTGTGTAGATTTTCTCCAAATCCTACTTCCGGTGGATCTATCTCCATTACATCATACCACAACTGAATATGTGCTTGATAATGATGATCCCATTCGTTTGATTCGCCTAATGATTTCCACTTGATGATGGGTGATGCAGGGTAATGAGGGTACAAAAAAACTTGCCCGAAGTGATTGCCATGAACACGACCGATTGGGTAATGAGGGTACAAGAAAACTTGCACGAAGTGATTGCCATGAACACGACCGATAGCTATATGTTTGCGCTGGGCAAATGGAACTGGCGGGGATATGAACGGCAAGTGAGTATTACAATGCTTAACATCCCTATCGAAATATATGCGAAGACAACGTTGTCTGTATTTGAAGCTATAACAACCCTCATTGGTATACCATCCATCCAATGACTATATGGTGCAGTTTGTTCGAAGCAATTAAGTATTTCTAGTACAAGTGATGTCTGACCATGTTGAAGATAAAGGTTATCATACATGGCCCAATTTAGTGTAATTTCTTGAATAAGTTCCAGTCGTACTTGTGCCCATTCATCTTCAGAACCATGGAGTTGCGCAGCTATCACTCTGAATCCACAATGACCGTCGGCTCGGACGTCAACACAGTGGGAAATAAAACGTTGATACTTTTGAGGAAATTCACTAACGAGGTGATCCCTCATATTTCTGCCTTGCAATTTTGGAATAGGTGGAGCCCCATATTCTGAAGTGGATACTGAGAAGGAAGGTTTCTCGCCATTGTTTTGCTCATCTCTTCTTGTAGAGTCGACCCCTTTTTGTTGCGTGTTGTATGCTAGGGGTCAAAGCAGGGCAACGAGTTGGATCCACCATATCGAAAAACCTATCAATCATAGACTCTTGATTAGAGGATCCATTTCATTTAATCTTTCAATAAGCCGATTTGCCTTGTCGGGTCATACTCCTCTTCGAGACGCTCGGGGGCTCTCATGGACAACGTACTCCAGTGAATATGGATAGAATTTCAAGGAATTGGCATGTCCACAACACGATACTGTTGAAATAGTGTCCTAAACCCAATCGGGTTGGACCGGATCCGACCGGGTCGGATTATTTCTACTATTTCTTTATGTTTATGCATATATTAAATGGCTTTTCGATTTGTCATATATATGTTCTTTTAAAGAACCAATTATGAATTGTTATATGATAGCGCCCTTAGTATTAAAGCGTGATAGAGAAACCATGATAGGCGATTATGGTTGATGAGATCTCTAATCACTTTAATAAGTTTGATACTTAAATGTCTACAGTCGATGTACTATTAAACAGGGCATTGATAGTATAAGCAGACTAGCACGTATTGGATGTCTTCGATCTTTAAGGCGAGGGATAGATCTCGTCTACATCGAAGTGTAGAGACACTTGGGTATGCACGTGGGCGTGTATTAGAGAATGTGCACGTTAGATCGACCCATTTTTACGGATAAGTGTCACACTATGTGACGGTTGTGTAATTATCCTTTTGACCGGAGTCATCATGGAATCACGGTGTGGATTGTCATTCTTTGACACTATTGAGGTTTCCACAGCCACGGGGCGATCATGCGGTAGTGATTGGGTATGATCATGAAACATGCGGAGTATACATGATTGGTCGATCCAGGAATCGCGTATCCTATGATTGGGATCGAATATCCGAAATGGCCTTCTTATAAGGAATGTCTTACTCGTGAATCTTTGCAAAGTGGGAGTAAACAAGTTACTTGAGAGAGCATGATATCCAGATTATAAGATACGGTCGTTAATGTTTGACACTCAACGCACGACCGTATGGATATTATTACAAATGATAGGATTGTAAGTTACACGGATAATCGCTGTTTCACATGAAAGGTAGTAGTCATTGCATTTGACTCTTCCGATGATTAGGGGGTCACGGTGTGTTGCTAGACGCTATCCCGTGATCGTTAGGCATGAAGGGCATTTTAAGTAATTTGCACTTTGTGTCTACGGCCAACATATTCGGAAGCCTATCGGGTCACACACATATGAACATCTAGCCGGATTAAAATGTGGTTATAGATGATAACCAAATAAGGAAAGTTTATCTCACGACTATAAAAGTTATAGTGGTAAATTAATATGGTGGTATTTATTTATTATGAATAAATTAAATACAATATATTAATAATATTATATTAATTAAAGAATATTACGGATGCCAAAATGTTGGCTAAAGGTGGCGCAATTTTGGAGTGTATAAGATATACACTTGGATTCATGAATTTAATTAATAGTATTCACATATATTAATATTAGATATTAATATTTATATATATGCTAGTTATCATGCGTGTGTTGTACATATATATAAGATATACATGTTCACACTTGTAATGGCTAAATATTTATATAGATTTATTTGTGTAATATATATATATGTGTAATATATATATGTGATATATACACATGTGTAAATTGATTTATGGTAATATAATAAATGTAGTCAATATTAGATATTGACAATATCTTGGTAATATTCAATATAAGATATTGACAATATCATAGATTTATTTAATATGAGATATTGTAATAAATGAGATAAATCAATCAATTATATTTTCCTTATTTTATTGGGAAAAATGTTTTCTTCTCCTTCACACCTAGATGGGGCGCCCCCTACACTATAAATAAGAGGTGGGTGTCAAGCTCTTTTGATCATCATAATTCCAAGAACTAATAGTTCTTGTGTAAAATAGAAAGCATCCTATAGAGAGTTGGAGAGAAGGGAAAAAGGCCGGTCTAGCAACCGGAGTTTTCCAATAGCAATCCATGATGGGATTCCGGCGGGCTGTTCGTGTGGACTAGCGGTAGAGGCCGAACACTTGGGCGGCTCCATGCAGAACTACTCTCCTTAGACGGTCAAAGCGTCGATCTTATAGATCAACCAAGGTAACCACCGTCTACTACTTATTTGTTTATTGCTTAAACGAAGTCGATCTTGGGTCGATAGGAAATAAATTTTTGAATTCCGTTGCGTTCCCGTGTAGATTTCCTAACAGATACAGTATAATTTCATGAGCGCATGGCAATCCGTGTGTCAATTTGATCTTACAACTGCAACCGTCTCATTCGTTGAGGTTATTAGCACGTTTTATCTGCTTATCGATCAACTCTATTGCATCTAATGAAATGCGATAACTAATTTCACTATAAATGGTTTCACGTAGATGTCGATGTCGTGGTATGTTGAGAGATTTCTGGAATGACTTTTGAATATCCCCAAATTGAGAAGTCAACATCTTTTCTATTTTCTGAAAGGATGTTGAAAGCGATACCGAAGTATCCCTGAAGTATCATTTGAGTCTCACATGCGCAGACTCCACCCTGTAATTTAATAATACACTGTGTTAAATAGGGAAGGTACATACAATATTCTTTGTGCAGTATAATAAATAAATAGTGGCTATAGGAAAGTTACCTTTGACTTGAATGGCTCCCGAGGTGCATAATTTTGTCTACATACGCATCAACAAACTGCTCATTGTAAGGATATAACCATGTTTCCCAAATGTATCTTGTGGCATCAACATATTCTGAAAACTCCCTGCACATGGCATTCCACCTCAAATTCAAAGTCACCGGTGTCGATGAATAAATAACCGAGTGCCATGCATTAGCAAATTCTTTCCATCTCGTACCAAGCATAGGCCTGCACTTCTTCATTACATAGACCGATTTATATTCCAAATACAAAGGATGTGATGTGCGAAGGGGAAACATTCTCCAATGGCACCAAGAAGCGTTAGATCCCTATCTGAAACAACCACTGATGGCAACGCTGCTCCTCTTATGACTATCCATCTCTTTAACATATCCAATACCCATGTCATTCGCTCTTTCGTCTCATTACTCAAATATGCAAACATAAGAGAGTAAGTTTTCATTGTGGATGTGATACCCACAATCTCTAAGAGAGATAACCCATACTCATTAATCTTGTACGTGGCACCAATAATTAACACCGATGGAAAATTGACAGATAGCTCTAGGCTTGTAGGATGAACCCAAAGAATAGATGTGATCTCACTAGTGTGTTCATTTGTCAGATAGTCGTACATGTAATTTTTATCATTTAATTCTCTTAAAGGCGTACTCGATTTGAGATAAACCCCAATCGCTTCTTTCTTATACAAAGGTGCCTTGACATTGTAAATACTTAATTCCCGTAGTAATTGACGGGTCTTGTTGTTTCAAAACACTAAGAATTTCTCTGAGGAAGCGATCTTTATTGGACATGTCACGCACTAATTGCTTATGGGTTGCGGTCATCCTTGAAGGATAATCAAATCCCTCTAAACTTTCCGCTAGCTACTTCATGGTTATGAGAACCATTAACAACCTTCAAACCCCACATCACACCGTCTGAAGGTTGTGCTACACCTCGAAGCTTAAGTGGGCAACCAAATTTATTCGTTCCAGTATCCCTTTGCATTGTATGCATTCGGGTGGCGGTTTGTACAATCCTCCCTTTCCACAAATAAGATTGCATCTCGGCATTTTGCCGTCCTTTATACTACTAGATTTATATATGACAATCACAAAACCATTTTCATTACCAACTCTCCGTACCCAATCTAGCATGGCAACTCTACTTTCAAATATCTATAAAAAAATAGAAGAAGATGTATAAGAAAAATATTATACAACCTAAAATGAAAATAAGTAATGAATGTGGATAATAACAACAACAATAACTAACTTGGTTAGTCGTAAATTCGGTTGTGTAATCACGCCCAACGTAGGAGATGCTCTCCCACTGTAGAACATCATTAAGTAAAATCGTTTCCAAATTGACCAATTATCCCCACCGGGAACATAATCGTAAAATCGTTTCCGGTGACCAATTATCCCCACTAGGAATATAATTAAGTAAAATCGTTCCAATGACCAATTAACTCACTAGGAACATCATTAAGTAAAATCGTTTCCAACCGACCAACTATCCGAGAATAAGAAGTTGTAGTGATCCATATTATGAATTACTAAAATCAATTGAAGATGTGTTGAATGAGTATGTATGAAAGATTTGGACAAATGATGAATTTTGAATTAGTGAAATAGCATGCATATATATATATATATATATATATATATATATATATATATATATATATATATATATATATATATATATATATATATATATATATATATATAGATATAGAGAGAGAGAGAGAGAGAGAGAGAGAGAGAGAGAGAGAGAGAGAGAGAGAGAGTATGAGTGAGTGAGAGAGAGTTGAAGATAAGAAGATAAAGGGAAATCTAAAAGACGGGTAGAATTGAAGATAAGAGGATAAAAGAAAATTTGAATGAGTGGTTAGGAATAAAAATGAAGATTTTAAAAAAAAAAAAAAAATGAAGGGAAATGTGAAATTAATAAATCATATCACCATCAAGATCTTGAAGCTCGTTTTATTGATTTCATTGATTAGATTTCAATAACATAAAATTTAGGGATACCTAAAAGGACATAAAAGTAAAATAATTGGCGATTTGGTGACACTATTAAATTTTAATTGATAAAAGGATAAAAACTTTGAAACCTTACCAAATTACCCCAAATTACCAATGAAAATCCTTATAAGAAGGGTAAAAATGTAAATTAATGGCGTTTATATTTTTACTGGTGGTGGCAATGTGTGTTTTATTAGGAGCGTAATAAAAATTTTCATCAACTTAATTAGTCTATTAAAAACAAATTAGTCCTTATTACTAAAATAATTTGTTGATAAGTCGTGCCCTAACGCCTCTTAAGTTGATAAGTAGTCTTATCAATAATTTTCCCTAAAATTTATACAAAATAAATACGTGTCAAAAATTTATACAAAATTTTCAATTTTAAAATAACAACATAAAATTACTTTTTTTTGTTGTACATTATTTTATATTCAATATTAGATTCATTTTATAGATTTCATTGAGTTTCAAAAATATATTATTTATATAAAATAAATATGTTTATAAAATGTTATTAATATGTACTTAAAAAAATTGCTTTTGGGAAGGGGGCGGGGAGGGGAGGGGAGGGGGCCGCAGATAGAAACGAAAAAAAAACACTTTTTGGAAGGGTCTGACAGGGGCGATTAGAGCATATGTAATGACCTTTTTTTTCTTGGCTTCCACTGACACTTTAAAAATAATAGAGGTACAGGGTGGCCACACACTAGCCTCATTTTCATATTCCTAAGTGTCTTTATAAGGTCAGATCATACAAAATTCAACCTCACAATGACACCCATCCTAGTTTCCTATCCCTTATTAAAAATAAGTGTCTCCCTTAAAATAGGGAGACTGCTAATGTGAATAGTGTCCTTTTTTTTCCCCTTCCAAAATCATTGCAGCCCCAAAAAAATAATAAGAAAATGGAGGAAAATGTGGTAGTTAAATTAGTTAATAGAGATGTGTGAGAATAGTAATTTTAAGGAAATATAAAGGGAGTATTATTGGAGTGATTAATTTATATGGTGTTAAAAAGATGAATCTGAAACGAAAAATAAGATAAATAATGAGTGTTATAGGATAAACCATCGTGGACAGCCTAAATAACAAACTAATAGGGTAACGGCTCTATTTTTCAATCATTTTGGATAAAAGCTTCACATTTGGCTTCGGTGTAGAGAAGCCACTACAGACGGGTTTTCAAGCAAAAAACAAATTTTAATTATATTTTACATTCCACTTGTTTAATCTCTCCCTTTATGCAAATTTATGTCCTATCATTTTGTATTTTTTCTTCTTTTAACTATTATAATACCCTGAGAAAAGCTAGGAAAGCCATTACCCAGAATTTTCGGTCTAAGCTTCCAAACGTGGGCCATATCCATTCTATATTAATAAGTAAAGCTTACACAATCGATTGATAACAAATGTAATATTTTCATAGGTTGTTTTTGTTTTTGTTTTTTTTATTGTTTATAGTTTCAAAAAAAAAAAAAAAAAAAAAAAAATATATATATATATATATATATATATATATATATATTTTAATTTTAAAATCATGTTAAATCATTAAAGTCAGGATTTTTTTAATTATTATTTTAGAAGAAGAGTTTGAGTTAAATTGTTACATTTTGGATGATTTCAATTGTATCACCTTTTCACATGCGAATATATGTAGAAAGGTATAACTATTTTCAAAATATATAAGCTCACGACTTATTCACGACACGATCTTTCAGATCACGCAAAAAAAATTGTGTTTAGCGTTTACATGAAATATTATAAATTTCTTAAAATAAATTCATTTCATAAAAAATATATCATTTAGACACACGATGATATGACTTATTTCAAGATATAATCATCTATTATACGTCATTCTCACGATCTTTATATCATTCCGAAAAAAATTGGATTAGACGATTACATGAAATATTAAATTTCTTGAAATGGATTTTTTTTCGTAAAAAAACATATCGTTTATATAAAATATTAAATATCCTGAAAAAAAAATTATTTCGGCCACAAATATTGTTAAATTGGATATAGTGTATTGTTGATTTAATTCTATGGAATTCGAATTGTGTATTTTACCATGTCTGTTAAAACTAGCCTAGATCTGAGAATACAAAAAAAAGGGTTTGGTAGTGTCGAAAGGTGTCGATTTTGTGTCGTGGAGTGTTGACATTGTGTTAGATTTTAATTAAAATTTTAATTAATATTCATTTCATCAACCGACACCTGTTGGATATGGCGTCGGGGTGTATCGAAGCGTGTCGTGTCGTGTTTTTGGTAGAACACGTGTTGTTGCAAATAATGTCGAAGATAGCTTCATTTTTTCGGTTAAAATAGATTTAAGTATTAATTGAAAAAAAATTGTTCAGTAGTGTCGAAAAATATCCATACGATGTCGGGAGGTGTCGAAGAGGTGTCGAAGATGTGTCGGATATTCATTTCATCAACCCACACGTGCCGGACATGCCATCGTAATGTATCAGAGCGTATCATGTCATGTTGGTTGTCGGACACGTATCGTATTCCTTTTTATAGTTTATTCGGGTTTATTATTTCAGTCCTCTATGATTATTACATTTGCTGATTCACTTTTAATTTTCACATTTCGATGCTTATAAAAATAAACCGGAGCACCAATAGTGCAGAGCACGGATGCTTTCTTGGATGTTTGATGTTCCATATTTTCCCTATATCCTTTACATATTCCAACGACTCGTCATTTATTATAATATACTGTTACATCTCTGGCTTGAAACCAAAAATCCAATTCATCAACGATGCATACATACGTTAAATTGCATTGCATATTTACAATCTGGGACACCGGAAGTACGGAACACGAGTGCCTATTTTCCTAGTACCTCAATAGATAGGTATATTTGCTTGAACCATTACTATTGCTCTTAGTAACCCACCTGTTAGCAGCACAAGCTACACCCACATAGTCACCTATTTCTGATATGAATCTATGAAGAATATAATCAAGGGAAACTTGACATTCTATGCTTGAAAAGCAAATAATTAGGAAAATATGTGTCGCAAAGAAGATGTTGGAAACTATGTCTACGTCCCACGCATGAGTGGCCTTGACAGCCACGTGATGATCCTCGAAAGCTTTACATGCAACGCATCATACAAGGCATATTTTGTTAAATTTTTTACTTTTTGAAGATATATTTTCAAGTTTCCTATAATCAAATATAGGTTCTCTGGATAAAGCGCCAGTGTTGGCGGGTAAGGTGGTGGAGTCTTGCTATAATTAAAGTCGGAGGGTGGGGTTCGAGTCCCGTAAAGCCGCCACTTCTAGTAAGAGATATCTAATGCTGGCTCATCCTCGAGCTCACACGTCTGCATGATTAATTTCTCCTCGAATTCCAGTGAGATCGGAGATGAGGAGAGGCTACACTGGTCAGGAGTGTAATGGTTTTTTTTTTTCCTTCCTATAATCAAATATAGGTGTATATAGTCGGAGGATTAGCTAGTAGCTGGAACAAGAACAAGTTGATTGAATTATTAAGACAATGATGACATTTTGAGAAAAAATTCATCACCTTTTCTAGCGTTCTTCTCTTCCCCCAACCTTTTTTATGAAACGACCGTGGGGTGATTGTAATGCGTGTATGTGTAGATATATTGTCGAATTTAATACGTGTCGTCTATGGATTGATTTTAACGGGTGGAACAGAATGGGCCTACGTGATCCCTTATTCAACTTCTCGAGATCATGATAGACCTTACCATGCCGACCATTCTTTTCGATCACTTCGTAGACCATCCAGTTACAGTTTTTGTTCTAAACACTATAGTATCCATCGTATAAAGTAGATTATGTTATTCACTAAAATTTACATGCTTCACTTACCTATTTATTGTATAGGCAATGTGTAAATAAGATCTCAAATCATCTTTTTTTTTTTTTATTCTTTCTTTTTTAATCTCAAATCATCTTCAACTATATAACAGTGTTGTTGTTGTTGTTGTTTGTTGTTTTTTTTTTTTTTTTTTTTTTTTTTTTTTTTTTTTTTTTTTTTTCATTTGAAAACCCAAACCTTTTTAATCAATGTCACCTGAAATACAAGCGTCTAAAACATCATTCAAGGCTCATCACCCCAATCACATACACCGGAATTAGCAACACTTGTCAAAGCTAGACCAGGATATTATCAGTACGCCTAACAAAATTAAAAGAGCAAGTAGTAAAAAACTCTCTAGCACCTTAAAGTCCCAGCTCATACAACCCAAAGCCTATCCTGGATATGGCTAGCAGTGGTGAAATGGGTGATATTGTAATAATGATCCGATGCTAATTTGGATGTCGAGAGGTTCGATTCCCGTAAATGGGTTGATTTCCGATGGCCAAAACTTGGTGATGGGGAACCAAAGGCGACCATTGACTCTAAACTCAGACTCACGATTAACCTCTCTCTCGCATTCTTGTGGGATCGGGGCGAGGGGCCTCATGGTTAGGGTTTAACCGTTTTTCATACAACCCAAAGTCGACAAGTCTTCAATCTTATAGTGAAGCGCCGCACACATCTTAGGCATCGGTTTCCAAAATAATGTCACGTGAACCCAGGTCTTGTGCCCACTGCCAACCCTCGTATGATTGCCCACATATCCGATTACTACACCGAGTAATACGCAGTGATCGTCTTCGAGACCGCTGCATGATATTGACCACTATGATTCCAAATGATCAAAGAAATCGCCTGACTATCACCGATGACTGAAGCATCCACATTGCACTTAACCGGGCCCAATGGTGGAGTTGTCTGGACCGTTGGGGGGTGGTCTGCACTACCCACACCCGAGATGCACTCTGACCATCCCCACATTTCAGCCACTATTCACTAGGGCTTGCACGAATGCACGCCATGTCTTCCAAATCCGCCAAACGGTGGTGATAAGAGCCGAGATCCTCTCTTCATTGAAATGTAGAAAGAGGAGATCCAAAACACCTTTAAATTCCCCATTCACGCTAGAGTTCCATGCAATGAGCTCCTCCGCCAGCCGCCCCAACACCGCATTTGGGACATCACACTAAAATAACATATGCGCCAGGGTCTCGGTCTCATTCCCACACAACTGAAATATTCCATCCTCGATCCAACGCTTAATCATATTACAACTTATTGGAAGATATCCATGCATGCAACGCCAAATGAAGTACTTGATGTGCGGCTTCACATATAACTGCATACCCGATGCCACAAGAGACCTGGCCCTAAAAAGGACGTTGCTCTAGCAATTCCCATATCTGTACGAAAAAGGTTTGACGCCAACTGATAACCGCTCCTGACGAATAGAGCCTTTTAGGATCATAATGCCAAAGTAAATAATTTCCATGCACTGCAATCGGGTTTGGGAATACTCAAGATTGCCTCTGTCTCAAAGAGCGAAAGCTTCTTCCATCGGATCTCTATTCAGTGTGCGTTTGTGGGTCACTAAGGTTAGCGTCCAATAGAGGAGGCGATGAGGAAATCCGGAAAGAGTGCATGAGAGGAATCACGCAGCGTCCCAATAAATGCGAATGTAAGGCCACTACCAACCATCCACCTAAGTCCCCGACCAACATATATTTCCCATCTTGCATTTTACTCTCCATAAGAATGAAGGCGGCTCAAAGATCTTTGCTTCAAGAACATTTCTATTCGAAATACTTAGCACGTAGGACACAAGCCCGACCAAAGCATTAGGATATCTCACAACTCACTACACCATCTTAGCGGAAGGGCTTCATTAAAATAATGTAAATCACGAAAGCCAAGACCTCTTATGTCCATTAACATAGTGCAAACTTCCCATTTGCGCCAATGTATTATCCGGTGCTCTTAGTACCACCCTAAAAACCGTTGAAAATGGCCTTGACTTATCTAGCACCGCTGCGAGAATGATAAAACAACTGCATAACAAAAGTAGGGAATTACTACGACTCACTCATTAATTAACTTCTCATCCATTGGCGGCATTAGTTTCTCTTTCTAGCCACTTTGAGCTTCTTTTGAACCTTATCCTCATAAAAGGTAAGCTGATACTTGTCGTTACCAACACCCAAAAGAACATTCAATGACAAACTCACCATTTGCACAGTAGTTGAGGCCGGTTTCTTCTTTGAAGAATAACGATGATTTATGAGTATTAATAGCTTGCTCCAATAGTAACTCATGGCTATGAAGAACATCTGAATAACATGTGCCGCCTAGTAGTCCTAAAAGAAAAGAGCATGCGTCCGTAAAGAAGGTGACTTACCATAACCCGTCATTGCCTCTCAGCGCACCCTTACCATAATCCATCCACCCGGCATTATTAATGGGAGTAGTAAGACCCCGCACATATGATGAAGATAAAAGAGACACGGGGTTCCTTTGTCTAATACCTCGAATTGGCCTTAAATGACTAGATGGCTTACCGTTTACCAAAACTCTAAAGAACCGATGATACCATGTGCATAATCAAAGTCACAAATTGAGCTGTGAAACCCATCTTCCCATTATTGCAGCTATATACTTACATGTCACTCTATCAAATACCTTTGCCAAATCCAGCATAACAGCCGCCTGCTCATCGCACCCTAGTAGCTCTGCATCCAGTGAATAAAAAGTCTTGAAAGCCGTAATAACATTATCCATGATTATCAGACTAGAAATAATGGTGCTCTAATTGCCGGGATAACAGAACTAATGACAGCCTTATGCCGATTCACAATCAAAACTCGTGAGATCAACTTATAGGTAGAATTGCACAAGCTAATAGGCCGGTAGTCTGTGATACTCCATGTATACTTAAATTTCAGAATTAGATTAATGAAAGTTTAATTGATCGAAGTATTCTCCATCTCCCCATTAAGGAAAGAAAGAATGTCAAAGACCACATGCATACCATCCGGCCCCGAGGCCTTCCGACCCGGTAACTATTTCACAGCACGTCCTCGTCATCCTCGGTGTAAGAGGCATTCAACTTTCCACGTCATCAGAGCTCATAGACAAGAAAGTAAAATTATGTAAATCCGGCTCAACAATGAAGCTGTAGAAAAAATAGTGGAAAAATAATCAAAGATGTTACCTTAAATTGTTGTTTCACCAGTGGCAATACGACCTTGGCTATCAATAAGTGAGTCGATAATAATCTGATCCCGGTATAAAGCTGCCCTGGGTTGCAAGTAAGAAGTGTTCTGATTAGTGCATGTTAACCAACCCCTACTCCGCTGCCTCTTAAAGTCCTCATGAATAGTTCACAACCACTCTATTACCCTACCAATGCGCTTAGCCTCCCCCACCGAATAATTAGGCATAGAATGCAACCATGCCAAATCTTCCTCCATCGTCTTAATATTTTATTTACGCTTCCTAATTTTATTCCTGCCCTACACCTAAAGGCCCCTAGAGACATCTCATCTTTTAGCCATATCGGCAGAGTAGCTCAGCTGAAGGATCCAGCAGAGGAGCAGGATTAGTTGAGGAATCCACAGAAGCTGACTAGGAACCCGTTCAGCTTACAAGGTCAACTAGGACCAGGAAAGCACCAAATTGTTATCAAGGAGCAGCTAATGCTGTGCAGACCCCTCATATGTTGGATCAAGTCATGAGTCTTGATAGGCTTTCACATGAGTAAGCAAAGTTTGTTTGTGCTATTGATGCAATCACTGAGCCCAAGACTTACAATCAGAAAATCAAGCATGATGAGTGGTAGGAATAGGAAGCAATGCAGAAAAAAATTGAGGCATTGCAGAAGACCAATACATTGGAAATTGTTACTTACCACATGGAAAGAAACCTATTGGATGCAAGTGGGTGTATAAAATAAAGTATAAACTGATGGTTCAGTAGAGAGGTATAAGGCCAAGTTGGTGGCAAAGAGGTATATTCATACCTACGGTATTGATTATCAGGAGACCTTTTTCTCCAGTAGTGAATATTACAATAGTAAGAGTTTTGCTTGCAGCTGCAGCTTCCAATAACTGGCATCTACATCAAATGGATGTGAATACTACCTTTTTACATGTAGATTTGTATGAAGAAGTCTACATGCAGCTCCCTCCAAGTTGTAGTTGTGACAAACTAAATCAGGTTTATAGATTGATCAAATTATTTTATGGCTTGAAGCAAGCAGACAATGGAATTGAAAGTTGGCATAATCTTTTGAAAATCAAGGATTTGTTCAATTCAAGAATGATCATAGACTATTCACAAAAGGAACAGGCAAGAGTTTCTGATGTGTTGCGTGCGGCTCACAAACTACTATCAAAAGGACTAGGTCTATCGCAGTATAGCGAAGGCAAATCAAGGCATCGAATCCACAGATACTCGTAAGATACAATTTATCAGGATTGAGAACAAAGCACGGTCTACGACCAATAAGGGTCAGAGCAAACAATAGAGACATTAATACGCAAGATCAAACACACAAATGCACCTCTATGAATTTTTAAAGATTAGTTCTAACTACGAGTGATTAGTTATTTCACCCAACTTATGCATTGATCCTCCCCGTGGTGAATTTGAATTCTTTATCTGCTACAGGTGCTAACCTCTAATATTACGCTACCTTCATTGTAAGGACAATAGGTGCCTATAAGCAGCTAACCTTCTTAGGTTGTATTAATCCACACGCAATAAGATCTAGTGATAGATGGCTCAAGACCGAGAACCTCCCTATGCAGCCATCGACATTGACAGGCATAAATCCTAGAGATTGATCTAGACTATGTCCGAACGAACACTTCACTCTAAGTCCTTCATGCTAATTTACGATGACATGCAAATAGTTGATCAGGCTACAAACATGTAAATTAAATATGTCGATCAGACGTAGCTTGCGCCGATTATCGTGAACTAGGATTTACTTGGTATCTCGATTCGGCGATAAAGACTGCCACTAAATCGAGAGAACGAAACCTCTATTTCATGATTTATTCATCAATGATTCAGATATATTCATAAGCGGGGTAAAATAAACTAACAACTACATAGGAGAACCAATATAACAATCAATACATACTCATCACAAAATATAATGATGATCTACATCTAGAAAGCCAGAAAATCATACCAACGAAGTCGAGTGTAGACCCTCCACATATCTCTCCCTAAAAGGAGAATCCATCGGATCTGTGACTAGCACTCATAGAAAATTAAAGAAAGAACAAAATTTTATTGCATAATGTATTTGTCTTGATTGTACTCATGTCACACTTTACAACTGAGGCTGGTGCCTCTTATTTTATAGTAGAAAAACCGACTTAGATAACCGTAAAAACTGCCACCCGTTCAAAAAAAACGCATTTAAATGGCTTCTAGAAGGCTCGATTAAGCGGTGGCGTGCTTGCAATTGTGAGGGTATTTTCATCTTTTTTTCTCTGCCGACTTAACTTGGAAGCTTCTGGAATACCCTAGGCCCGATTCTTCATCCAGTCCGCTCTATAATTCTTCCTTAACAATTGGCCCAAATCTCGTTACCTAAAAATAGTCCAATAAAACACGAAATAATTCCGGGAATAATAATAATAAATGCCGATTTCTCAACTCATAAACCCAACATATTGCATTTAACCCAAATGGCTCACATTCATTGGCCGAAACACCTGTTTTTAGCACATAATGGATAGAATGTTGATGCCATAGGATATACTATTTTAAGCATCATCAACTACCCTCCACTAGCCCTTTGCTTGTCTTCGAGCAGAGTATCAAGGCGGAATGTACCTCCAAAAACAATCCCCACTAACTATCACATATTCAATAAAGATTTCAGTCAAAACATATGTCAAGCAACAATCCATAAGCTTCCCATTAATCAGGACTTACCAATGCATCAATGTGTCGTGTGATAAATCTTCGTGATAGTGCATTCGTGGAAAGACTCAAGTTAGATTAACCTCACAATCTTAACTTACCTATGCGTACACTCGCTCTTCTGATCTTCAGACTTAGTACACAACATGAAACGACTTGGGGACCGAGTACTACTCAAAGGTCCTCGTTTGTTTTAAATTTTATGCGAGGGTCGTGCGTCTTACGTTCCGAATTTGCTTCCCTCCCGCCTTATCCATTTTGCATTTATTAATTTTTTTGGCAGATTTCTCTCAGATTTTTATTTTAAGCTCACTCACTCACAAGCCCGTTTTATCCTGTTTTACCTTTTTTGGCATTCACATTGCTCCCCTTGTCCTACAACAATTGGTTAAAGTATATACACAGAGAAATATCGATTCCCGGTTAAAATAACTCATCATCTGATCTCAAATACTTCTCACTCAGATTACGTGCTCAAATAATTGAATACAGTGGTAAAGTAAGAATTTATAAGTCACTATATCATGTAACATAACACATGCTCATTCATCCATACTAGGTTGGGTATGCTATAGTTAACTTCAAATCATTCTTGGGGTCTTTTTCTACCGATTCCTTACTCATGACTTCAATAGGCAAGCTAAAAATAGTGTAAAGTTTTTTTGAAAATTATCCCCTTTCATGCAAAGACCGCCTACCTCCCACTTATTATAGACATTGTCCCCAAAGACTATGAATAAAAGAGAAAATAGGAAAGGGACTTAGCTCTGTAATTGATCGTCCGAGTGAAGTACTAAATCATGGAACATAACTCTTGTAAATCAGTTTCCAGGCTATCCATCTTCCAAGTGTTAACCTGCGGTGCAAACACTTCGAAAAGCATAAGTCACATGCGAAGGCAATAAGAAAATAAGGTGGCAGTAATTGTGCATACATAAGGAATGCGAAAAAACATTTTAAGCCACTTTATTCTTTATTGACCTAAGCAAGATGCGAAAACTTTAATGAGAGGATCACATGAGAATTGATAAGGAACAAACAACATATATCCAAAGTCAAAATTCAAAAGATATATGTGATGAAAAAACCTTCTCGATTGTCATGCTACTTTATTGACTCAATAATTCAAAAATAAATAAAAACAAAGTGTAAAGTTTCAAGAGGTAGTTCTGAGTTTATAGTCGACAGCTCGACTGTACTTATAAGGCTCCTTTACTCATAATGCGGGTTGTCCAACATAGAGACTTCCAATTCGGTGTCGTAATTGCGCTCCTGGTAATGCTTTAGCCTATGGCGTTCACGGTGAAATCCATCCAGGCGTTCATCTTGTACTTCACATGCACTTTGGAATTGAAGACTTTATGACGATAGATGGTCCAAACCATCTTGACTTCAACTTTCCTGGAAAAAGACGAAAACGTGAATTGTAAACCAACACCTTATCTCCAACTTTGAAGGTGCGGTCCATAATCCGTTTATCGTGTTGGAACTTTGTTCTTTCCTTATACATCTTGGCATTCTCATATACATGTAGTCTAAACACTTCCAATCGATTCAACACCAATAACTTCTTTTCTCCGGCTAAACTTTCGTCCATTTTTAAGAACCGAGTAGCCCACATGTCACGATGCTCTAGTTCAACCGGAAAATGGCAGGCTTTCACAAAAACTATCATATATGGTGACATCCCAATGGTGGTCATGTATGCGGTTCTATACGCCTAGAGTGCGTCATCTAATTTCATTGACCAATTCTTCTTGGTGGGATTCACAGTCTTCTCCAAAGTCCTCTTAATCTCACTGTTTGTCATCTCGACTTGTCAGCTCGTTTGGGGGTGATATGCCGCAACAATTTTATGTCGCACCACATATCTAATCATAAACTTTTCAAATAACCCATTGCAAAAGTGGATCC
Organism: Gentiana macrophylla; assembly: GCA_026214975.1. Classification (NCBI taxonomy): domain Eukaryota; kingdom Viridiplantae; phylum Streptophyta; class Magnoliopsida; order Gentianales; family Gentianaceae; genus Gentiana; species Gentiana macrophylla. The sequence continues at coordinate 123,394 of JAOBSW010000393.1, forward strand.
TTTCATCACTAATAATGGCTCTTGGCACCCCAAACCTCTTCAAAATATTATTTTTTCGAAATCTCGAGACAACCCAGACGTCATTTGTAGGTGAGGCCACTCCTCCATGATTGGAAACATAGTCGAGCAGCTACCAAGATGTAACAATTAGATTTTGACGATGTAAGAGGTCCAACGAAATCAATTCCCCATATATCAAACAATTATACTTCAAGGATATTATACAATGGCATTTCGTTTATTTGAGAAATATTCTATGCGGTCATTTGACAGAATGACAGTTCTTGTCTACTAGTAATGTGACGTAAATATTGTTGGTGATGAGAATCCACACTTCCGTGTCTTATTTGCTGCCTTATCCGGCCTCTAACTTCTTTTGAAAGATAGTATCCCAAAATGCTTGGGATCTCATCATCATGGACACATCTCCTTCAGATGTTATCGGCGCACATCTTGTACAAGTAAGGATCGTCCCCAGTAGTAATGCTTCAAATCTGTAAAGAACTTCTTATTGTCATGGCTCATGAATTCTGGCGGTAGGTATCTTCCTGCAATATTGTTCACAATGTTTTCAAACCAATGGTATACGTTCCCTACTCTTGCTATACAATGTCCAGTCTTGGGTCGAGATTCAACTCGAGCAACTATAGAGACCGAAAAGAGTTGTTCATCAGGAATGTGTTCCTTAATCTCAGTTGATTGCTGTTCATCCATCAGTGTAAACCTGGACATGTTATCAGCCACCTGGTTCTCAGATCATTTCTTATCTTTAATCTCTACATCAAAGTCTTCTAAGAGTATAATCCACCTAAGTAATCTTGGCTTAGAGTCTTGCTTTCTCAATAGATACTTCAGAGCTGCACGTTCAATGTAAACCGTGACTTTAGACCCTATAAGATTAGATGATAACTTGTCAAATGCGAAGAGGACCGCTAAGAGTTCCTTCTCCGTAGTCGGATAATTCCTTTGGGCACTATTAAAGGTACGTTTGGCGCAATAGATCAGCTTAAAGATATTCTCCACTCATTGTCCTAAGCTGCTCCAACTGTCGTATCTCTAGCATCACACATTAGCTCGAAAGGTTGTTTTCAATCTGGTGGTACAAGAATTTGGGTTGTTATCAAAATTTGCTTTAATGTGTGGAATGCTTGCTTGAACTCTTCTTCAAAGACAAATGGCACGTCCTTCACAAGCAATCTAGTCAAAGGTTGAGAAACTTTGGAAAAGTCCTTGATAAACCTCCTATAAAATCCTCGTGGCCAAGAAAGGCATGCGGCGTCTTTAAGTTGGTAGGGAGGCGACAATCATCTCGTTCTTGGCTTTATCCACTTCCATTTCCTCTCTTCGATATCTTGTGACCTAACACGATTCCATTAGTGTCCATGAAATGGAACTTCTCTCAACTAAGCACAAGGTTGGTCTTTTCACATCGTTTAAGCACCTTACTCAAATTTTCCAAACACTCATCATGCTTGTTCTCCAAAAGCGAAAAGTCATCCATGAAAATTTCTAGAAAATCTTCCACCATGTCTGCAAAAGTGACATCATGCACCTTTGGAATGTTCTTTGGAGCATTACATAATCCGAAGGGCATGCGGTTGTATGCGAATGTTCTATAAGGACATGTGAAGGTGGTTTTCTCACGGTCCTCGGGGACAATGTGTATCACAGTACTAACGAGAATACCTATCTAGAAAGCAATTAGAATGCATGACGGGCTCAATATCTCCAACATCCAGTCGATAAATTGTGGGGAAAATGATCTTTTCGAGTTGCATCGTCCGGTTTCTTGAAGTCAATACAAAACTCGATTTCCAATGATTAGCCTCTCAGAATTAACTCATCGAATTCATTAGGTTGAACAATGAATCCTCCTTTATTTGGCACCACGTGAATGAGGCTTACCCACTCACTATCCGCTTGATTGGGAATACGATTCCTATTTCCAACATCTTAATTATCTCGTCTTTCACTACATCTTTAGATTGGGGTGTCAACCTTCTTTGAGGTTCATCCACCGCTTTCTTCGTGATTTCTGAGATCTTATGCATACAAACATAGGGGATAATCCTCGAATATCCTTTATAGTCCACTGAAAGGCACCCTTATGCTCCCTTAGTAATCTCAACAGTTTCTCCTCCTCCAAAGGTGATAATGACGATGAAATTATAAGTGGGAGAATATCCTCTTGTATAAACACGTATTCAAATAAGAAGGCAAAGGTTTAAGCATTAAATTCCTTGGTGGTTCCTCCAACGAAGATTTCAGTAACTTACCAATCAATTGCAAATCAAAGAACTTGTGCCACGATGGTCTATGAATCAATCTTCCTACATCCACAGAAGATACATTTTCTTGCAAACAACCTTCGCTGCACCCCGGCCAGGTCTCCTCATCACTTTCCTCTTATTCTTCCTTCCAAAGCAAAGTCTCTACTACTTCAAGGTCTAGTGCCACTTGCAGCTGCAACTTCAAAACCAGCTCATCAATGGCATCTAGCATGTAGCATGCTTCTCCTTCACCATTGACGTGACCCGTCTTCTTCAACACATTGAAGACCACACTATCTCCATTCACTCTCAAGATCAACTCACCTTTTTGGACATCTATTAGGGTCCTACT